>OY735219.1:30460898-30585898 GCA_963457665.1 Thysanoteuthis rhombus
ATTTTTTTTCTTTTTAATGAATAATTTCCAAGTACGTGTCCATGCAATTAATGTAAGATTTGCAATGGATTCTATGTTTCACATAGAATTTGATAGGCATAAATCCACACATTGATATGAGTGGATCAATAGATCAGTAGTCTGACACGTATTCATTGTCAGGAAATTTATGTAAAATTATCACCATATGATATTCGATTTGTATAATTAATATTTCCCTATTGATTGAGTGCATTTTCAAGAAAAAAAAGTTGAAAAAAACAATCATTTGTTTTGTAAAATGCATGCTTGGATCATAAATTGGTTTCCGACTTATTGATGGACTTACGTACATAAGTTAACTATAAACGTTTCACTGTAAATGAATTTCTACGATTGTCTTTTGCGACATCTGCCATGGATAAATGTTTCTAACTAGTAAGTTTTGGTTTGGCCTCAAGAAAAGTTTTCTTTCTCAACCAACATGCCAAAATCTCAAACATAAAAATCAAACGAGCTCATGTGAAATTAACTTCACTTCATGAAAAGGGGTCTATCTAGAAAGTATCCAACCATTTTGAATATCTTGAAGATATTGAATATTTGGTAATCAATCAGAAGGGACCTAACTCCAGCATGTTATTGTTGCTTTTTATCATAACGAGTTGATTCACTTTTCATGATTACCTATGGTTGTATAACTATCTTCATTCCATCTATTTATTGTTGCTTTTTATCACGATGCTGGGTCGATTACTATCTTATTATTAGTTTTCCTCTATCTTTCTACAGTTGCTTTTCTAATTTCACACGTTGGGTCGATACATTCCTATTCATGGATATTAGTCTATTCCTAATTTTACATAACTTTTTTTTTTTTCATCATAATACTGTGGATCAATGAACTCTTCCACATTAAAATAAATAGCGTGAAATCAGAAATAAAAAAATGATTTCCTGATAAATTTGAACTTGCATTCGATACCTCCGTAGATCGTCTTTCTAAACTGCTCCGGCCCCGCTGACGCTTTGGTGATTAATAAGTGCACAAACCTGTAACCATTTTGCTACCCTGCCCTCTAAGATTCTCCTTAGCACTTGCTTCTGCCATTTATACCCCATCTTTATGATTTTGCTATTTCTGAGTCAATACTCTCTTTGACCTGCACTTATCATGAAGATAGCGTCAGATGATTTCCCCAAACATTGTAGCAGAAATGTAAGGAGAAAAGCATCTTTGTTGTTAGGAAATTATTTTATACTAAAATGCTGTTCATTACCCGGAATGACGTGTCAATTGGGGTTATTATCTTCGGTATATTTCAAAGGAACTTTTTTCTTTCTTTGACACAACGTTGTGAATTCGATCTACAAGATTCGGATAAAACATTTGCACTAACCAAACAGCTTCCAATGAGACTTGGACTTGCATTTCACTTTTTAGGAACATCTATAGATGTCGCCCTAACCTCTTCGTGCACGGAAAGATTCCTTAGTCTTGGACTTTTAGAATAAGTTGAGTACACCCCGGGATGACAAGCTTTCGGGAGAGCTGGCTCAACCTTATTAAAAAAAGGCGATCCAAGTAATTCTGAAAAGACGAGTATACAAACAATGCACCCTCTCGATAGTCACTTATTGAGCTGAAACACGGAACATAACCAACTACCTGAACAAACTGAGAAGCATGCAACGTGCTCATGAGAGAATCATGCTCAGCCTCACATGGAGAGATCACAACACAGCACAATATATCAAGAAGAAAACAGGAGTCCGAAACATCGAAGAATCTATTAGAAAACTCAAATGGCAATGGGCTAGTCACGTTGCAAGAATGAAAGACAACCGATGCACATCACAAGCGAAACTGAGGCCGACAAAATACAAGATGAAGAGATGAACTAGACAAATTCAGGAAATACTTGCTCCGCGACGCCGATGATAGAAAAATGTGATGGATCCTGGGGAGGGTCTATGTCCAATGACGGACGTTGAAAGACTGATGTTGATGAGTAATCATCATTGAATACCTGAGGCCTGCCCATATCTCAAGAATTGGTTATGTTACCTCAATCTAACGAATCAGAAGGAATTTTACTACCTATATATGAAAAGATATCTATTGGGTTTACTAAAAAGCCATCGATTGAGCTTGTTTACTGTGTAACCGTCTCATTCACAATGACTGAGCAAGTCATTCTTCACGTTTAGTGTAGTGTTTGGGAGCAATTCATCACTCTACCTAGGTTATCACATTACCTAGGTCCATGACCTACCGTAAAATCCAAATTTGTTTCAATGTGACTTATGGCCTTTCCTGCCAATGATCCAGACCTTGATTTATATTAACAAGAGTGAAACGAGCCTGTTTATGGCTATACGGAAATAGGGCAATACAGACTGTTTTGAAAAGTGGAAAGGACGATGGAATAATTGTTGGGCATCCCAAGAGGAGTTCTTTGAAAGGAATTAAGGCTGCATTGTCGTAAGTAGGGTATTTTTTTAGTTACTAGAAAATGGCTCGAAACTTTCTGGACAGACCCCGGAGGTACATCAAGTGTAGATGTTGGGTCTTGGTTTGAAGATGAGCACACTAGTCTCCATTGAATAGCGTTCGTTTCACACAGACAAGCCCTTCCCGTACTTGTTTACAAAAATCAAGTTAAGCTTGGTAGATAACTGCCTTGATCAAATGGCAAATCTGAGTCATGACGTTTATTTACGTATTACCTTAAGGAATATAACGAAATGCTTTTCACTGTTGAGTTGAGGAACTGCCTCGCACTGGGTACCTTTGAATTACCGGCTGCTAAGTGGCTTTTTGTATGAGTGTCATCGGAGAATCTTCGTACGACGGAACATAAGGTATCTCCCCATTGCCTAGTTTGCGAATTCTATAATTCCATGTATTGATATCCGAAAACATTGGTCGATTTCAATGTGCGTTAAAAATTATTCTAGGCTTTAGATGTTCAGCAGCAGCAGCAGCCTTTTAGCTTCCGTCATTGGACATAGACCTTCGACAAGATTCACCAAACCTCCCTATCATGGGTGTCGTAAAGCCAATACTTTCTGAAATTGTTTATTTTGTTACGCCGTCTTATATTTTGCCTACCATACTTTTGCATAAGATCTCTGGGGATCCACATTGTGAGTCGTGATTTCCATTGATTGTCTGACATCCTTACAACATGACCAGCCCTTTTCCATTTGAGTTTTTTTAATGGATTCTATGATATCTCTGTCTCCAGTTTTTTCTCTAATATACTGCTCTGTTTTGTGATCTTCCGATGTGATGTTGAGCATGATTCTCTCGTGTAAATGTTGCATGGTACTCAGTTTGTTGATCAATCTTTAGGCTAGATTCCATGTTCCACATGACCATCAGTGATATGCATTGGTTGTAAATGCTTTTCCCCAAAACTAATGGGATTTTCTTTTTCTGATTGAGCTCAATCAACCGAAGGCTTTCCATCCTAGAGTGATTCTTCGCTCGATTTCTTCTTGTTTTTTGAGAGTTTCATAGACATTTGATGTCCTAGGTAGATGTATCGGTCTGCCTTTTTTCTAGTTTGCGTTTTCAATTCAGATTTTTGCATGATTTCCCAAATATGTTTGTTGTACATAATATTCGTTTTACTGAAGTTCATTACTCTCTTCGTTTAGTCAGTCTAGCATATCTTGGGGATCGTGATGTTTCTTTCTTTTTTTTGTATTTTTTTGCAAAAATGTATGATGCTGTCGGCAAATCTAAGGTTAATTAAGTATTCACCGTCTAATCTGATTCTCTTATTTTCCCAGTAGGCTAACAAGACCTAAATAGCAGTTTAAGCCATTGTTTTATCTGATAACTGATGAAGTTTGATGATAATGAAACACCTAACAGACATAGATTTTTTTCGATCGCCTAGTCTGTCGCATTGCATTTCCTATAGTGCCTTCAATCAACTAATTAAGTAATTATATACCCTGCAGTTGATTAGATTTATGTCATAGGCAATGCATTGTCTTGATCATGCTTTAATCTCAATGCATTCCAGATTTATTTCATTGGATTAGGATAAGAAAAGACGAAGATATGGCTATTTATTTGCATTTCCCGGTTAATTGAAATCACCGATTCGATTCAAAATTTGAAAACAATGATAAAATAATAGGAAGATGCTCCTGATTCCAGAAAGCACTAAAATTGTTGTATCTCATTTGTTAGTTGACCGGTTTTCACAATCTTGGTATTATTTTCTTGTTTATTGAAAGCTCTAACTAACTGAATAACTTTAAAATGGACCTTAGCAACTGACTCTTTCAAAAACCATTACTCGTACATGTCTCTGCTTGTAATCATATGTTTGAATCCACACGCTCTTTTGTGACGGAGCCCATTCATATGTGCGCATATTTCGCTACTTCCGCAGACAACTCTAAGATGACAGACGATAATGGAATATATCCATGACGTTTTTGTCTATGAAAAAGATGTAAGCATTTGTAATAGGCAAATGCGAGAGTAGGTTGTTGGGGCCCGACCCTACTTGACAAACCATCTTCCGCGTAATGGGCACCACTTGAGTATTTAATGGATTCCTTTCAACAAAGACCCCCATCTGAGCCTCTTCCACTCATATCTATGCTACAAGGTTCAGGGGAAATCATCTGACACTCTCTCTACAATAAACACAGGCACATTTAACAGACTGTTGAGACTGAGCAAGAATTAAGCAAAATGTTTAACAGCATTTTAAGTAGAAGTTACTTAAAGGGAGATCCTTTCTGGTCTCACATAATCAACACCTTTGAACCTCAATCGACAATTTTTTTTTCAGAAGCAGCCAATCAAAACTGTCACCCTCAACAATGTCAACGTCAATATAGGTTTCTTCAGTTATTAACTTGGTCTAATTGAAATTTCTGAAGTTAGGCATTTTTATCATTCCATCAATTATGTGGTTGACTATCCTCTTCTTTGTTGTTTCATTTTCATCGTAGTCTGAAAATTCTTATAATCATTGTCATTACCATGAAGTTCTTCTCAGTGTGTTTTCTCCCATTCGAAGTATAGAGATATGAGGCTATTATATGTATGATGAAAACGTATTGCTAATGGTTTTACTATGAAGAAAGCATTACTTGCGGAGTAGTGCTATTAATGTCAGACTCCTAGAGAGTTGACTTTATTATCACAATTAGTCAGGCTTTCAAATTTAAGATATTTCGATTCAGGATAGTACATTGAGAGGGGAGGTAAAAAGTAACCAAAGATGGAAAGAAGTCATGTCAAAATTCATTACAATTAGTCAAAACAGAAACCATGAGGATGATTGTTCATTCGATAAATACGTTTTGTTTCTAGTTTTTTTTATTTATAATCCACTGATTCCTTTTTTTGTTTTCCTTTTATTTTAGATTTGGACTCTCAATCTCTTCACAACTTCTTTTGCTTTTCCCGGCTATGTATTATATAAATGCATAATGAATCATCTCACTTTACGAATCTGAAAGTATGGGATTGTCAGTGGTTAGGGATTGGAGGCAAACGTTAATGACGGACGGAATGGGGTTACGATATGGGTGACATTGAATCTGGTGGTTGACTAAATAATGGCAAGGATTTTTTTTCCCGAGTTGTCTCGAAATGAACTGTGCAAGAAAGCCTCTTTTTCGGATTTCAGTTCATATCTATAACAAGCCTCACTGCTGAGACTCTCACCTCTATTCCGACTAAAGATAATTACTGCAACTTTTGTATTGTACATATAATAGATTAATTCTAGGTATAGAATACAAGTGGATTATTACTTCTGTAATGAGTCCAATATACAGCGTGTGACCAACAATTGTTGAATTGTGACATACCAAAGTTTAGATCCATTAAGTGTGTTGTATGCTGTAGATACCCTAATGCAAGTAAAAAGCGTTAGGGGCTTTCGACCACTTTCATAAACATAAATGGAACAGGCAGCTATATTCATATATATATATATATATATATATATATATATATATATATATATGTGTGTGTGTGTGTGTATGTGTGTGTATATGTATATGTATATATTTGAGAGCATTACAGCTTTAAATGCAGTTACATCTTTTGAAATAAAAGAAAATTTCATAATTATCTCTCTCTCTCTCTCATTACATACATACGTATATATGTAATCAGTAATTGTGTTAGCTGTTTCGCTGTATTGCAACTCTTTAGTATCCAGTATCCCTTTCTGTACTGCTAGATAAGGTCGAAACCTTCGCTTCAGACTCAGAGGCAGAAGGTCCAGTATCCCTTTCTGTACTACTAGATAAGGTCGAAACCTTCGCTTCAGACTCAGAGGCAGAAGTTCTACCCATGCCCTACACAGAACCAAACGGTCAGTGGGAAAAATTGAGTGATATATTTACTTGCGCGTAATCAAACGGAAGTACCATTCCAGAATTTGAAGAGCATTATATATATATATATATATATATATATATATATATATTGTGATCGGAGAGCCACTTTCCAATCGTATGGTCCTGATTTCAGATCATGTTAGTAAATGTTGATTCTATCCGTAGGTTTGGCTCAGGTTTGGTTACAGGTTAGACAGATAATGGAAAAGATGAGGATTTTTCTTGTTACGGAGAGAGAAGCAAAGTTAACTCCATTGTGGACTGGGGTTTGATAATGATACTTATTCCAGCATTTTATTTCCCTTTCCTGACCGACCAGCTCTCCTCCTTAATGGACTGGCTTGCATCATCATCAGTCTTTCAACATCAGTCGTTGGACATAGACCTTGCCCAGGATTTGCCACACTTCTCTTTCATGGGTGTCAAGGAGCCAGTACTTTTTGAATTTGTCTAGCTCGTCTCGCCGTCTAATATTCTGGAAGCCTCGCTTCCGCACGTGATCTCGGAGGATCCATGTTGTGAGTCGCGATGTCCATCGGTTATCTGCCATTCGTGCAACATGGCCAGCCCACTGCCGTTTGAGATTTTCAATGGATTCTATGATGTCCCTGACTCTTTTCCTTTCCCGGATGTACTGTGCTGTCTTGTGGTCTCTCCATGTGAGGTCTACCATAATTTCTCATGTGCACGTTGCATAGTTCTCAATTTGCAGATGTGTATAAAAACATTGCGTGGGGAGAATTCTCTTCAAAGCCGTTTCGGTATGTCAGAATCTAGAAAAATAAATGATTTTTTTTTTCCATTGATTTTTTTATTCATAAAGTTTTCGACAGGTGACTTCTTTTGGCTTGATTCCACGTATTTCTATAACAAGAAAATTGAAATTGCTTTCTGCCACACATCAAGGCAGTTAACGTTTCTCAAAAGTGATTTTTTTTTCTGGAGAATCTCTTAAATACTAATTTTATTTATTGCATTTCCATCTCAGTATTCTTTATTTATATTTTTCTAAGCATATTAGTGCATTAATTGCATGTGTGGCATGAACTTGTAAGTTTAGCACGAGGGGTATGAGCGAGGACAACAGATCCAAAGGCCCGAGATTTTAACCTGCTTGTCAAGATAAATTAAACATTGAAGGCGAATTCCACAAAAAATTGCATCAAAACCTTGGGTTTTATCATAGATTTGAAATAATGACACTTGTTTCAATAGATTTCTTGAAAAATTCATAGAATTAAAAAAATTAGCAATGCATATTTGTTGTTCAGGCAAAGTTATACATGAACCGCTTAATGACGTGATATCATCTCAAATAAGAGTCTGTATATAATATAATGCAATTCATAATCATTCTATCAGGTCATATATATCCACTTCTTTTACACAACTGTCACGTTGAAAGATACAAATAGAGCAGGTATAGACCGTAGAATTAATGAAATGAGAATTTACAGTTACTTTGGCCTTCGCATTACCGGCAGCTGTTTAGGTCAATGGAAAGAACAAAGCTATGTTGAAGCCAATATTCTATCAGTTGCAGGTTCGATTTCCTACTGCAGTACCATTTTCTTTAATTGCTTATCCTCTTTTGCTTTGCCTTGGCCAATTGATACATTAACCGTATAATGACGGGAGATCAAATAAGAGTTTTTCCTATAATATAACAAGAATAATTTTGTCGGATCATATACATCCATTTCCTAATATATATATACATACTTACATGTATGTTTTATATCCTCGAAAATATACATATTTTCTTCTTCGTACCTACATCCATAAACACACACACGTACATCTGCACATGTGTGTGTGTGTGTACACGCACACGCGCGCCCCTGTTATTCTGAAAGCGTTATGGCAGACGCATCTCATAAGTATTGAATTCTAAGCCTTCCCACAGCTGATTCTAACCTTTGCCAAATATTTTTAAAATCTACCAAGAATCTGTAGAATTTGGCACTGGAACAATGAGTCTGTGGATTAATTTTAATTCGAGAGAGAAAATTCCTGTAATGGTGCCTGCTAGTCTCGAAAATAGCTAGATATGATTCTTTTTCATTGTTCGTCAGTACATGTAGAAAGGTCTTCTGAGAGACTACAATGAGACCTGACATCCCAAGGTGCCAAACATAAATCAACAGGAATCCAGAAGTGACAAGAGATGAGAAATGAGATCGAGCGAAAAAAAAATTCTCTGTACTTACAAAATACGTTATCATAGTTTTTCGCTGGGGTAAGTCAGGTACTAAAGTTGATGAAAAGAGGGGTGGCGGCTTTTGAAAATATATATTCTCTTCTATATGCTAATTTCAGCATCGCGTTGGGAATTAATATGAAATAAAAATACTATTCATTTGCTTTAGAAATAAAAGGATGGACCACCATAAATAGATAGATAGATAGATAGATAGATAGATAGATAGCCTGGAAATGATAATTTAAAATATCATTATCAGTCTTTTATCGTCCGTCGTTGGACATAGATCCTCACTAGGATTTGCCCCACCTCTCTATCATGAGCGTCGTGGAGCCAATACTTTCTGAATTTGTCTAGTTTGCCTCTCGATCTTGAATTCAGCCGGCCTCAGGTTCGCATGTGATTTCCGGAGATCCACGTTTTGAGTTGTAATGTCCATTCTTGCAACATGACCAGCTAATCGCCATTTAAATTTTCTAGTGGATTCTCTGATGTCTCGGACTCCTATTTTCTCCCTGTTATACTTTACTGTCTTGTGATCTCTCCATGTGAGCTTGAGCACGATTCTCTCATGCACACATTGCGTGCTTCTCAGTCTGCAGGTCTGTTTCTTGGTTAAGTTCCCTGTTTCAGCTCCGTAGGTAACTATTGGAAGGACGCATTGGTTGTATACTCTTCCTTTTAGGATTAATGGGATCTTCTTGTTTTCGAGGGTTGAACCAACAGGGTATAACAATATATTGCATTGAACAGTAATAATCTATAGACCATCCTTCACTACGCTATAACTTTTGTGGGGGAGGGGATACAAAATCCTTCAATCACTGAAAACACAACCCCCACGTGTCGCCTTCAACAAGCTAAAATGGTTGCAATGTCAAGATCTAGGCCCTTTTTTATACCATTAGTTTATGGTCGCTGAAGTCAAGATTGATTTTATTTACTGAGAGGCCACAGATATCACAGGAGATCGGCCTTTGCTAAGATCAACAGAGATATCTCCGAAGATACTATCGGATTGTTCCTCTTCTGTGCTTTCAAACCCAGGCCAATTAACTAATCATGACGGAAATTCGTATCATTGCAGTTTTATGACAAACTCAATAGAATATACGTGTTATCTAGATTGATGGCAATTTACTGCTATCTGTGAGTAAGGGCTTTTATCTCGTAATGGATTACTACTACACTTGTCCCTTACCGCAGATAATGGGTTAAAGAATTTCTGTTCTGATAAGAGAAACGTCCCGCTGGGTGACAGATGGATGTAAACAGACTTAGATTTCACCATGTTGCATACCAACATAATCAACTTGACATGGCATCTCGCTTCTCTCGAGTCAATTGGGTAACCCCAGGAAGAACTAAATCGACTAAGTGACAAAAGACAAAATCAAAACGTGACTAACGTCATTTGGCAACATGCTTTTTTTTGGGGGGGGGGATCATCAATTGAAAATTCGAAAAGAGGGCAGCAAATGGATGAGATATTTTTCATTAGACTTGTGTTCACGTAGTTTTAACGAAAAAGTCTGAATTTCGAAAAAAAAATGTTTTTAAACAGCCAACGCAAATTAAGAATCAATTTAACATCAACTTAAATTGTAAATTGACCTTAACCCCCCCCCCCCCCCCCAGCAGTCACACTAAAATTCTACTTAGGGTCACCGAAACCCAACTGTCGAAATCGAAGATGCAAAACTGGAGAGAGGAGAAAACAACAAAATTTTCAGGCTATTTATCTATCTATCTATCTATCTATCTATCTATTTTTGGCTGTCCATGAAATTAGCTTACAGAAGAGAATATATATTTTCAAAAAGCCACCTCCTTTTTTATCAACTTTAGGACCTGACAAACCTCAGCAAACCACGTGGATCCCCATAGATCACACGCAAAACCGAGGCCCATAGAATACTAGATGGAGAGACGAACAAGACAAATTTGGGAAGTACTTGCTCTGCAGCGCCCACGATAGTGTGGTGTGACAAATCCTAGGGATAGTCTATGCCCAACGACAGATGATTAAAGACTGATGAGGAATAATTCTGGAGTCTACTATCTAGAAGTTATATGAGGTCTAAATAGAATTTTGATATTGAAATAAATATAATAGAAATAGTTCATTGGTAAAGAAATTCATATTGAGACATGAGCAGATAACTTTTTTTCAGTCTAAAAGAAAGAGAAAAGCTAGAATATTCCAAAAGTTTATGATGTGAAAATGAATGAAACATGAAATAAATCATAAACATTGAAATAACTGATATTTACAAATATCAAAATAAGGAGTCTTAGTATCAAGTAAAAAAAGGGGTATTTTATCTATAAACTATTTTATTCACATGCTACACTACATTTTTTCCCTTTGGGAAATAGTGATTAAGTTCTCCATCGTTATTTATATGCAGGTTTCCTCAGTGACTTGGGACCTACGCTATGGTTTAGTTTGCGTATACACTAATCCGGTTCTGGTTCCAAGTAATAATGGTCCAAGAGGCTAGCTTACTTAACATTGTTCCGGGGCGAAGCAACCCTCAACGCGTTTAGATACTTGTCATCATAACATGAGGCAGATCAGTTCCAACTTGGACGAACCTCGTGATCGTCATTTCATTCTGATGGAAGCCGGCAGGAGTAGACAGATAAAAACTAGTGGAGTGACAGACTGGTGGACTGGCACACTACTAGGGAAAATGGTGTGGCGGCTGTACGGCGGGCAGTAGGGGGTATCACGAAACACATCACTCGGCCTATTTTCATTCATTCATATTTTTAGCCTCAAGCATAACTGAAAAAGAAGGGCGTATAACCGATGCATTCTCCCAACAGTTACTCATGGAGCTGAAACATGGAAACTAACCATGAGACAGACTGAGAACCTTGCAACGTGCACCTGAGAAAATTATGCTGGGCCTCACATTGAGAGACCACAAGACAGCACAGTACATCCAGAAAAAGACAAGAGTCAGGGACATCATAGAATCCATTAAAAAGCTCAAATGGCAGTGGACTGGTCAAGTTGCACGAATGGAGGTCAACCGATGGACATCGCGACTCACGACATGGATCCCCCGAGATCACATGCAGAACTGAAGCTGGGAGAATATGAGATGGAGAGACGAGCTAGACAAATTCAGAAAGTACTGGCTCCGCTCCGCCCATGATGGAGAAGTGTGGCGAATCCTTGGGAAGGTCTATGTCCAACGACGGACGTTGAAAGACTGATGATGATGATAACTGAGAGGGGGTCAGGTAGATACATCTCTTGTTGAAAAGGCTGATAACATACATGCGGAACTATGTTCAGCAACGGACAACGATGAACAATGAGTTTTCAGGCCTTATCGAAGTCCACTACCTGACCTAGGGATTGAACCTACAGCCACTGAGTCAATTGCATTCAATTACCCAACCCTAGTATCAATTGGGTCACAGTAATAGAGATTTTTGTCCTGTAAACCATCAGATATACGCATTAATCTTTCTCATGAAAGTGAAAAAAAATTTTTTTTTTTTTGGAGAACGGGAAAAAAAGTTCATTTGACCATGAACAGAAAAGAATGAGCGGTAATTTTTTTTTCTCCACTTGTATGAAAATGTATTACAAACAAGTCTGGTTAGTCGCTCAATAGAAATCGTCAAGTGATTAACATATTTTGACCGCATGTGGTGTTGGTGATGATAAAAAAGTTAATATCTACCTCGCCTTTTGTTGGGCAGTGATCACTATAAAGTCTAGATTTAGAAAAAACAAGCACGAATGCAGCTGACACGAAGTGGGAACTAGTTTAGTATAAACTTACATAGCAAATAGAGGGCATAACTAAGGGGTTACAAATGATTGTTATTTCTAAACATAAGGAGCAGATGCTTCAATTTTCAGCTTGCTTCGGAGTTTATGCATTATAAATAGATGCATACTTTTCTAATCAGCCAAACCTGCTTGAAAACTGAAGAAACCTATGCTGACAGTTCTGGTAGACGGTTACTTATAACAATCTAAATAGAAGCTAACTTTTTATTTTGATGATACAAGGAGAAGAATAAATGGTAAAGCGTGTTTTTTCAATTCGTCCACAAACGTTATGACGAATTGTTTCTATTTGTCCGTCCAAGATCGGCGTGTGGTGAGATAATTGCAATTTCTGGAAGGAGGAAGATTTAATAACTTGACAGCATAAGTACCAAGCATTTTTTTTGGACAACATAAACATTCGGTTTCGGGTTAATTTCATGGATTCTGTAGAATTTTCTTTGAAAGTAATTATCTGTGACGGATATCTCTTTCCTCTGCGAGGGTTACAACTGAAGATTGATCCATGTGTGGTGACCAATCAGCGACAGAGAAACAGAAGGGTAAATGAAACTGACTAAATGTATCCAAATGATTTCACCTCAACTTGTTTGTTTTGTATGCTTTTCTAAATGAGCAAAACATGGATTGGATGCTATTGAAAACATGTGAGTAAGCGAATCAATTATGCATGTATTGTGATATACATATACATGTATGTATACATATATATATATGTGTGTGTGTGTGTGTGAGTGTGTTTGTGTGTGTTTGTGTGAATAGCATAGTATCGCAAACAAAATTGTTGGGGAGATTTTCCCATCGCAGTAGGAAATCAGTTGGCGGGGCCTGTGTTCGGAATACCCTCCCTGCCTGAGCAATGAAGTTTTAGGGTGACGTGCCCGAAGCCGATCGTACGCTTTTTACCAAGGACTTGCTTCTTAGGGTTCACCGAGGTTGTAAAAATGAAAGAAGGCACCTAGGTCTTAGTTTTAGCAGATTTTTGCGCCGGCGATGATGTGCACGCGCAAACGTGTGTGTTTCAAGGATTATAAAGGGTGTAGCAACTTTTTACCGTTATCTTCAGCTGAAAGATAGATACGTGAGAGTTGTTTGCCTAAGCATTCACTCACCAACTCTCTTACGGTTAACCACCATGGAAGACCAGAGACAAGACATTTAATTGAGACACTTGGCAATGTAACTGAGTGCAGGGAGAAATCAATTCTTGCTTCCCTCAAAGGCCCGAATGTTAATTAAACTTGAAGCTTGGATAATCCCGTCCTCTGTGCCAAGACTCATGTGGCTGAACAGATCAAGACAAAGTCCACATAAAACCAGAGCGTTAGATGAAAGAATTCAAGTATCGTCGAAAAACTACCTCTTCATTCTTACTTCTGGCTATTTACTTTGACGGTCGGGGACTCGATGCAGAACTTGGAGATAAAAACCAACAATAAGGTAAACAAAAGACTCACTAAAAACCAATAACGAAAATGCTAATTTCCAGAGTTCAAACTCGGTTAGGACTATCACGAAGTAAAGTCTCGTCTGGAGCTACTTATTTTTTACTACTTCTCGTTCCTTACTATGGCGGTTATGTAGTATTCGACATTGAGCGTTCTGGTAACACTGAACGTAAAAAATAAAAATGATAACTTGAATACCCTCATGTAGTTTTAAATTGCCAAGTGATATAGCTAACACTTGCAATCAGAATATGGAGAGGAAACGAGCCATGTCTTTAGTTTTAGGTTGTTAGACATAAAATGTTTTACAGCATAGAGAATAATGCTACAAGAGAAAGATTTACTTATGTAGCACTTTTTGCAGATTCAGAGTGGATAGAGATGATTCATAATTATCTAAGGTTTTCCAGCCTTTAAAGGCAATGGTTTCGATTGAAGAATTCGAATCAATATTCAAGTATGTTTTCAAATCAGGAGATTAAACTGGTAATGATACCAACAAAGCATTTAAGATGGAGACTAGTACAGTAACAACTGTTCAGCGTTGGTTAAGTAGTTTGTTGTTTTTTTAGGGTTTTTTTGTGATGTGATCCCGGCTAAGGTTTTTGACGAATTACTTTTTGAAACTCATCCCCCTATAAGTTTTAGAGGGGTAAATTTACAATGTGAATTTATCTTAATATGGAGACATTTTTTGTGCCAACATGCCATGACGTGACCAGCGTCTTTAAGCACGGCTTTGCCGTAGAATTTCGTGTGTGAGAGAAAAGAAGAAAGAAAGGAAGAGAGAGAAAGAGGGATTGTTTTGTTTATTTTTTTACATTAGCCCGCACTTTTCTTTTTAGCATTATCTCCTTTTTCAGACGTTAAACCCACTTTTCAACAATGTGCCCCTTTTATTATTAGCCATTCTTCTCAATCTCATTCGTTCTCTCATTTTTATTTTACTTCTGCTCCCTATATTTTTTTAACATTAGCCCTAGTTTTCCAATTGAGAAGGAAAAAGTAGTATCAAATCACTTTTATAAACATATTGAATTAAATGCAATCTAAATTCCATCTCTCTATGTCATTGATTCTTCTTTTTTTTACATCAAATCCGCCCATTAAGGCGAGTATTCAATCTGGTATCAATAATTTGTTGATAAGAAAATTTTTGGTGCATGGCTAAAATACACCATTATAGCAAAAGTCATTCTTCATACCTGTGCGTGAAGTACAGTGATAGTAAAAACCTACTTCTACTGCTTTGGCTTCAGGGCTGCCTGTGGGGATGGGGATATTGGTGAAAAATGAGTAAATATTGCTTACATCTTCTTTAAATACAGCTAATTTAAATATATATTTCTGAAAGTCACTAGTAATCCTGGCTTCAGGTTCATAAAAGACTCAAAACTTCTCGTATTGTTAAATAATAACTCAAATTTTCTTGATTCCCTGATTATATGGAAATATGAGGAATATAAATAAGTTGAAGAAAAATGTCCAGAAAGGTGTGAAGATTTTTTAAGGTATTTTGTTCCAACCTGAAGAAATAGAGATTGGTTACTCTAATGAATAAATAGTTAGCACCCTCTTTTCTTACGTTAGCCATCCCATTTCCCCTAAAAGTGTAAAGGAAGGTGTTCAATCACTTTTTAAGAACACTGTCTGATTACCATCTATTTTGTATTTATTTGCTGATAGCAGTTTTAGTCTAGGTACTTCATTTTGTCTCCCTTTTGAAATGTCGAAAGAATGCTACCATTGTTCAATTTCTGTACAAAGTGGCAAGCCATCGCACGACATCCAGGCATTTCACTGAGTCCAAAGGTATGTCCTGAATTTCCTGTCTTTTCCTTGCCTCTATCTATCTCCCTATTGGCATTCAGAGACGAATGGTTAGGCTGATAGCTCCGTCGCTCTCATATGCATAAGATGGGATATTACCTCGTAGCCGAGGCATTGAATTAGGCCCGTTGTTTGAAGGCCACTTCCAAACCTCAAGCACTTTGTCTTGTAGGAGAAATTAGAATACAAATTGGACATTTGGCATCGTGGATTTTGGTTACTTCTCTTGTGAAAGGAATTTGAATATGCCATAGGTCAGCTATAAATAAGAGAAGAAATGTCGTTCTTCTTCCAATGTTTCCACCAATGTCAAATTAAACTGAGAAAACACAGTAATAACTCATCACCATCATCATCATGATCAGTCTTTTAACGTCCGTCGTTGGACATAGACTTTCCCCAGGATTCGCCACAATTCCCTATCATGGGCATCGCAGAGTCAGTATTTCCTGAATCTGTCAAGTTCATCTGTCCATCTTGTGTTCAGTTTGGCTTCAGTTTCTTATGTGATCTCTGGGGATCCATGTTGTGGGACGTGATGTCCATCAGTTGTCTTTCATTCTTGCAACATGGCCTGCCCATTGCCATTTGAGTTTTTAAGAGCTTCTATGATGTAGCAGACACCTGTTTTCTTTCTTATATACTGTGCTGTCTCGTGATCTCTCCATATAAGGTTGAGCATGATTCTCTCATGCGCACGTTACATACTTCCCAGTTCGTAGGTCTGTCTCTTGGTCAGAGGAATCAAATAGACAGCGAATACTTTTCGCAGAGAACCTACACAGCCACCAACTAATGCTAGATGATCTAAACGAAGAAAGCAAAAAAGTTGGCCGACACATGAAGTTCAGTAAAACGAAAATCATGTGCAATAATCATGTTGAGTATAAGAACATAACTGTTGAGATAGAAGATGCAAAACTCGCCAAGGTAGACCACTGTATCCACCTACGACAAAAAAATCTCCATGAGACTCGAAAGAGGAGAAAATCAAGCGAAGAATCACTTTTGGATGGCAAGCCTTCGGCAGTGCAAGCTCAACTTTCAAGAACCAGATGATCCCAATAATCCTAAAAAGAAGAGTATACAGCCAATGCATTCTCCCGACAGTCACTTATGAAGCAGTAATAACTAAACAGAATTGCATATCCTAAGAACCACTGGAACGGCTACCTTCGCTTTATTCTTCTGTCAACGATACTGTTCAGTCCCCTGAACAGCATTAGACGATCCGTTTCTACATTGAATCACAAAAATAGTTTTCAGATGTGGTCGTTTGGCTGGTTTAGGTCTCTTTTATCCACATTAATTGCTAAAACTCGTTTACATATAAGGTCTCTTGAGACAAGTTTACTGATTCGTTTCATTATCAAATAGCAAATTAGTCTTAAAATATGGTCCCAAGATTTAGGTTGGGTGGTCTGTCACAAACATATGTGTCAATGCTAATCAAGAGAGAAGTTAATCTTTGGTTAGTGGGGAAAACTCGACGAAATAATCTGTAATTCATTACAACGACGACTCAGCTTTTTTGTGGGTTATATTGCGACGGATTCGACATGAACGTCAGTGGAGACTATTCGATTCCTTGAAAAGTACAGGATTCCAGATGCTGATTTTCTCAGACTGGCAGGCCCTCTTCGATTAGAAGATGAGTACAGCATAATGATTTCCCTCTAAAAGATCTTTTATATGGTCTTCTGCTGTTCTATAAACACATTGAATATTATTTCTACAACGATTGCTGTGGCTGTTTTTATGCTATCCATGACGCTTCTATGAAACATTTCGTGAGTTGAAATGGGATTAATTGCTGTCAATTTGTATGATAAAATTTTTAGAACGTCCCAGATCGAAAAAATAACTTTTTATGCATGCCAGCTTAACCCTAAGCGTAACACCCTTACGAGTACTTTTAATGCTTCTCTGATACCCCCAGGGTGCACATGATAAATCAAGACAAATCGAGATACAGATACCCACAGACAGTTGAAAGCTATGGTGACACGAGGTCTTTCTTAAAAGCAAGGTGGCGGAAAGCGAACCATCTTGAAGTAAGAGATACATGTTCCGCCAATGCAGCCTCAGCATTCATTTTGCATGTTTTCCTTCTGTTTTTAAGTGATTTGACTTTCTATTCAGCTTCACAGAAACGTATTTCCTGAGGGAATGTAGATATTTCAATAGGTTCATAGTCGAATTATGAAAGAAAAAAGTATTTATTTTACAGAACAAATATTCATTTATATTTCGCTTTCTTGTCAATGTATTTAAGACGGAGTTCCTCCATGGATCAGATTAATTGAAGTTAATACTATTCAAAATTCAAGATTCTACTAATAACTGAGTTCGGCTTCGAGTTGGATGATCTATCCCCGTACACGTATATATATATATATATATATATATATATATATATATATGTGTGTGTGTGTGTGTGTGTGTGTGTGTGTGTGTGTGTGTGTGAGTGGTCACACCATCTCTTGGTTTGTCTGCTGTTCTGATATGCAATAGAAACGACCCAAACATGGATGCAACCAAACAAAGTTGGCTTACATGTTCGATGAACATCGGGAAACGGTCTAGAGTAAGAGTTTTAAGGATAATTTTCGGAATTTCCAGAGTGAGTGTTCTACATACAGTTGCCCATCTTTCAGGGGGAAAAGTGAAAGGAAACTGTTTCCTACTTAAAATAGTGAAAAGTGATGCAACTTAAACCACACGGCCAGGCACATGCACACGTGCACACACACACACACACACACACACACACACACACACACACACGTATATATATATATATATATATATATATATATATATATATATATATATTTCTTAATAATATATACATATATGTGTGTGTATGTTTGTGTGTCTAGGAAATAGATATATAATCTGGCAGAATAATTATTGTGTTGAGCTATGCCGTGTCTCACCAATATCTCCCCTCCATCTTTAGTCAGTTTTTTCTACTGCTTTAACTGCCCCATAGACACTTATAGCCAGTCCAATACTTAATGTCTTTTAGCTGGATATATATATATATATATATATATATATATATATATATATATATATATATATATATATATGTGTGTGTGTGTGTGTGTGTGTGTGTGTGTGTGTGTGTGTGTGTTTATATATACATATATATAGAGAGAATGAATGAAATAGAAATATAGACATACACTATGTTTTTACACACAAGAGCACACATACATGCATGATGAGTGCGTGAGTGTTCCTGCTATACATGTAAAATTGTAAATATAGGATTAGTTAGGATTTTAATGACATTTTCAGTGATTGTGGAGTTCAGAATGATGCGATGTTGTGGCGAAAAGATCAATCGATTATGATTGGGTGAATGATTGTGACCAGCTAAGTCAAAGTTATGAATCAGAATAGTTGAGAATACCAGTGCATCCCATACCCACATATGTTGACCTGTTGTCGTACTTCTCTGTGATATCTTATTGTTATAGTTTTTGATAAAAACAGTTTGTTTGTTCGAATACCTATGAGTATTGGTTTCTATACGGTTTTGCTCATGGAGATTTCAACAATCACAAAATCTAATTTTTTTTTTTTTTTTGGTTTAAGATAGCAGGGGACCATTATGGATTTATTTGTCATACAGTAATCACTCTGTCAATCTGCATGATCGATACTGAACAAGATTTCAGAAGGATATCAAGACTGAACTTGCTGCCTCTTTTTTTAAGAATTCAATTCTGTTGAAAAATAATATATTTTTCAGAAATTTACCAATCAGGGCTAGAAAAGATAACAAAATGCATGTGTGCCTTGTTATGCAGATTGTAAAGAGAATAATTCTTGTTGCATAATGTTCCTGTTCTTGCAAAACAAAGTAATTTGAAGCAAAATGTCTGTTTGTTCAAATGTTTATGACAAGTACTGTATATATATATATATATATATATATATATATATATATAGATAGAGAGAGAGAGAGAGAGAGAGAGAGAGAGAGAGAGAAAGAGAAAGAGAAAGAAGTTATTTTTACAAATTAGGCGTAACCATAACAGTTTGCTGAATGCGTAAGGCCTTGGATATCAAAATATTTACATATATTATATTTTCTTGCAAAAACACGTAAACAAAAGAAGAACAAAGGAAGAAGGAAAACCAAATTGGAATTAGCAATGTAAAACGATTCTTGTCATGGTAATACAACATATTATGAGTTCTTTTTTTTTCAACGGTCTTTCATCCTGAGTACAATTTGTGGAATATTGTTACTCTCTGTGTTCGAGATTACCTCAGATCATGTTCATTGAAGTGAACCCAATCGAGATTTTATTAGAAGGAGAAATGAAGCTTGATCATCAATTCTTTCCACCCGTGTTCCATTTAGAGCATATTTTTTTTTGTTTCGTAAATTAAGAGTTCATAATGTAGGAAACATGAAAAGAATATTGCTGTTTTCCCCTGCCCCCGGGTTATATATATATATATATATATATATATATATATATATATATATATATATATATATATATATATATTATTTGGAATGATCGCTAGATATCACACGGTGAATGTATCACTTGGCCTAGACAATGCAAATAGAATAAACAATCAATAATAAACTGCTGCAAGAATCGAACCTCCGACTGATATGGTAGCCGCTACAACATAACGAGGTTTTTTTCTATTGGGCTAAAGAGCCACTGGTAATGCAGAGGCTAAAAAAACTGTCTTAACTCCAAATTCTCATTTCACTTATTCACGATCCAAATCTCCTCTAATTGTTTCTATCAATGCAATATTTACATTTTATGGGACAAATGATACACTCGCCGTGTAATAACGGGATATCATTCTGAATAAGAGTTTCAATCTAATCTAACTCAATTTATGTTCATCAGTATCTTTAAATGGATAATTACCCGCTGTATATCAACATTCTGTGACTTTTACACTCTCAAACACCCGGTTAAATGATTCGCTATCGTAAGTAGGAAAGAAAAAAAGGCCATTATCGTTTAAATAACAGATCCATGTATTGTCCAATCAGTTATAATGTTTTTGAAATCTAATCGTGTTAAACACTTTCACTTTTCAATGTTCGAGGGCGGCTCTTATAGTTATTTCCCTTTTCTTTGCTTCACCGCTTCTTTTTAGTAATCTAGAAAGTTAAGGGTATACCAACAATGCATCCACCTGATAGTCACCTATTGAGCTGAAACATGGAGCCTAACCAAGAGACTGACCCTCAAACTGATAACCGTGCAACATGCACATGGAAGAATCAGTATAATAGTTGTCTGATCATATGAACGGATCTTTTCAAATAAGCGTATTTAGGCATTTTTTTCTCAAGATTCGTTTTTGCTTTCAATCTATAACACCTCTTTCCTCTTGAAATTCATCAGTTTTCGGAAAATATATCTTTTGAACAATAAAAAGGGGGGTG
This sequence comes from Thysanoteuthis rhombus, assembly GCA_963457665.1. Lineage (NCBI taxonomy): Eukaryota > Metazoa > Mollusca > Cephalopoda > Oegopsida > Thysanoteuthidae > Thysanoteuthis > Thysanoteuthis major. The sequence goes on from OY735219.1 coordinate 30,482,009, forward strand.
AATTTATATTAGAGCTTCAATGTTAATTTCAACCTTTACTTTCCGTCTTAATAATAAGCTACTTCCATTAGTTCTTTTCAGTCACTTTCTTCAAAAATTTCAACAACTGCCGAAATCGATTACTGATGCACAAAAAGACAAAAACTATTTCCTTTTTTTTTTTTTTTTGCACCGGATTGTATTTAAAACAATAACAATATTATTTAGGTATTAACTTCTTTTTTCCTCCCATTAATTTTCCGCCACTTGCTCAAAACAAAAGTTCTGTGCCGTTTCTCAAAATCGAATTACAATTGTTCTTTAATGCATTTAATGCCGTTAGTCATTAGTACAGTTTCACTTGAGTCCTCTCTGTTTTGTTTTTCTGGGGGTGTTTTGTTTGTTTTTTGCTGGGTTTGGGGGGTTTTTATTTCACTGTTCTGCATCTGTAGTCAATATCAACTATGGTTAAAATATTTGCCTTCATTAAACGAAGTATTGTCAAATATCATTTAGGGTGGAAATAACTTTTTTTTAATAATTTTCATATTATTGGAATCTCAATTCTAACTTTCTGCCTCAAAGAGTTCAATGCTGGTCAAGCGAAAAGCTGTGCGGACAACATTGACCTGTTCAAGGTGCATGTGGACCGGCGAAGGTCTTTCCAGGAGTGTGTACGAACCTGCCCGAGGATGTGTGACACCCACGTCAAGTTAGTTCATTCAAACTATTTGGGGCTAGCGCCAGCCCCACCCAACTGGTTGTGTTGTGTAAGAAGACAAATTAAAGCTCATTTTATTTCCTTATTGTCAAATTTGTAGTTCTTTCTTCCCCATGCAACGCTGGGATTCCCTGCTAGTTGTATATATATATATATATATATATATATATATATATATATATATATATATATATATATATATATATATATATATATATAATATATATATATATATATATATATATATATATATATATATATATATATATATATACACATATATATATATATACATATATATATATACATATATATATATACATATATATATATATATATATATATATATATATATATATATATATACATATATATATATATAGGGTTTCATTCACTCTGCATTTCCAGGCATCCACTTTAGTCTTGGATTAGTGCATTACATTCAATAGCTCTGTTCTCTCTCTAAGTCTTGCCTTAAATCCAGAATTCCCGAAATTCTGATTCTCAATATACAATAGTGCCAACATAGCCTCTGATATACATATAAGTTGAAGAAGAAAACAGTCACTACGAATGGGCTATCAATTTCTATTTATGAGTGATGCAAAATGTACTCTTTTTACCCTACCCTATAGTTATGTGTTTTCTTAAGTCAATATTTTCTAAGATAAGTAATGAATAAGTATTGAATGAGTATTCAAAATGAGTAAGATTATATCTGCTATATGTGAGCACATGCTAAATATCTTAGGCAGAATTCAGCATTTCTGTGTCACTCAATACGTAACCATTACAGTGAATGAAACTACTAATGTATCTACTCTAATCATGAAGGGTGTGGTTTTCTTCGTGCGCTCTCCGTAACACCCAAAAAACTCCTCCGATGAGAAAGGGGGGGGGTAATAATTTGCTGATAAAAATACTTCCTAAACAACTTTCAGACTGTACATTCTTCCTGATGAACGAATTCCATATTTTTCAAACACTTCTCGATGCAAATATATCCGTGAGTTTGTTTTCACAGGGATTAATGAATCATTATCATCAGTCTTCCAACGTCCATTGTTGGACAAAGACCTTCCCAAGGATTCGCCACATTTCTCCATCGTGGGCGTCTCAGAGACGGTACTTTCTGAATTTGTCTAGCTCCTCTCTCCATCTAATACTCTGCCAGCCTCAGTTTTGCATGTGATCTCTGGGGATTCATTTCGTGGGTCGCGATGTCCATCGGTTGTCCGCCATTCTTGCAGCATGGCCAGCCTATTGCCATTTCAGTTTTTTTATCGATTCAATGATGCCCCTGACTCTTGTCTTTTCCTGGATGTACTGAGCTATCTTGTGGTCTCTCCATATAAAGTTGAGCATCATTCTTTAATGTGTACGTTGCATTATTCTCGGTTTACGGATCTGCCTCTTGCTTAGGTTCAATGTTTCAGCTCCATAAGTGACTATTGGAAGGAAGCATCGGTTGTACACCCTTCTTTTTAGGATTGATGGGATCTTCTTGTTTTTGAAGATGAGCTTGCTCTGCCAAAGCGTGATTCTTCGCTTGATTTCTTCTTTCGAGAGTGGATTAATGAGTAGATGTGAAAAAATAGTCAGGACGAACGTTGTAGAACAATGATCCATGAACAAATCCCCAATGGATCTCCCACTATTTATGATCTGATATGTAATTGCTATGTTAATGAATGACTTGTAATTTTTATTTTCAAATAGCTTAAGATGTACGTCTTATAGCAATGAATAGCAAACCGATCTCTCTGCCCTTTGTTATTGGGTTCAATCCTCATTGGATCCCCCACTAGTAATGCTCTGATTAGAAATAAAACATTTTCTACTCTAATAATGAACTGTGGTATTTTCCATGTACGCTATCTGTAACACTCGAATCTTCCAGTGACGTGAGTAGGGGTTACAATTTGGTTGACAAAAAGTACTTTCTACCGATCGTTTTTATCTGCTATTACCTGTAACCACATTCAGAATTTTCTTTTAAAAAAACACAATTCGATCCAAGTATGTCCCTGAACTTCCCCACCAGTAACTCCGTTGGTAGCGAGACGCCATTAATTGAACCAGTGCTCTATGTGTTAAAAATGTGGCCTAATAAACTTGGTTATTCTTCAGATTTCGAGCTGTTTTGTTTCTTCAAAACATCGTATCACCTGGGTCTGTCAGAGCTCGTACAATTCAAGAGATTTCAGATGATGGGAGAGATTGAGAACAAGTTGAAATAGCTGAATTTCGCTGACTGTTTTAAAAAGGACTATTTTGTAGGTGTTTGTTGATTCAATTGGGGCGGAAGAATACTGAGGCATCACTGCCATAGGTAAGCTATTTTCATCAGTATTGGAATGGTTGGATACTTTCCGTATGAATCTCGTAATACGAAATAAATGCGTCCCACTTTGAGGATCTGTAGGTCAGACCCATTAGGTCAAAACTGATAGAGCAACGAATAAAATTTAGATTTGATAACAGCAGAAAAGTCAGATAATCTATGCATTGACATACGCAAGCTGTTTTTGTTGAAACACGAACAGGACAAAGAACCAAATGACTATACAGTGCTTTAGTAGACCTTTTAGTGGATAATTTACGATTAATTCTGTCTACTGGATAAGACTTGGCCTGGAGCTTTGAATTCAGTGACAGATGTGCTGTCTTATACCTACAAAAAGAATGGCACTAGCCAATCTCCGAGGTGAAAAAAGCGTAAATCAAAAGCTCATTGCTTGATTTTTACTGAAGAGGGTTGATATCCAAAAATTGAGCGTTCCTCTAAAGACATTTCGTAGGCCGAAATGACATGAAGTGAAGATACAATTACCGTATATTTTTATGGAATTTTTTTTTAATGTTCCCAGACCCAAAGATTGCGATGATTTTATGTTAGACTGAGTCTTTGGAGGTTCGGATGGTGAGATGTTGAAGGGACTGAAGCGTAGGAAACAGTGGGAGAGGGTTGGCGTTGCCTCAACGGTTCATTGCAAAACTAACGCTGAGGGCTATTCTCGTTTGGTGCAATGTCAACTTCCGAAAAGAAGGCTTACCCAGATAACTTTGTCGAAGAAGAAAGTGGTAGAATGACAAGAAATTAACACGGAAGCTTCCCTGGCAGGGATGGTTAATACATTATTCATGGGACACAAGTAGGATGAGAGTTCGAGTCTTGTCAGAAGCTGCTTATTTGCTTAGATTGCATTTGACTTCACCGGCCGAAAAACCGATCACCTGATATCAATCTTATAAAAAGGCAACAACATGTTGAAGACACTAGTCAGAAAGTAATCAGGAAATTCCCAAACCAGTCAGAAAGTAATCATTATATCCCCAAACTAGTCAGAAAGTAATCATAAAATCATTAATCTTGAAAACACTGTCAAGAGGATTACATAGCGCCAATATCCCATGATAGAAAGCCCTGCCTGTTTTGGAAATCAGCATTTGAAATTCTAGGCTCAAACACCGAACACAGGATCCTACGGGATTTCGGCAACTACTTCATCCATGAGGCAGGTTACCAGATGGCTACCCCACATTTTCCGTTTCCTGGCTCCTTTTTACTTATTCTTCCCTAGATAGTTGAACTTCGAAGAATTTGATCTCGGAGAACACTACACGATATTTAGTTCAAAGAACGAAAAATCCAGAAACTAAAAAAAAAAAACAAATCTAAAGATTTTTTTTATTGTAGAAAGATTGCGGCTGAAAGAAAGATGTCAGAAATGTGGCCTAATAACCTCAGCTTTGCTTATTATTTTCATCTATCATTAGATGACGTGATACAACCTTTTATATCAATTTTGAATTACTATCACTCTCATCTTTGCTGTTTTATCAAAACACAGCGCTGGCTATCACCGTGCTGTAGCGAGCAAACAGGGTAAGGGGCAAATGAAAAAAAAACACTCGGTAAGGTCCGATCTCAGGTCCTTTGGGCCAGGGGGATGCCTAATTTTCGTACAGATGCGTTTTCACTAAGCTACAAGATCGTCATGTTTGGTAGGCACTAATCTTACCTTTCAAACTAACTTTTACTATACATACAGTTGCCTTTGCATTATGTATATAACCTCCAAAAAGTATGAAAACGTACATTTTTCTCTATAATTGTATTCATTTATTATAATAAAATAAGCCAATGCATATCTGTATTATAAGTTTTCCTTAATATTTAACACTTGACGGTCAGTGAGACCGCATCCAGACAATCAGTTGGTCGTGAGTTCAAATCACGGTAGGGAAAATTCGGATTTTCATATCAGTTTACTCTCATCATTCTTGTAAAACCAAGTCAACCTCAGATTAATACAAACTTTGCTTAGTTAGGTACAAAGTCACATAATTGAAATACTTTATGGAGACCGAATACATGACACTACCAATGGTTAGCAGAGCTAGTTTCCTAATCAAAGTTACAAACATACTCCAAAGTCACCTTTTACTGTGAAATTTTGCAGCGTCTTCCCATGCAAGGTTGGAAAGTCAAGACAAAATCCTTCTATAGAGTTATCGGAGTGAGCAGTTTGTGAACTGCTGACTTGTGATGATCAAGATTTCAATCCAAGAGCTGATATAAAGCGGCCTGTCATAAAATAGTCCCAACAGTAATTTGTATCTTTCGAGTGAACCAAATTACATCAAAGCCATAAATGTGAGAGACAAAAAATAGTGCCCTACGCTTGCAGCTTCTACAGTCTCTTCTTGGTATTCTCGTATCACAAGTTCTCCATTTCGGACCCGGTTTATGATTATAAACAGACTTAGGAATAATAAGCACTCAAAGTGGCTGCACTCGCTACACAACCCTAATTTTTTTCCGTCGCTGAAAGAGAATCCATGCTTTTCCCAAATGAATTAGATGAAAAGGCCAATTCAAAATCCCGTTCCGCTAAATGTTTGGCCAACACTACTACCTACCGGGGCCATAAAAATGAAAAAAAAAATCATCCTTGCTGTGTCAATTTCGGTTTCCAACATTATCGTTAACCTTCCATACCTCACCGATTTTCACACGCATTTGTAAGCAGAGACTCGTTAAGCTAAAAACTACCTTCTGAACAATAATGCAATTCGATAGCAAATACAATTAGGAAAAAACGTTTGCATCAGAACTAGCAACAGTGACAAGCTTATTTCGTCATTAGGCAAAGCGTTACCCTTGTTTCTGCGCTCAAAAATGTTTAGTGTTACACTGAACAAGGGAGGTTAAAACCGTGTTTTGAATCAAATCTGGGAAATATTTTCTCTTTCAGGTGATGTCGATAAGCAAACGACGCCCTGGCCCGGTGAGCAGTTTAGAAGGATCTTGATGACATCTCCTTTTGGGGAGCTGCCAATGTTTGTTTTCTTTGAACTTGGAGCAGACGAAATCGCAATAAATAAGAGACTAGCAGGGTGAGACAATAATGCCAGGGAGCAATAAAGCTATTTCAATCATCGTGTACGTGTTTAATCAAAATGTCCATCGGGTTTGAATGATCGTACGATATCGAGTCATACTTTCACTACACAACGTTACTCCCCTTCACTTGGGTGAAATTAGGGCGAAGTGTAACAACAAAATGGTTGGGAATTCCTCCGTTTCTCTCTCTCTCTCTCTCTCTCTCTCTCTCTCTCGCTCTCTCTCTCTCTCTCTCTCTCTCTCTCTCTCTCTCTCTCTTTCTCTCTTTCTCTCAAGAAGAGTGTCGATGATGGGAATCACTCCGTAGTGTCAGAGGGAGACAAACACGGGTACATACGTAGGATAAGACCGACAGAGCCAGAGAAAGACGGAAAGGAGTGAGAAATGTCACCATAGATAAAAGCATTTCCTCCGCTATCTTTCTCTTTGATTCCCTTGGAGAGAAAGGGAAAGAAAAGAAAATTAAAAGATCTGCGAGACAGACAGAGTAAGAACCAAAGGGGGGGGGGAGATATAGAGTAAGAAATCTCTCGACATATAAATAAACAGACGAACCCACGAATAGTGCAGGAGGAAGTGAGAGATTAAAAGAGATTATATCCATACATAGACGAAAACAAGGGGAAACGAACAAAACTAAACAACGAAAGAACAACGAGAAAGAGTCTACAGGAAGAAGATGCAAATATTTACAGAATGAGCACGAAGTCCTATCACGTTCAGCAGACATTCGACCTTTTTTATGGGGTTATTCCAAAGACAAAATCTTCTGTTCACCAGTTTCTGATAAAGAATCTTTGAAAGTAAGTACAGCGGATGTTCTGGTGACGGAGACAAACAGATGCCGAAGAACACAAAACGTAATATGGAGTATCGCTTATACGATCTTCAAACAACGAATGGTGCCCATGCTGAAGTCAATTCATACATATGATTTGTGTTAAGGTATACTGTAATTTGGAATAAACCATATGTTTGTACCTAGCTTAAGTGGTGCGTAATATGTATTTGAAATCAGAGAAATACTTTATGCTCGCCGTGTATTCTAGCTTCTGTTTTAGCCTTTATAGCATCTTCTTTTTTGTGCCACTGTCATAGAACATTAGGAATCTGCCGACTGAAGCAAACCGAAATCTATGTAAAACTTAAAAAGCATTTCGAGTTATTTTGTTATTGCTGTTACTCTTCTCCCAATGAAGCTTGCTGTTCTGATGTCATCGTAAACTACTTAAATCAGCAATGATTGAACAACCGTAGACACCAAAGATGGCAGGGGGGGAATGTATTTTTTTTTTTTTGCATGTGTGTGTGTTTGTTTATGTGTGTGTGTGTGTGAGAGAGACAGGGGGAGAGAAAGAGTATTTGCGTGTGTGTTCCAACGCATCAGTACTCCATTAGACCCCTACTAAAAATATTTTGCTTTCTTTTATTTCTAACTTTTTGACCCTTTAGGGGCCTCATTTTGGGTGGGTTTATTAATATCATCTAGATTATCCAGTATCCAGATATTTTTACTCAATTTTAGATGTTCTTCCCTCTACGTCAGCGAAAAGAATTTATTCTTTGATTGATTTTCTACATGACTCCAATGTTGACGCTACGGTCGTTCAATAATTAACTGAGATGGCAAGTTTCATTTACTATTGATTTAATTCAAAAGTTCCCCCTGAAATCTCTTGCTTAGTGCTAGGAAAATCTTGAGAAATATCTCACAGTCCGAAAATGTCGCTGTAAAGCAATATTCAACAAACTGGTCGGGTAGATCATTCCTACTTGACTGGGATCGATCCTCAACCGATGGCCTACATGTGTGATCATGTACCACACTAAGCTGAGCTTAGTGATAGGGCTGTTCCATCATGGGGTAGTGATTAACAAGCTAGATCATGAAGACTTTAGTGAGATTATTATTCATGGATTCCACACAGTTTTGGCTTTCTACTGTAATAAATCAGTTCTAGAAAAAATCTTGTCTACGTACCGAATGCCCAACCGTGGTTTAGTGAGCAAGCCTCACAGTCCTACAGGGTGATCCATACTAATGACCTTATGCCAGAATAATCTGTGTAAATAACCATAATAGATGCAACGCTGACGATTAGTGATTAGTAATAATTTGTTCGCAGACCCTTATTAGTAGTTAATTGGGCCCTAACCAGAAACCCCACAACTCACCTTGTGTCATAGGAAACAAAATTTAGGAAATATCAATAAATTTCACAATATTAAACGCAACCTAAATGAAATTCTCAATTAAATGTCTCTTTAAAGTAGAAGAGGGCTATTGTATGAGTTTGATGCAAAGGTTTCGAGGACCATCTTTTGCAGAGTACAATGGATATCTCAGAAGTATCATCAGGGGATAAATCAGTGCTTTATTGCTTGTGTGTTTATAAACTTTGAAGAATTGTTTACAGGAGAGAGATGATTTTATCTTATTTTGATGAAATCATTGTTGAATATAAAATTCACATTCGACACTGTTTACTGCTCATGTTTAATCTTGAGAGAAAACTCCGCTTAAGATAGGCCATGGGTCACAGGATATTATGGTATTGATGCAGTTGGTTCAAGCATGTGTAGAGAGTGTTTTGCAAAAGTTTTGAAAATTGGGATACGAGGCTGAAAATTGGAATACGAGGCTGAAAATTCAAGACCGCACGGGAAGTCTTTAGAATTTCAAAACTGATGACTTTGAGGATCTATTCTGGGAATAAGCAATACAACATAAGAACTCGTACGAAAATTAGACATGCATCACTCAACTGCGGTACATCGTTTTCAAACTTTAGGAAATTCTGAAACGCAGAAAAATGTTTCCGTGCCAACTTACAGAAACGAACATTTTTAGCGTAAATATCAGTTACCTGTTTTATCTCCTTGATCGACACTGAAAACACATTTTTCAATGATCTGATCATTTGCAATAATATCAATATATATATATATATATATATATATATATATATATAGATAGATAGATAGATAGATAGATAGATTAATACATATTACAAGAATCCAAAACGAAAATTGGCTAGATTCAGGGCAGCCTCCGTCATTCCGACCCAAATGGAATATGCGAGGGGAAAAACGATTTCTCTATGTTTGGTAGGATTCAAATAAACAAAATAGAGAGCAATTGCCTTATTTGAATGACACTTTATGGAAAAAAGTGCATAGTTTTGGCAAAGAAGTCAACTAATGATTTTTGCTGCCCTCACGCGTAACCCTCACACAATTATTATAGTATATTATAGTATTATTATTCAAATCAAACCGGGGTCGTTGTTTTATGATGTAATACGCAATCTAGCTGGGAGCTGGCGTGAGGTCATATAAAAGCAGGGGAATTATTACTATAACTGAATGGTGGTATCAGTTTATATGAATGGAATGTTGTGTCATAATTGCTAAAAACTTTTTCATCAACCTATTAGAATTAATCCATTGTTCACAAATCTTAAGTGGACGCTTATCCACCGTCATACCAGGCATCGAAGACAAATTATTTCCGAATATTGAAATTGAAACTTTTACTCAGCCACTCATCGACGGATTCTCAGATTTAACTGGACTCCTTGCGTGAAAAAGGAATGTCCCCATGACAAGGGTGCCGCTTGTCGCCACATCTCTCCTCTCTTTGTCTCTCTCTGTCTCTCTCTCTCTCTCTCCCTCTCTCTCTGAGTCTCCTTCTCTCTCTCTGTCTCTCTGTCTCTCTCTTATATAACGGGTTTCCGTTTGTGTCAAACAGTGCTGAATTTAGACATAAGCTAAATAAGCTACAGCTTAGAGCCTTACAATCCACAGGGGTCTCTAAAGACTTTACAAGGCGTGTATGTTTTCATGATTTGAGAGACCTCTTGGCGTCAATTTTTTTAAAGATTTATATAATTTTGAGCCTTATCGAGTCTAAAACCGACATTGACATCGAAATATAAATGAAGAATAAACTCATTAGAGAGTAAAGGACGCCCTCAGTCACATTATTTTATGCCTTAGGAATGTACGGTTGAGTGGATTTTTTTTAAAGCTTTATTTTTTTTTAATTCCCAAAGGGGCTTAATTGTGTTACTTGTGAACCCAAAATTTCCATCCCTAAAGATTAAGCTGCAAAAATTAATGAAATTTCCAAAAATTCAGGTTATGCATTTTCAGTAATATTATTCTATTACGAATTTTATTCCATCCTATTAATTTTGTCCTCTGGATGAAGGATTTTACTATTCTATAATTAGTTTTACTTAATCTCAATATTGCTGCTATGTTATTATGATTATTTGCATTTTCACAACAGTTGCCTGGTGCTTACCGCTTGGGATTAAGTGATAGCAAGTCTCCTCATGTCTTTAACCCCTAACCTCGCATTCTCACAGTTCACAGTATTATGGTTTCACACCAATTGCGTGATGGTTATCAGATTCTTGCTATTTAGTTTGGTCTCTTATATTTTCCTCATCCTCTTGAGATATTCTCTTCTTATTCCCTCCTTCATTTCTTCCCGTTTTATCGCGTCACATTTGAGAACTCCCAGGTATTTGTGTTGATCCAGTGTGGACAATGCTTTGAATTTTTTGTTGTCTGGTAATTCGATTCCTTCTGCTGATGCAAGCCTTCCTTTATGCATAACCTTTCCGAACTCAATCCATTTGTCATTGCTATATTCTGTCACTTAGTTGAACAACGTCTCGAGCACTTCCCTGATCTTTGCAAATAGTTTTTTTGTCGTCCGTGTCCATTAAGTGGTGGACTTTTTACTTTGCTTTGTAGAATTAGTATCCTACGCTAAATTCCAGGATTCTGTCTAGTGGTAAAACGGTTTCAACAAATGGTAGTGGGGACAGGAAGTCTCCCTGGAAGATTCATCTTTTTCATTATTGTCTGTGCTAGGTTTTTCTCCCAAAAAGGCCTTTGACAAGTCGTGGACATATAACAAATGATAATGATGATCATGATGATCATGATCATGATGATGATGCCATATTATGTAGGTGTTTGTGTTTGTGTGTGTGTGTGTGTGTACGTATGGGAAAGAGAGAGATCAGAACCCAACTTTCGGATTTCAACACGTTTTTCCCCTCTTTTGCTGTTTTTGTCCTAGAATAGAATCAAGATATTAGTACCTCAACAGTAACTCTTTCCTGAATTCTTTGGGGCAGAATTATATGGACAAGAGTCTTCGTGTGTCTCAGTTTATTGTTCACTTCAATTTTTCGCGTCTGCGTTTGGTTTAGGACGAGTCGTAATATAGAATTTAAATGCACCCCGATGGATATTATTAGAACCTATTAACAGATAGAATTATAAAATAGACTCTTCAAGGGTAAAGGGGAAAATTAGATAATAGGATAAACAGTTGATATCTAGTATATCCAAAGAACTTTTTTAAACAGATTTCATAGAATTCTTTTGTTTTTTGTTTTTTTGTCCTGAAATAGAGATGATATATTTGAAACTTATCAGGATTTATCTGAATTCCCTGGGTCTGGATTATATGCGATATATGTCAATTCGCCTCAGTATGTTTTGTTGTTTTTTTTTCAACTTATGCATTTTTTGTACTTTCCAGTGTCCAGGTTCAGAGCCGCACTAAGTGGCATGTATAGTTAAAAAACGAACCCCAAGGGATATTATTCCAGCTTGGGGACGGGCAGAATAAAAAAGACACTTCAAGGATTTAAAAGAAAAGTGGCGACGAAAAAAAAATCCGGGTGATAACCATTAACCTAGTTTTCCGACTCCACTATAAGGGTTACACTTTAAAAAGCTTTTTTGGTTGTAACCGGTGGATAACCAGCAATGGGTTCCATAGAAGGGTAGGAAGAATTATGGCTCAAAACATGTTGTCAGACATGAGTTGATGAAACTTCTGTCAAAGATCACTTCAATATCCTACCTCAAAAACAGACTTGGAAGAAGGATGTTGATGTGATCCGCAGTTAATATAGATTTATCACACAATTTTTGTTGTTTTTTGTCTTGTTTTTTCACAACACGTCGTTTTCACATTTTTCTTCGGTCTCCTACGGATGTTTGTTGCCTTCGGTATTCTTAGAGTATCGTCCAGACTTCTTTTTTCAACTTTCTGAATGGAAAAAAAAATTACAAATCAGAGCAGTTGAGTCTTGGACTCACGCGAGAGTTCATTTCAATTTCCTTCCAATATCCTATTTAGATTCTTTGTCTCTTCCTCAAACTACCTTTCGTCTTCATTCTTTCTATTTTCGTCTCCTCTACTATTCTTTCTTGTTATTCTCTTTTTTTCTTTCTTTCTCTCTGTTCTTCATTCGCCTTTCTGAAAATGATGTCGTTGCAAAAAAACAAAACAGCGATTCAATAATAATAATAATAAAAAGAAGAAAAAATGTAATGAATGAAATTCAGCCATGTTCGCTGACGGCTTTTATTTTCGAATCTGTCTCGTCTGCCTGGAGCGGGTAAAAACGATTTCGCTTTTTTTTCCCTTTTTTTTTTTTTACAGTAACACAATGAACCAAAAATAAATCAGCCTATTTCGTTTTAGTTTTTCTCTTTTTCTTTTTTCGACTGGAAGGCAGGAAAGTTTTTTTCCCCTACCTGTTTTTCTTTATTTCATTAATTTTCCAAAAATGATTTTCCCAGAAATTTTTTTTAGCTTTGAGCGATGGCAAAGAAGGGAAACAATTGAAAAGAAAACAATTACCTTCCTATCCTGTCTCGATTTTTATTAATATTATATTTGATACTCGCTCAGTTCTCATACCACGAGTATCTGGAGGCTGTTGTTGGGGATCAGGTGACTTATTACATTGACACGTTTATCATATATATCATCATCATCATCATCATCATCAGTCTTTTAACGTCCGTCGTTGGACATAGACTTTCCCCAGGATTTGCCACAATTCCCTATCATGGGCATCGCAAAGCCATTATTTCCTGAATCTTTCAAGTTCATCCCTCCATCTTGTAGTCTGTCGGCCTCGGTTTCTTATGTGATCTCTGGGGATCCACGTTGTGAGACTTGATGTCGATCGGTTATCTTTCATTCTTGCAACATGGCCTGCCCATTGCCATTTGAGTTTTTTAATAGTTTCTATGATGTCACGAACACCTGTTTTCTTTCTTATATACTGTGCTGTCTTGTGATCTCTCCATGTAAGGTTGAGCATGATTTTCTCATGTGCATGTTGCATACTTCTCAGTTTGCAGGCCTATACAATTTAATATCGGATGTATAATGGGTTCATTTTATAGTGCTCCATACATTCAACTTTAGATATCAACTTGGCTGAGAGTAGAGCGTGATATATAGTAAAACAAAATGGGGAAATAAATCTGAAACATTGTAAGAGAGAATAAAACACCTCCACAGAGAATACACGCCAACAACCACTTACTGATAATGTAAACACTCACACCATACCCTGGGTTGTAATTCATAACCACCAGCTGATGCACCGAAACTACAAATACAACAAATGAAAAAGAAAATTCATCCCATGTAGACGCACCAACAAAAATGTCCCGAACAGGAATCTAAGATATACGTAATCATTCTCCCAGAGAAGCCCGATCTGAGCAGAGACATAAACGTATTTGTGTAGCAAATCCCCGTCCTACCATATACATTTATATAAATAAATACATATGTCTACAAAGCTTCACAGCTTCAAACACTTAACATTAAAAACTCTTTTTTTAATTTTTTCATCAGTTCAGTCACTTGTTTTCCAATATCTGCTAATGCATTATATGTAATTCCCTTCAGTGTTTTTTTTTTTCCCTTCTTTTACATATACTTTGTTATTACAGTACAAAATACAATTTTTCTGTTGGTGGGATTTCAAAACAAAACAGTTATATCAACATGACACTCAAGCAATGTTTATCAAACACCACCTTCCTTTCTTGCTTTATAGTTTATATTATACATGTAGTTTGTTGTTTTATATCGGGTATTATGTGTATTAAATATTGATATTATGTTATACTACATATCATTAATTTCTTCAGACAGAGCTTACTTACGTAAGTTACCCAAGAAACGTATTTAATGATGAGGGATCAGTGAGTATAACGTGACTGTTCGTGTCATTTCTGTTGAATGTTCATCCATATGAATATTAAATCCGTTATGTCAGCTTTAATCTCACACTGCATGCAAACCAACTTATTATATCATCTTTAAGAATAGTAATTACACAGGAAAGATTTCTTCGAATTGATTCTATACCAACGTATGAAAACAAGAGAATTTAACAATCACTCTCCATTAACCCTAAAGTTTATTCTTCAACGTCGTATACCATCAAAGATCCGTCAAACGTTTTTTAACACTTTTAATTATCAAATAGAGTATCCTTATGTTTATGGTTGAAACGAAATGGAATAATTTTCTTGCAGGTAGTAACACCCCGATGGGCGATTCCATTATTATATTTAGATAATTCGTTACATGTTCGATCTCCCATCCTTCCCAATTACCTATCAGTCAGACAAATGGACCAGAGCCAAATAGTTTTCCCTTTCCCTGGTTTCTGTCAATACAATGCTCTTTCACACAGACAAAGATTGGATCCATCTGTTTCGGTTAATTAATTCCCCTAACATCAATAAAAATCGATTTATACTAATATACACACACATCATTCATTTTATTTGCATTCTCTCGTTAGCATATTCCTTAATTTTCGTTATTATTTCACGATGGTTAAGCTGATAAGTTTTAAAGGGGTCAGGATGTCTGATCATGGCTTCATTAAATTCTCTAAAAAATCTTACTAATTTCACCGCTTTAATAGACCATTCTTACAACTAAAAAAACAATTTTCTGCATAAAATCAATAAATCTAATTGTTGCTCCTGCGATTTTCAATTTTGATATTGTTCTAAAACGTGTTCTAACTACACTGAACGGGAAGCTATCTCGTTTATCAATCAATTTGTGGATAATCATTCCATCTTCGATATATATATATATATATATATATATATATATATATATATATATATATATATATATATATTGTGTCATCCACTGACAGCTGTTCTGATGTATTACATCTCTTCAGTGTCGCTATAGAGACTTTCAATTATTCCATCCAGGCAGAATTGAAACCTTCACTTCAGACCCGGAGGCCGATATCCTACCTCTGGACTACGGAACTGGACAGTCAGTAAGGCTGAACTTGAGCGATACATCCATTTACACACAGAAATTCCTCATCCACCAGAGTGCTCAATTCCTATGGAAGAGCATTGCATATATATATATATATATATATATATATATATATATATATATATATATATATATATATATATATATATATATTATCCAGCTACGTAGTTCAACAAAAGGAGATCACGGTGATGTGATCAAGGGACACGTCTCCTACATTCCATGACATATGTGTTGTTGAATGAAAACTCTACACATCGCAGCCTCTTGGTCTGAAGCGATGGTTTCCATCCTATTTCGTATCACTGCATGGTATAATGGATAGTCTATAGCCACACTGGAGAGTTGTAATACAACGAAACAGATGTCTGTGGATGACTCAATCATTTACTCATAAATATATATATATATATATATATATATATATATATATATATATATATATGTGTGTGTGTATATATATATATATACATATATATATATATATATACGACAAAGAAAATCAAAAGAAAATTATTGGATTTCTTTGTCATATTTTGGTACCGTTTCAAAATGATTGAAAAAAAACACATTACATCAGAGAAGTGTTTTGTCACTGGTGATGTGACCTAAAGATCAAGCGACAACAAGAGCCTCCAATTATCCTTCACTTTCCTCTTTATTCTCGCTGATTTCGGTAAAGCAGTTATCTGGATGGTACTGATTTTCCCTCAAATTCCTAAATCTTCCGAATCTTCTCAAAGTTTTTCGCTACAATTCCAATGATGAGAATAACTGTCATTATCATTCTCTGTAACATTTTCATTTCTGTTGCAAAGACTAGATATTCCTCCAGCGTTTGATTTTTTAGAAACAGTCATCGAAAACTGTCGTTGAAATAGTCAACATTGGTTTCTTCAGTTTTCAAGGTAATTTAAAAAATTTTTTCCCTGGAATTTGCTTTCAAATTCGAAAATTTAAAAGAAAAAAGCACCACAATCGGCAACACTGCACTTTGTTACATGAGAACATATTTGGAGATAACTTAATATCATCAGCACTGGACTCACAAATTCGAAATAAACAAATATAATGGCAATTCTTCTTCATCTAATGCCCCATCTGCAACCGAGTTTTCTTTTTTCAGGTGTGAAATTCAATTTGCAATGAAAGTCCATGCTAAATTGATTCATTAGTTAGTGCCCGGCTGCATCCATGCTTGTTTATTGAAAATACAGACTTTTTTTTAGTGATTACTGTCAAACAAAAAGTAAAAGAAATAACTTATCCATTGGCCTTTTTTCTATTTTTTTCTATTGCCACTCCCCCCCCCCCGACACAGCATTTTTTATAATGAAGTTTTCACACAAGATATCATTATAATTTTCATTTTCATTTATTATATTTTTATTATTGTTGCAATTGTTAATTTGTTTCACTAGAAATATCTGGTGGTTTTCACTGGAGATTCTAGCATTCTCCTCGATATTTTTGCTGATTTTAGTAATGCTATCGTCTGATAGTTTCAATTCTTCTTCGCGTCACTAATTCTTCAAAAATCTTTGTATGACTTTCTGGATCTGTACGCCAATGATGATGGTTACATCTGTTACCTCCAGATTACATTTTTCCAGTTCACTGGTAACGTCTACCAAATCTGTCAGTGTAGGTTTCTTCGGCTTTCAAGTTGGTCCGGCTGGATGGCTATGTATGCATGCATGTATGTATGTATGCATTTACAGGCCGTCCTTTCTTTTAATTAAAGGTACAAAATTCAATAAACACCGTTTGCTCATAATGTTCTGGAAAATTAAAATGGCTACCTCCCTTCCAAACATGAGACAATTCTTTTTGCCCAGTTTGAGAAAAAATCAGATAATGATTAATATTTTCATTCATTATATCTTTAGATTCCAGTCTAAGATCTCGTCTTATTCACTCTCGTTTCTGGCCTCTGCGTGATTTTGAATTTTACAAAAAAGAAGGAGAGAGGGAGAGGATGTTTATTTCTTTTTACGATAGAATGAAAAAAAGAGAAGGAGAGAGGCTGATAATTTCCACACTTACTTATTATGTGTCCCTTTTTTTAATTTCCTCCCAAGATGAGGTTCTAACAAGACCTTTTTCTTCGGGGTTTTAATCCATAGCCTGCTTGGTCACTATCTTTTTATATTTTAATCGAATAATATTTTATATTCTATAATATCTCATATGAATAATATTTGATTTGTTCCGACGCAAATTGTCCAAATAACCGATAGAATATAGAACTCCAGGCAATATAGATCAATACAACAAAGATACGATCTAAGTTCCAATTAAATCTTCAGGCAATATTGATCAACGTGATAAATACGCATATACTGGTCTGAAAAATAGATGGAATAACTCTGAATCATTATATATTTTTGGATATAGAAGATAAATCTATTTTCGAATAAAAATGAATATTCATGATAATGCGATTAATTTATTTTTGTATTTTTTTTTTTTTTATATATATATATTTCGAGACGAACTTGATCTTCCGAGACGAATGTACAAGGGAAAAAAATCGGCCGAAATCGGTTCGTGTGATCTATTTCCTTTGTCTGCGTGAAACTTACGCTTCAATGATTTTAATAGAAAATCCAGCATACGTTCATCCCGTGGGCCTCAGTTCTGTTTTCATTTGGCAACTCCAACCGTTCTTTTGATTCAGGGTATGCAATTTAGCGAATATTGTTTGCTCATAATGTGAGAGTTCGTACTCTCCTAAAAAATTAAAATGGTCGCTTCCCTTCCAAACGTAAGTCAATCATATTGGCCCATATTGGAAAAAAAATCAGGGAATGATTAATACTTTCGTTATTCGCATCTCTGGAGCCCGCTTGTCTTATTCGCCGTCTCTTCATTTTTAAAACGACCATCCAACTAAAAATTCGAGAAATCTCCGAGTGACAGCTGGTCATTGTACAAAGTTTTTATTCACCAGATATATTGGTCTACACACCGGACATTTCAGTGTCAAGTTTAATATTGTTTGGGTCAGCAGTTTCCGATATGTATACGGTGCATGATTTACAATAAAAATCTATATTGAAATGAAAACATATTTTGAATTATCATGACGAAATGTGCGTCTCTAATCATTTCGAAGTGGTTTCGAAATAGAATGAAAGAAAGATGAAAAGGAGGAATGTTTATTTTTTTTTGCGATAGAGTGAATGAGGGGAGAGGGGAGGAGACAGGATGTTTATTTCTTTTTACAATAGTGTGAAAGAAAAAGAAAGGGAATGTGTTTATTTATTCATGCTAGTGTAGAGGAAAGGAATAGATAGGGAGATGTATATCTTTTTGTGATGGTGGATATAAAGAAGATGCTTCTTTATGATGTACCGTAGGGGTAGAAATGATTAAAGTTTACCCCTCCTTATGCCCCTATCCCAACTTACTTTGACACCCCCAGCCCAAATTTTTTCTCCTAAAAAATTTCCAATTGTCTAAAGCAAGATTATTTCCTTTCTTGGCAGCAATTCATAGATACAAGCTGAAATCTTAACTGAACTTTAATTTAAATCTTGATTTTAAAATTCAACAAAAATTTTGGAGGCCACGCTTCTCTGCTGGTCGTGGGCTATTTCTCCAGTCGTTGGCCCTTCATCCTCGCCAAGAAGTGTCGCTTGTATAGCACCTGGTATTCAACACCGTATAGGGAGATGGGACGAACTATGGCTCAGTAGACTTTCATTTTTGTGTCCTTATTGGTGTTTTTATTTGACCCCAGACACGGGTGTACAGCCTACTATCCTGTTTTCTATATCCCTGTCCAGTGGGTATTAGAATATATAACACAGCCAACGTTAAGGAAATCCTGGGACAACTTTGAGCTTAGTTGGGCCGATGGATATGGAAAAAAAGTCGGTGACTTTGTTTCGGTAAGGCTTTTTCTTCATTACAACAGGCCGGGTTTTTAGGGTGGCCAAAGAGTTTTACGATTTCTGAGGAGAAAGACGTTATCTTTTGAAAGGCCACTTCTATGTCAGCAACCAGGGTTGGGTCATCGGTGAACAGGGGCTACATAGTTTTAGTATGTGTTCGGGGCCGATCCAGATTTGCACAGGTCGCCGTCACTCCTTGTGTGATGTATACGTTGTCCCCGTCATGCATCGAATCTGCAGGCTTCCAGCATCGTGCAGGAGAATATTGAAGATAAGATGGGGCTAACACACAGGCTTCTTTGACAGACTGTTTAATTGATTATGGGCAAGATAGAGTCGCCACTTCATTTGTTTTGATCTAGCTGTGCTTCATGAATTTGTTTAATGATAGTGGCGAAAAAGACAGCATCACCAGCATAGGCTTGGCTGTTAAGCCGAGGGCCTGCAACGAACGTGGTAAGCTACATACACACACACATTGACACACACACACACACACACACATGCACGCACGCACACACACACACACACACATATATATATATATATATATATATATATATATATATATATATATATATATATATATATATATATATATATATGTATATATATATATATAAAGCTGCTAATGCTGGTCTGTTAGAATTCTCAATTTTTTTTATTAAAATGGCAATTTCCATTCAAAATGATCCAAGTTTTTCACTGAATAAGTCTTCATAATAGCTGAGCAACTTTCTGAGATGCAGGTGATTCCAACCGTTTACAAGGAAATTAATAACAAGTTCATTTCAAGATACGCGTTGAGAGGCACATGCACAAAAGGCAGCGGTGCGGGGAGACGATGTGACTATGAATTATGCATGTGAGCAGTTCCTTTTCATGTGGGGAAAAAGACATTAATATATCGGCCAATGTACCTTTATCAAATTGCTTTTTTTTTATTGATACAGGACTCTAAGAGTATTGAATATATATATATATATATATATATATATATATATATATATATATATATATATATAGTGTGTGTGTGTGTGTGTGTGTGTGTGTGTGTGGAAGAGAGGGAGAAAAAAACGGGGGAGAGAGGCAGCGTCTAACACACGTGTTTTTAAAATGCAAGCCTCTCATTTGGAGAAGTTTCTCCTGGAAAGAAAGTCAACTATATATATATATATGTGTGTGTGTGTGTGTGTGTGTGTGTGTGTAACTGAAGAATATTATTTCTATGCCTCTAAAATGAAAGTATAACCGACTGACACCGATAGTGTACAGTGATATTCAAGACATAACAATGGACAAAGTCGTTTCTGCATTACGATAGGAAAGCAGAAAAGCCCCAGGTGAAAATGGCATAATGATAGATTTTTTTAAAAGATGCAGATGAGGACCATCATAAAAGACCAGCGCTACTATTCGCTCCGTTTACAAAAAAAAGAAAAATCAGAGAGTTCCCCACACGTCTGCCTTGGAATAGTGATCACACAACTAAAGAAAGGAGACAATAAAGACCTTGGCAATTACTTCACTACCCAACATTTACAAACTATTCTCCAAAAATACTCACAAATTAACATTGATTAACAAACACTTTAGATGAAAACCAACTGCACATGCAGGCAGACTTCGGAAGGGGCTATTGGAAAATAAACCACCTTGATATCATATCCTTTGTCAAACACCTTTTTTCAATCTTTATCTTGGTAGAATCTGTATGAAGTCTGATTATTGCAGCACCATTTTCGTATATATTCACAATCACTTTTGTATAATTCTCAATTATTCACTGAGCTGAAGACCGTCGCACATTCTATCGAATCAAAGGTTTATTCATGGTCTACGTACTATGTAATCCTATCAAAGTGATTTGGTGTATTGTGGTGCCTTTTCGATTCGATTTAACGATTCGATTTAACGTGTGAAGGTGATCTAATATTGAGCCTGCCTGATTTTCGCGAATAGTTTATAAATGTTAGGTGATGCTAGCCAGAATGGAATTTAAACATTTTTTTTCGGATTCTCACATAATAGTCGAACGATAAATGAATGAAATGCAAATCCATTTGTTTGCATCGCGTGACTTCGAAAACCCAGTTCTCGTACATCATTCCATTTATACTCAGTCCGGTCAGTGATGAAAAGACTGCGAGCACAGCACTGTGATCACGGATCAAAATCCGTAAATTCTTGGTCTTAGAGGTTCTTGCAAGGAACAGATCGATTGGGCGATTAGCCAGAGTATATTCTGAATTTATATACGTGTGTATATATATATATATATATAGTCTAGAAAGCTACTCAGAAACTGAACATTAGAAAGCTTTTTTGTGTCACTTCAATAACTTATTTCCCAATATCTGTTAACGTAATTTCCTTCTCTGTTTTGATGTTTTTCACAGACTTTGATATCATGGTATGTGTAAAGTTTCTCTTCTTGGGGTCATCAGTTGATCTCCATGTAACCATTTCGGGGATTTAAAAAACCAAACCGTTAGATTAAAATGGCACCCTAGGAATGTTGATCAAACAACACCTCACTTTTAGCTATAATTTTAATATATGGCTTATGTCATAATGTTGTTTTTTATATATTTATATAGGGCATTGTCATAATGTATTAAATACGGATGATATTTTATACTACACGTTATTTAATGTTTTGAAACAGGGCTCACTTACGTTATGTTATGCATATAACATTAGACGTGATTTGTTGTTTGTGTCACTTCTAAGGCGTGTTGACCTATGTGAATATCAAATCCGTTGTGTTGGTTTTGATCTCAGCCTACGTGCAAACCAGGTCATGATATCATTTTTGATAATACTAATTGTACAGAGAAATTTTCTGTATACTGTTTCTTCAGTGGTTGCTCCATCGATGTTGATCGAGTCCAATAAATTGAATTTTAAATAGATGGGTAGATATTAATTGTTGTGTTGTTACTGATCAGTTCCTGACCATTACAGTCAACAGGCAACTATGACATGTGTATATACTGTTTTTTTTTTTGGGGGGGGCCGCATCATCTATGGTGATAGAACTCAACTTTAATTATGAACTACAGCGTGAATAGATGGATAGACATTTACAGTTTTCGTATAGTATTCAGTTCCTCACCACAGCAAACGATGGACAACAATGATATATCTATTTAGCCCTTCACCTTTCCGTCAGGCTGTTTTGATCAATGGTTAAGAGTAATGTTACAATGAAGCGGCTACCTCATCGGTCGCAGGTCTGATTCCTTTTGTCTCCCAATTTTTCTTTTATTGTTTATTCTATTCATGCTGTCAAGGCCGAGTGACCCATTTTCTGTCTAACAATGGGAAGTCATTTTAAATTGAGTTTCAAATGATGTAACCCATTCATAGATATTTTGCAAGATTACATATCCATTTCTTTACAATATATATATGAGGGAGAGAAAGAGAAGGAGAGAGATGTTTGTGCGTGTATGTAAACTTACATTTCTGACAATTATGACTATACTGGTCTAAATAATTCGTGCTATGGTAACAATGATACTACTCAGAATTTCAGACTTAACTAGGAAGGACAAAGAGAGTACACACCAAAATGCACTGCTCAAACTATAAAAACAGGCACACTAATCCAAATAATCCTTCCTGTATAATTCTCCACTCTAGTAATGCAAGCAATCTAACGGTGACTAGTGACTGATTGTGGTGATTGCATCAGAAAAGATGGGTATACTAGACTGAACAACCTGGCTCATGATAATACTTCACTCTAGAGCTTCAGACACTGGTACGAAGGAAAGTGCAGCTTCTGAAACGTAGTCATTGAAACAATCAGTCTCCGTGATCTGGCTGATGATAATACTCCTCTACAGAACTTCAGACAGCGGCACGGGGATTGGAGATAACAGCAGCTGAAAGGGGGAGATTGGAAAAGGGAAGGTAGGAATTCGAGCCAAAGTCATCCAGCTTATGGTAACAGAGCGTTTCAGGGCCACAAACAACTCTAAAAGGGTCGGAGAGTGCAACAAATGAAACGGAGTGATCGGGATATTAATCTGGATAATAACGCTCATAACAAACAACTTTAGGAAAGCCATAGATTGCAGCGCATGAAGCGTAGTAATTGAATCAGGAAAAATTTTAGGATGCTTAGAAATGACCCGGCTTATGATGATACTTTACACCAGAACTTGGGACAGTTCCGAGAACGCAATCGAGTTTAGCACCCAGAGTGTACTGATTGAGATAGGGAAGATAGAGATACTTGTCCGATCAATCCATCCAACAATAATAATTCGTCTCAGAACTTCAGACAACTTTAGGAAGGTCGAAGAGAGCAGCGATCGAAACTTCCCGATTGAAGCTGGAAAGATCGGCAGACTAGTCTGAGTAATTCCGTTTATGACACTACTTCACTTCGAAACTTTAAGCAATTCTAGAATAGCGGGAGATATCAGCGCCCGAAAGCTAAGTAACGGAAGATTAGGAAATACTTGTCCGTTTACTGGTTTATGATGTCCTTTTGTGTTTCGTTCTATCAGTGTTTTGTTCAGGGTTGCTTTTTAAATTCTTAGTTCTGTTATTCTTTTAATCTTATCAATTAGTCTCCTGTTTGGTGGCATCTCGCTCCTATCTGTTTTGTTTGGGTTTTTTTTCTTTGTTTGTTTCTATTCTTCTGCCAACCGTTTTTCTAATTATGTTTCTTTTCTGTCAATCATTTGTTTGATAGCTTTTCTTTTCTGTCATACTTTAGATTAGGAAATGCAACTAGAACGCTTGCTTTGTAGCGATTGTAGCCTAGCTATTTACGCAGAACATGAACCAATTTAATGAATTCAATTCAGTTCAAATCCCATTCAAGCCGTGCTGGCCTCTAAGTACAATTCTTTCTATAAGTGTTATCGTGTTGATCACAACTCAAGTCAACTTCGCCTCAGTTATGTCGGAATTCATAGTCTCAGCATCAGATAGAAATGACGATGGCTGCTCCTAGTGAAAGATCGAGTGTTTTTTCTTTCTCTTCATCGATCATAATTATCTAGATAGTTGCCACTCAGCCTTCAACAAAACGAGAATAAATGCTCCAAAATGTCAGACCTAATTGATGGACCTCTCTTAGAATAGAATATGTCGTGAGGGTAAATCATTGAAATAAATGGAAGAACGGTTCTTGGGGACAGAATTCATGAGCAAGTTGGAATTAAAGAAAACCAGATATATATATATATATATATATATATATATATATATATATATATATATATATATATATATATGTGTGTGTGTGTGTGTGTGTGTGTGTGTGTGTGTGTAGTCTGAGATTAAAACTGACACAACAAATTTAATATTCACCTTGGTGAACGATAAATAGAAGTGACACGAACAGCGGTCACGTCTATTGTTATACATACTGATTTCTCATGGTTAAATACGTTTTCGAGGAAACCTACGTAAGTGAGTCCTGATTCAAAACATTTAATGAAGTAATAGTATGAAAAAAACATCCAGGTATGATATATCGTGATACCCTATATGATAAGGAAACTACATGGATGATATATTGATATATATATATATATATATATATATATATTTATGTATATATATATATATATATATATATATGTAAATGTGTCATCCACAGACAGCTATTTTGTTGTATTCCAACTCTACATTGTGGCTATAGACTATCCATTAGACCATCGAGTATCACGAGGTAGGATCGAAACCTTAGCTTCAGACCCACAGGTTGGTATCCCCTCTCTACTCCACGGAACTGGACGGTCAGTAAGGTTGAATTTAAGCGATATATATATTTTTACGCATATAAATTCCCTGTCCACCAGAGTGCTCCATTCCATGGTGAAATGTATATATACACATACATGTATATGTATTGAGGGGAGAAGGACAACTATAGATTCAAAGGGGGTGCAATGAATGACTGATAACTGAGCTTTAATGCTCTATTTAGGAGGTGCTCCAATATACAACCAAGCCGACCGACTTTATGCGAAGCTTGGAGAGTGTGAGTTACGTGCACAATATAGTACACACGAAAGGCGTACACGACGACAAAGTCTACAGAAGGAAAAAAATAACAAAGAAAAGTTATTTGATACATAGAAAATCAAACAGAGTTCTTCAAGCTCTTTCCCCAAGTTTTTTTCTTTCTATTTGTCAACGTTCATATCGAATCCTCTCCTAGGTCTTCGTTCACATGATGATGGTAACTCCAAACGGAAACAGATAATAACCATGCTCTATCGACAGTTGACCTGTTTTTCTTTTGACACACTGTATATTCATTTTAGCAAAGCAATTCAGGGCTATTACACCAGTTTCACAAATGCAAACATTCGGACGTAAGACGAAAAAGATGCTTTCTTCAGATTTTGGTACGCAAACGTAAGCAAGTGGAAACCGGTGACACTAATTTGTTATTTGCAAAGATTCTCAGATTACTCGAGGTATTCGAAATATCTTTACTTACAGCACTGATATAGATTGTTTCATTGTAGCAGACGTTCTGATAAAAATAACTAGGGTACGCCAACGAAATGTGCAGAAAAAATAGATACAAAATATATCGTTTATATGATATAATACATATTCAATTATGATTCTATATTGTAAAAAATATATGCTGGAATATATATATATATATAATGAATCAAAGAATGTATATAGAGAGGGATAGATATAATGTTGGGATAGATATTCAGAAAAAGGACAAAATTGATATTAAATGAATTGAAATAATGATTACTAAGATTTACGTCATATTGTATTATCAATAATCATATGTATATCTGCATATAATCTTTCAAATATCTATCAAAACACACATACACACACACATATATATATATATATATGTATAGATAGATAGATAGATAGATAGATAGATAGATAGATAGATATTATCGAAATTATACATATAGTGTATAGATATCTAATATTTAATACATATCGCCGAATACTTCCATAGAATATATATATATATATATATATACATATATATATATATATATATATATATATATATATATATATATATATAGATAGATAGATAGATAGATAGATATAGATATATATATTGATACAACTTTAATCAAGAATGACGGACAAAGTGCATCTTTTTAATCTTTTAGTAATCTTTCTTGTTTTCACACAAGTGAACAGATCTTTAGTTTCAATGAATTTAAATATTGTCGTAAAGATAAAGCATTTATGGCAGCATTATCTGCCGTTCTCAATATCAGGGCTGAGTAGTATTATTTAATAACATGCTTGAATG
This sequence comes from Thysanoteuthis rhombus, assembly GCA_963457665.1. NCBI lineage: Eukaryota > Metazoa > Mollusca > Cephalopoda > Oegopsida > Thysanoteuthidae > Thysanoteuthis > Thysanoteuthis major. The sequence continues at coordinate 30,508,460 of OY735219.1, forward strand.
GTATATTGTTTAATATTCCGACATTTTAATCTAATTTTCGCCATCAAATCCTTTTGTTAGTAGTCTTTTATGTTCCAGTGAAATCACTGGAACAATAATCGGGACAGGAGAGTGGGAAACCCTAGAGTCAGGTGCGACAGTCTGATAGTTAATTATAGTTATCGTCGTACTTGAAAAGATGGAATGAGCTGCGTGCCATGACACTAACGCATTTCCCCTGATCATTTGGGCGTGCCGTTTCATGATACTGAAGATTTTTGAAAAGAGATATGAGACGCCCCTTGTTCACGAGACAAGAGCCATTCAGTTTCAGGATTGTTTTAATATCAATTACGATTGTTTTGTTAATGCAACATATATATATATATATATATATATATATATATATATATATATATATATATATATATATATATATATATATATATATATGTACATATACGCGCCATGTCAATTAAGTTTGATAACAAACTTGAGATATTTCTGTTGTGTTTTGGTTGAGGGTTTCAAATATGATATTTAAAAAATATCGGTGTAACAAAATACCTCAATTTTGACAATATACTTTAAACACATAGCGGTATGCGTGTGTGTGTATTCATGTGTGCGTGTGTGCTCGCACACGTGAGTCTGTGTGTGTTTGATAGTCTCATAGCATTCATTATAGGGTCGCATCTATCTCAACCGTCGATTGAAATTCTCAGACGCACAATTTCGATTTCCGCTTGTCAATATTTGGACGTCTCGATTTACTTCGAGTGACGCCTCAAACGTTTTAAAAATAATTTGATAAACATCCGTCACTCGAATTCTGACACGTTTTGTCGATATTGTTGTACTATTAGGGAGAATTTTCGTTTCATATTTTTTTCTTTTCAGTTTTTGCTGTTTTATAGAATAGATCACATGAAAACATCAACTTGAATTCTTTGTTTACTAGCTGTTAGGGACAGAAATGATAATATTTGTACAACGTGAAGCTTGTACAATGATAGAGAATTCGTTTTAGGTTGGGTTTTTTTCTTCAACTAAATAGAGATGTGATTTATGTACACAGCGTTCTCGATTTAATTATTTCAAAGGCCGTCATTCAACGTTCCGAACTAAGAATGTTTTAATTTACAGATTTGGTACATTTTTCGTTTGCAGATTTTAAAGTTTTGTTCTTCCAAGCATTGATTTTATCTTTGGTTGCCATATCTGAACATTAAAAAGAGAAGACGTCGTCCGAAGAATCATGTCCCACCTACGTTGACATTGACGTTATGTAACCTTGAAACAGTCATGATATTTAATTTTGTGGTCCTTTAAAACAACTATCAAAATTCTTTCCGGGTGAAGATTTCGGAACTTAAACGGGATATATTTTAGGGAAATTGCTGGTGTATGACGAGCTAAATTTTATATGATTTGCATTCTCTTTTTCAGGGATATTTGACCAAGCCTCATATAATGTACGAAGCAAAACACTGTTGCAAAGGCTTTCTACTCATTGCAAGAGCGAGATATTGACAAGAGCTATGTAAAAATGATTCAGAATATTTACAAAAATGGAACAGCAATAATTCGACTTCATGAACATAAAAATAAAGTAAAGATCGGATAAGGTGTAAAACAAGGGTATACAATTTCATCTGATCTATTTATAGCTGAAGACGAGTTTAATCGTCGGAGGCAAATCAACAAGGACATTTTGAAGTTATTTGCTATGTTTAGCTTAATTTTGGATTGAAGCCACAATTACAAGGAATACACTGAACATCAAATATACTAATCCCAAGTCATCATCATCATCATCATCATCATCAGTCTTTTAACGTCCGTCGTTGGACATAGACCTTCCAGGATTTGCCACAATTCTCTATCATTGGCGTCGCGGAGCCAGTATTTCCTGAATCTGTCTAGTTCATCTCTCCATCTTGTGTTCTGTCGGCCTCGCTGTAAAATTACTCCACGGTGCAAGTTCATAGAAAAGCTAGGAAATACTTTGAAGATTGAATGATGATGCTATATAAAATCATACCAAATCCGACAAAATTTCCCATCAACTTGATATAACTGATTACACTATTAAATTTATGAAGACAGAACTAGTAATATGATAACTTTCACCTAGTATGATCAGATGTGAAATAGAATGAGAAAAGATAAGTACCATCGTGCGATATTGTACCCGTATCGGTTGAGAGAGGTGTATTCATCCCAAGGGTATTACTGCAAAGTGAACACAAGCTGTCTCAGCCAGGAATTCATAAACACTAAACAAATAATCTATGAAACAATGACTTAAAAACCAATTAAAATGGAATCTTTATGATCTTGACGAGTCCGTTCATGGTGTGTCTAATATGTTGATCCCTGAATATTAGAAGACTAAAATGTCAGTGGGCAGGTAATGTTGCAAGAATGCCAGACAACTGTCGTTGGACTCGCAGTATGGATACCAAGAAATTATATGCGAAATTGTGGCCGGCAGAAAAATAAAATGGCGTGACGATTCAGACAAGCTTTGGAAATATTAGCACCGCAACACCCACAATCGAAAGGTCTGAAGAATCTTGGGAAGGTCTATGTACGATGATGATGATTTCATCTTAAATACACCAAACTCAAAACTGGACGCATAACCGAATAAAAAATTCATTCTTGTATCCAGAGAGAAGCGTTATATCTTCGCTAGGCTCCCTATAACTGCAAGTCTGTGTCAGATGTAATTGAGGGTAATTACAATCTACAGACAGAGACAGAAAGAGTTTGAATCCAAAGTATTAGAAATCACTGTACTAACAACTACATGACAAATCACCAAGTTTATCGGAAACTATGTGTCCATCTTTCTATCCAGTGCGTTATTCTGGAATTGAGAAAGAGTACTTGTCAGACTTCTCAATTTCAACTTGTCATAGGTCTAAATTAATCTTGAATCACTACCTAAAAGCGAAATAACCTGGTGCAGACGATTATATAAAATGTCGAGAAGGTTCCACTTATTTGTACAATAATAAGCAAATTTCTATCAATATCAAAAGTTATCCTTTATACGTGCCCAAAGATTGTCGCCTTGTACCGTGCTAAGCTACGTATAGTATCTATCCTATGTATGATTTACTCTCACTAGAGCAGTAATCATTGGAGTGAATAACAGCTTTGACGTATTTGTTTCATTTCGTTTGATTATATCATTTTGAATTTTAGTTGAAACTTATGTGTCGCCGTTGTCTGTTTATACCTTCACCGGCATATCCTGGGATTAGGTGCACACAGGTAATAGTAAGTGAGACCCACTACAAGCTTTCTAAGCCTGCAGGAGCTATGTTCTGCTTACGACATCTATGGTCACTCATCTGGATACTGACCAGTCTTCACGTTGCATACCTTTTTACCAGAACCGGTGTATCCCTTGTAATTTTGCCGTCACCCCAAAGCCTCGGAGAGTGGTTGCTCAATCATAGTCCTTGTGCTGACTCAGCGATTAGTTGAACCACGGCTCACTGAATCGGAAGTGAACACTCGACCATTGGGCCACGGTGATCTGTGATAAAGTATTCTAAACCATTATTAATTTTTTTTACTAATATTTCATGCATCATAATTTTAATTGCTTCTACAACAAAATTTTAACCAAAATTTTTTCAGCACTTTGCTGATTAATCTCTTTGTTTTGAATGAAGCGAGAAAAAGGGAAAGAAAAAAGTTCCTTGGTTGTTACAAATGCAAGATCGATTCAAAGTACCAAGTTGAAACTTTTTAACTAAGCCCGGACGGAATCAAGCCGGCATTGGCCAATTGAGATAATCGATCACAAACTTCGACGACTAAACAAATAAACCCAATTCAATTAGGTTTGCTTTGTGTCTGGTCGATAACTTGAATCCGAATTTGATTCGAGCAGTCTAAAAGACGGATCAACGTCTCTTAATGTTTGAAGTGGCTTCTATTTGAAAAGGAAGAAATAAATAAAACATTCTTCACTAGTAACATTGGATTAGAAGTGTTCCAGACGTCCCAAAAGACAGTGTGATGGAACTATGCCTGGGGATCCCTACATTTAAGACGAATGTGCCACAATCAACCGATGTGCAACCCATAAACAGTAAAACCAGCATTTTTATATCCTATCAGACGTGGCTGCCGAGGGCCATTTTTAGTAACCTTGACTTGAACTAGCCTGAGTCTTTCTTAATCTTAAAGACCAGACTCTAATCAGATCGTTATCTAGTGATATTTCCACTAGTCTGTTTCTGTACGAGGCTAAGCTAAGCTACACCAGGCGATAGATAGATTACTTTATAGATAGATTACCAACATTTTTGTACAAAATTTCTCCTTCGTATAAATGTTTAGCATCGATATTTAACAATTGAATTATCTTTCTGAATTTCTAGGATCTTTCACTACTTTTAAGGTGATTCATGTATTCAATCTTGAAAGAATGGTCCTGTTTTTTATTCGATTAGTTCTTTGGGGAATTTTCCTGTACCTTAAAGTTGATAAAACAGCTCAACGGACAACTGGTATTACACGTTGCGAAACAAGTGATGAACAGTAGACCTCCTTGTCCTGGAAATAGTGATGTCTGGTATAATGTGTCGTTTAAACTAGCCAATTGCTCTCAGTAACGTTGCACAACAACAGTTCGTTTAGGTTTTAGTTATAAGAAAAAGTCCACGTAAAATACAACCAGATTCAAAGATGGAGAAATTTCCTTTGTTGATTCTGTTTTTGGCTGAGATGTTAAAGACTGTCCTGGATCATATATATATATATATATATATATAGAGAGAGAGAGAGACAGAGACAGAGACAGACAGACAGACAGACAGACAGACAGACAGACAGGCTCGATCATTTCCCAATAACATGTTGCAAATAATCTGCGCTTGAGTCTTTTATTCTTATTTGTTGTTATTTGTTGTTATTGTTTCTTTTGTTTCTTTCTATCCCTCCTTTTCAGACGGATCAAAGGTTCGTTATCAGGTTATTTGAGGATATCTTTCAACGATTTAATGAAAGATGAAATTGGATTGATATTTACGTAACCGGTTAATTGAAAAGGGCGAAGAACTAAAGTAATCAGGATCTAAACTTATCCTGATATCCGTTTTCGAGGAATTAGAATTGTAAACAAACACGGATATACTGAGTTGCGTCTGTGTTTAGACAACAATTTAGACACTGATCGCTAATTTGACACTCTCTTTGCTGACAACAGACCCAATCATCATTTGAAAACACAGGCATTCGATTGAACTCCGATTGGTTTTCTGAGGCTCTGAAATAAAGTATTTTTATGATTCCACCTATTTTTCAGACTGTTGTCTCCCTCCCTTTTTTTGTTTTTAGAATGAAAATTTGATAGATACTTTTTCAAACTGCCTGGATTGTATAATAGAAGGGTTTTCAACCTGTTCGGCAGTACAAATCGCTTTAATTAGTTTAACAGTATATCTGCTGTTCAGTCAACGTTTGGGGTTGGGGGTCAATCTCAAACAGAGTGTAGGCAAAAAGACAACTATGGTACTTTGAGGTGCATAATACACTCAATTTTGTCTCTAGAACTTTTATCTAACAAATTTAGTATTAAAATCAGGGAAATATTTTATTTCTGTGTGACTCAGATCGTTTTATATCGGGCCCAGTAGCACATGCTTTGCAGTCCGGTACAGGTCTGCGGTTCGGTGATTAGAAACTCTATAATTGTCAAAGTTTGTCTTCAGACTCTTCTGAAAGAGATGTCTGACTCACTTTGATACAGCTGATGTCAATCCTGAAAGAGGACTTTGCAGAAATTTTTGGAAAGAGGTTCTGAGGAGAGTATTTTGTGGGGGGATATTCACCATATCTACTTCAGTCTGGCGCTTGTTTACAATAACGAATTACCCAGTGATCATTACCCAGTGAACACAAGATGCAGAGATAAACAGGACAGATTCAGGAAATACTGGCTCCACGATGCCCATGATATAGAATTGGGGCAAATACTTGGGAAAGTCTATGTCCAACGACGGACGTTGAAAGACTGAAGATGATAATGATCATTGAACGTTTACAAATTTTGACTTGTAAAACCCAACCACGCGACTGAAAACGAGGACACTTCGTACCTCCTACCCTCATCCTGGCCTTTTTGTTCTCGTGTGTTTTATCGTGTGGTTAAAACAATAAACAAACAATGAAACAGCTGCAGAAAGAGAAAGACACGAGTTGTACTTGCGCGAATAAAATTGCCAGCTTAAAACAGACGACAACAGACCGAGGGAAATCAACGCACCAAGTTCCCATTGAGTAAGTTGTAGGATAAACTATGGCTGCTCAGCAGACATGGTCGACACCCTTCCTGCATGTCGCGTAAAGACTATTTGGAATCGTAAAAATGTTTTTAAATTTTTTTTTTCAAAAAGAATAATTACGTAACTATTATAGTTTTTTTTAAATCTCTCTTTTTTTTCTACAACTTTAAATATTCCTGGTGTTTATCGTTGGATGATTCAATGCCGTTCACTGATTTTTTTAAAGTTTTTTTTTTCAAATTATAAACACTGTAAAACCCTAAGATTATATTACTTTACAATTTTAGGTCTTTTTTTTTTTAGTGGATGATAGTTTACGACTAAAAACTTGATTGTAGGATTGGTCATCAACTTGTAGTTTTATTATAGTCAGTCGTAGTATTCTGACTCTATAGAATTGGCCGAATGCTGCCAAACAATGAATTAGAGTTAGCAAAATAAGCCAAATTTTAGTCCAGGGATGGCACGAGAGGCGAAGAATATTGCTCTCAAAGATGAAAAGGAAGAGAAAATTGCATTGCTCAAATAAAAAGCAATACAGATGTTGTGTGAAACAACAAACGATATATATATATATATATATATATATATATATATATATATATATATATATATATATATATATATATATATATATAGGGTTGGTCAACCATGTAAATGTCAGGAGCTTTACCGAATATATACATATATATATATATACAAAATATTTCGTGCTGATTCACATCTGATAGATGCTTTCGTTATTATTATTATTATTATTATTATTATTATTATTATTATTATTATTATTATTATTATTATTATTTACCATGATTTCAATAGGGGGCATTGGGAATAGTTCGTTATTGAAAAAGAAGAATCATATGTTTGCAGGACAAAGAAAAGTCTTCAAGATATCAAAACGTGGTTCAGCTTGTATATACGTTTAGGAGTCGAAAAAGGGTAATCGTGTAATCTTATATTTTTTGCTTGCTTACAAGTATTATTATTAGTAGTAATTAATAATATATGTAATAGTCTCAAGTTGTCTAAATGTTTTGGAGAAAGTATTGTCATTGAGATTAGGTTTTGAATAGTTTTCTTCGTCTTTTTTTCCAATTAATTCATGAATTCATCTATATCTTTTTGTACATCTGATATGATTGATCTAATGCTGTCCAAATTTATGAGACAATTCATTGTCCTTATTGATCAATCATAGCCACCAAAGGTGGCCAAGGGTTCTAGACTTTATACATTTTGTGTGTTTGCACCAATACTTTTAACCAAATCGTTTTATCTACAGAATTGAAAATTGGCATCAGTACTACGCTATATCCCTCCTAAAAATATTCCTTTAGGATGTTAGAAGATTTTTAGACCTTCGGGTCTTATTTTGACGAATTTGATAATAACAGAATCAAGTTGTTTTTTGGTTTATTCAATTCTATCCTAAATACTTTCCAATGGAAAACGCCAGCAATGTCATAAATAGAATTTATTTCGACCTTATTCTTCGATTGGATCTTTTTAAATGCCTTCCAGTTTTGACGTTACGGTTGTTCAAACATTGACTGTGATGGCATATAATCATTTTCATATTACCTTCCTTGCTTTTCCTTGCAAAGCTCATGTTGAACTTTCGACGAGATTTGAACTTTATCCCTGAGAGCCTTTATCCCTGAGAGCTTGTCAGACTGGAATAGCCGCTTACTTACACAACGGAAGCTAACGAAATAAGAATGACGTCAGCAGTTTGGATCAATAAATATGTTACCTAACGTTTGTGCTTATGTCTGTGTGCTGTGTGTGTGTGTATGCGTTTGTGTGAGTGAGTAATGTTTCACTAATCTTTGTTTAGTCTAGCACGCAAGCCAAATGAGCATGTGCGTAATTCTTAAATGAGTTGAGTCCTATTAAAATGAAACCCCGAGGAGAAAGAAATTAACGAACCATATCAACAGTTAAATTCATCAGAACTTTTATCAAATATGAAATGTTGAACGCACACTCATAATCTTGACAATTTCATGGTTGAAGCAGAAGAAGCGAAATGTGACAACAAAAAAAAATGCGTCCCACAAGACACACACATATATATATATATATATATATATATATATATATATATATATATATATATATATATATATATATGTATGTATATATATATATATATATATATAGAGAGAGAGAGAGAGAGAGAGAGAGAGAGAGAGAGGGGTGCTTAGCGGATATGTCTGGTTAGTCTCTCCATAAAGATTATTACCAATGTTCTTTGGGGGGGGTGCCAAAAATGACACGTTGGGAATGATTAATTAAAAAGATTAAATTAAAGGGGTAATTAACAAATAGGCTACTTCCATCGTCTTTTGTTGGGTAGTGATCACAAAAAACCGAATTTTTAAAAAAAAAAATATAATGAATGAAGCTACTGGACGCAAACTAAGGGATCAAGACAAATTATTCGTAAATGTTTTAATTTTCCTCCCTCTAGCCCCATTGATGCAGTCCATACGCATGATACGTAAATAAGCTGCCTGTTAAAAAACTGAAAAATCTAAGTGAACAATTTTAGTGACGGTATAGATGGATGGATACATGGATATGAAAGGACAGGTAAATAGATATTCAGAAAGAAATTGAGATTGTTAGATAGATATGGCCTGAAACGTGTCTTAAATAGTTACGTATTTTCGACCAGTGCCTCAGATTTGCGTTTGAGCCCACGGAAAATATCTGATATTTTTTTATGCTGATGGTTTAAGGCAGGTCTATCTCCACCAGATGTACAATTGATGCAACACAATCTTCCTACCAGCTATTTCCAGCATTTGACCTAGTGTACATTGGACATCAAGGTAGCTAATACGACAGACACTCGCAGTGATATTTCGCATTACAGCTGCGACGAATTCGATTCCACTAGGTGTTCATTCACTAATGGCTTATTATCAGACTATAATAACAATAGTAATGACCATGGTGCTTCGTTATGAAGGGAGGACAACAAGCTAAAATCACAATCAATTATCATGGTAGCGAGTTCGATTTCCATCAAGTGGCATACATGCGTGGTATTATTCTAGACTAAGCTAAACCTAGCAAATAGACTTGGGGTGTCTCACCCTGGAGCGGTGGTTCATGCTTATCTTGCTGTCCACTCGGGTCTTACAGTGAGTTCGATTCCTACTGGCTGCCCCGCCCTTGTAGCCTTGTGTAAGACTAAGCTGCGTTAATAATCATATAGAGTTAGAAAAAATAATCGAAAGGAAAAATTGGAGGGACAAAGGAGGAATGCAAGAAAGATAGAACAAATGAGAGAATGAGAGAAAGATAACATAAGAGAAAGAAAGAATGCGAGAAAGAAAAAAATAAGAGAATAAAAGAACGAGAGAAAGAAAAAATGAAAGAAAGAAAGAATGGCAGAAAGGGAGAAAAATTGACGAAAGAAAGATTGAGAGAAAGGAAAATGAGAGAGAGAAAGAGAGATAGAATGAGAGAAAAATGATGAGAAAATGAAAGAAGGGAAGAAAATTGAGAGATAGGAAAGAGTGAGAGAAAGAAAGGTAAAAAGAAAGGATGGAAAAAAAGGAAGAATGAGAGAAAGGAAGACGAAATAAAAGAAGGAGGGAATGAGAGAAAGAAAAAGAAAGAAAGAAAGGAGAGTGAATGAAATAAAAAACAAAGTTATATTGAGAAATCAAAATTCTAGGAATAATTATTACGTGCGTTCATCCAAAAACAGTTGCATTCACACGCTGAATTTATAATAAAATCTCCAAGAAATCATCCGGTCCCAATGCAAACAATAAAATCAAAAGTATCAATTATAACAAATGGAAACCAACAGAGAATCGAGAATAGTGGAAATCCAAGTGCCTGTTACTCGACACATGGCATTAATTAGCGGAAATGATATTAGCTTACGTTTCCCGTTGGCTTGCTGTTTCAGAAATAAATCCATTGAAGTGACAGTTCAACCTCTGGTATTGCTGACTATTACAGCAATAAATAAATGAGAAGAAATAATAATTATTCATCTAATAGTACATATATAATTAATATACATATAATCATCCATATAATTGCATGATTATGGATATAACTAGTATATACCCCTCAAATGACTGTGTTATTTATGTGTGAATTGACAGTATAGAGACAGAAACCAATGTAATAGATATTTCAAATGTATTAATTGTTATATACAAAATTCAAGTTAAATGAAAGTCTCAACTGGAATCAAACTATTTTGTATGATTGATAGGACATGAATTATTAAGATAAACTGTAATGTAAGGAAAATAACCGTTGATATCGCTAAAATTTTCCAAAAGTTTTAACAGAAATATAAAATGTTGAAAGTATAACTTAATTCACCAAGAAAAGAGGTTTAATGATAGTACATATAGAAAGATAATCATATTACATATTTGTAGTCCAGAGAATGAATATATGATTGCTTAACGTCATTCCTGATTCGTATTCACATATTTGTTTTGTTTTTTATATATATTCTGTTTCAGCTACATCGGGTGTATGAGATATGATAGCTTGACTCTGCAAACTGAGCTCCGGAGAGCGGGGGGTTCTAAGTCTATCTAGGTCCAAAGACGGTGAGGCATGAACGTGAAAAGCCCGAATGCCTTTGTAATATGGTTTTAAGCTTTTGCACTGCTTAGGGTTATTTTAGCAACAGTTTTGCTTACTACGTCAATCGAGGTGAAAAAATGGAAACGAGGCCTCTAAGTCGTAGGTTTTTTGTTTGAAGTTTCCTTCTCCTGGTTGATCATAAAGAGCATCTCACTTATCTGACCGAGAAAATTTAAAGCACAAATTGTTATTTTTTATATTCAAGTGACCCATGAGTCTTTGTCACTCAGATAATTGAGTTACTCGCATTGGAACAAAATTTAGCACAAAGATTGAAGCTAACTAGATCCTAATTGCATCCGATAAAAGCCACAGAGGACTCTGATTAAAAAGGCACTATCAAATGACACAGACAGAAATACTCGTCCTAATACATCATACATTAAAAAGTCTGCCCCGAAAGTATCCAGTCGTATAAGTATCTGGTTGAGCAGCCTTCATACAACATAGAAACAACCATGAAAGATCTTTGTGCAGATGTGTTAAATAACAAAATGACCGACCTAATCATTGTGTTCTTCTCGAGAAGGGTATTTTGGCAAAAATATCTTGTTAACCAGGTCTTTCAACTCTCTACAGCCTGGATATGGCTCCCCACGACTTCTGAATTTTCATCGTTGGAGGGAAGGAAGTTTCAGACAGTAGGCATAAAGAGACAGCTGATGGTGATTCAAAAAGAGGACAATTCAGACTTTTAAAAATTAGGAGGGACACTGGTATATGTATGTGTGTAAGGTCCTAAGGAGAGCACTTTGAACGGGACTAAGGTATCATTGTCAGCGATAATATTTAGTGGCTGAATTCTTTTCGTACACACCTTGTAAAAACTATAGTATTGAATGTATTTCATTTCAGAACTTCGGACAACACTGTATAAGACCAGACAGAGCAATGGCTGGAACTTTGTGTCCAAAACAACAAAGATGAGAATAATCTTTTGAATGCATTTCACATACTATCGCTCATAAAAGAATACACCAGAAAGTTAATTTTCCTCAAAACCGAGCGTAGGAGGATTTTTTTTTTTTTCTAGTAGAACTTCATACAATCGAACAATAATAGAAAATAGAGACGGTCATACCAAATATTCATTTAAAATAAAGGTTCACTCATTTTTGGATGATAATATATTCATATTTCTGGCAATACAGTGAAGTTTGGCCATAAATAAAACTGGATAAAATCCACTTGGATTTTGTAATGTGTCCCTAGGTATGAGAAAATCTTACTGCTTGACTTTGAAGAAAAATTTGCTTTGAATAAAACAGTGGTATGGGTGTACTCATTTATGGGCGACCCTGTATATAGGAATTACTTGATAGCAAAATTTTGGAAAACATTTGGAAAGTCCGGAGGAAGCATTGACAGGAATGTTAAATTTAAAACAAGAAAGATGGTAATAATCGAATATTTAATCGATTATTGAGTTGACACGTATTGTTTTTTTTTCTTTTACAAAAATAAAGACAAGAAGTAAAAAAAGCAATGCAATGTTTGATTTGCAGCGAGCTGTTATAGATGCAGCGCACACCATTTCCTCTCTTTTAATCACTCTAGTTTTCCCATCACCTCAACCTCAACTAGCATACTACCAGTACTATTCTAGGGTCGGGGAACGCTCAATAGATTTTTTTCTATTTTCTTCTTGATAGTAATTACTTCTTCGCATTACGCTATTCCGACTTATGAATATTTTTTCGGGCGGTGGGGATTAAGCTCTACTTTAGTATATCCAATTTTCCACTCAGAATTCGTGACAGTTTGGAAAGGAAATTTATTAGTCAGCCTTTCAAAGTCAGTTGTCGGACGTCGACCTTCTTCAAGTAAGACATGACGTATTCGAAGGGGGAATAAATGGATACATGCCTTTCCGAGGGGCATTATTTCAAAGTGTGCGCAAACTGTCTCAGTCGGAGTTTGAACGTCCTGCCTCTCCTATCATCTGTGCAGTTAACTGTTCGGTCACTTCTTTGGGAGGAATACTAATTGCTTTCTGACTGGAAATAGAATCACGTGAAACATCAGACTAACAGCTTGTGGACTGACAATTCTCATTTTATGAAATAGTCCTTTGTTTGTTTGTTTCTCTTTGCTTCAATATGTTCATAAATTTGCATAAACTCTATCTGGGTTTTATTTTCATAATTAATATCGTTTATTTTCATTCTTTGATGTTATTTTTGTCAACTACAGCCTTTGTTGTGATTCTGTCTGGAACAATAGTCGTTACCATTCAGCAAGGTTTCTTTATGCGCTAACTTGCCTAATTCACAAATTCATAGTTTTGAAAAGAATTTTAAAAAAATATATACTTATACACGCAAACGCACACACGTGCGAGAACTGATAGATAAGTCTGTAGCCTACCAAATCATTTTCGAGAAAACTAATCTGTTCTTCCCATCTTCAAAGTTGGCACGTTTCGGCCTCCTACGGTTGTAATATGTAATATCCAGAAGGAAAGGCTCTCTCTCTCTCTCTCTCTCTCTCTCTCTCTCTCTCTCTCTCTCTCTTCACCAAGAGAAGGCTATAGAATGAATCGGTCTCTCCCTCCCTCTTATTTGTCCATAGATATCTTATCTCTCTCTCTCTCTCTCTCTCTCTCTCTCTCTCTCTCTCTCTCTCTCTCTCTCTCTCTCTCTCTCTCTCTCTTAAATTACCGAAAGAATGAATCGGTCTTTCTCTCCCTCTCTCTTATTTCACAGAAAGAAGGCTATAAAATGAATCGGTCTCTCTATGTCTCCCTCATTTCACCGAAAGAAGGCTATAGAATGAATTGGCAGAAACATTGTGTCACTATTAAAGACGTGTAGGAAGGATTAGACTGTCAAACAAAAGTTGGAATGTTAATGACTCTTTTCAAAGTTATGAACAACACTTCTGAAATTCGTGGCCTTTCCCCAGGCTAGAAATTTTCAATAAATGTTGGATCCGAGTGATTAATGGAGAAACGTTGAAACGTATTGACGTGGAATGAGATTATGCTGAAAAGCAAACATCTGTCTGGAAAAATAAATGATTTTTTTCTAACGTGAGACAGCAGACATATTGATGTATCTACTTGGATAGTGACCGTAAAAAATAATAGAATTATTCGCGTACGTATCGCACTTCAGCCGAGGACCAGGGTGGTATCTGTGCTCTCAATGAAATTATTTCACACTTGAGTGTCAGAGATTGACATCCAAGAGAGGCAAGAGAGTATACAACCAGAACGTTATGGAAAAACAAATAACGAAGACAAGGAAATCAGTCAAAATGAGCCCCAGTTTGCAGTTTGTACTTTTCCGATTTAGGCTCCAAAATAATGCCGACTCCTGCATTTTTTTTTTTTTTTCAAAAAAATTAAGCTAATTTAAAATATCCTGGGAATTATCTTTCATATAATATAAAACTTGATCAGGCTCAAGCGGTGTTTGACTCAGATTCCATTAGGGGCATTTGGTATTTGCATTAAAAGAAAAATAATTCCTCTGATTTTCTTCTTTTTTTTTTCACAGGGAATCTTATTATTTCATTTTTAATTCATAACGTCAGCATCGGAGAGAAGTGGATGTTTATATATGAGTGAGCGGAGCTGTACTTCCGAACGCATTTCCTTCTGCTCAAAGAGACATTTCCCTGCAGTGAAAACTGATGTTTGGCATAGTTTTCAGTGACTTGTTTACAGTTTATTGTGTACTTGAACAAATCTTTACACGATTCCGTCTCCTAACACGCTCCAATTACTTATAAATGTGCTATTTCGAATACAAAGACATACAGCAGGCCTCTCTCAGTCTCTCTTTACACACACATAAACGTGTGTATATATATATATATATATGTGTGTGTATATATGTATATATATATATATATATATATATATATATATACACACATATATATACGTATATATGTATATATATATGTATATATATATATATGTATATATATATATATATACACACACATATATATACGTATATATGTGTATATATATATATATATATATATATATATATATATGTATATATATATGTGTATATATATATATATATATATATATATATATATATATATATATATATATATCGTGGACTCTAACAGGTGGTAAGCTGGTGACAGCTAAAGCTAGCGTTTCCCCTTTCCATATTATAGAGGTCCCAACGGATATAAAATTACAAATATCACTCACCACAGAACTAGCCAAGAGACGTGATAACAGTCATACTGACAAGCTGCGAATGTCCAAATGGTCTGGTTATTACATAACAAGGCTTCCATAAATGTTAAGTTCATACCTTCAAGTTAAGAACTAAAGCTTTATAAATAAAGTGGATAAAGGTAATTTATGGATGCCTCTATTTTTGATAAATAAAACACAGTGAAGACATCTCAGGCACAACCCAGTGGATATATCATAAGACAAGAATTTCAAAACATGTTTAAAAGTTTGCAATTTATTATGAAAAAAGATGTTTGAATTACGGGCAACGTAACTATATGATATAATTCAGCAAATAAAACTAGAGAGTCGTCAAATAAATTTATATCTAACCCCTTTTTTATATCTTTCATTCTAAGCCATAATTTCTACGCAGCTCAGATTCTTTTCTTGAAAACAATTTTTTTTCATTATCTAAGAAAAAAATTACAGTTTCAAGCTGTACTATATAGAAATTTCCTTACTTCGAGATTACATAAGTGGTGGTATTTATTTAGAGGGAAATATATCCGCTATACGTGTCAGTGGCATTCCTAGGGTTGGTGTCAGCCGGGCTGTTAACTCGGGGTACCATTCCCAGTCTTGTTAACTCAAAACTTTTGTCGGGCTAGATCGACCTACAAAAGGTCAAAAAATGCCAAAACGCGCTAAAAAAAAACTTCCTTCAGCCTTTTTAAGGACATCTGTTAGTATTGAAAATCGGTAGATTCGTCTAAAATAGCTAGAAGGTAGCTAAATGTTAACTAAAATGTGTGTGTGTGTGCTTTCTTTGGATATTTGTTTTTGGTAAGCTCGTACAGGGGAAAATGAATTTAATCTTTAGCAGTCTGAACGAGACCTTTGGTGGCTTGTCCCTGCTAACGTCACACACTAACTAAATTCGACCCTGAATCCGCTCCAAAATTGTGTCACTCCTTTCTCAGACCTTTTCCCACCCTTCCACAAACTTCCGTTCAAATCTATAGAGCACTTTTGGAGGTATCATTTGGACGGACATTAGGGGGCCCAGAGGGCATTTTTGAACTCCCCCATCAGCTACGCCTCTGATTAAAAGTTTGATTCACCGTTTCGCTTTTTTATTCTTCATATTTGTATGATTTTGAACGATAAAATAAAAATTAAGATTGTATCAGTGACCACGACGATAGGGGGCCACTACGGGGGGCAAAAGTCAACAAACCAAAAATACAGTAGAGAGTTTGATCTGCAGTCAGTACTAGAAGGGGAATACCTTACTTTTGTTGTACCTAGATGGGACCTATTGCTGAGAAGTAATGTTTAATGATCTAGTCTTCCAAGCCATCACTACTGAATTCAGTATATCATATTTTTGGTCGTGTAGCGTACTACGATAGGGCACCTCGTCGTAGATAACCGGTTATCAAGCCAATCTTTGTTACTGAATCAGTTCAGTCCTCACAATACGTTTTGCACAATCTGCCTTACGCCTACAAAGCGACAGCTTGATATATACTGAGAAAATCGCGATGATACCGGAGACTGAGAACCTGTGAGAGAGTGACTGAAATTTCAGTCGTCTTGGGAGGCCCTGGAAAATCACATTTTTCATCTGAGTATAAATTATGAACGCTTCATTTCATCTAACAGGCATGGAATCAGACAAATTATTCCCATATGATAAAGTAAAAAAAAAAAAGAAGAAAACTACTCCCATTTCAATTTTTTGAATGTTTTTTTTTCTTTTGCTAAGTATAATTCCTCAAGGAGGTGCCCATCGATGTTAACCAAGCTTAGTTTAGTAAGGCATGACGTCACAAATGTGGGACAACCAATCAAGATTTAACTCACCATGGATTTGTAAGATGAATTGGTAATCCCCACTCAACGAGGAAGACATCATCGGTTTTCACGAAGTTTAGCATAGTACAGCACATGACAATAAATGTAAGATCCCCATTGAAGATCCAATTCGCTAAAGGTTTGTAGGACTGACTTGGTAGTCTCTTAGCCATTGGGAAGCGCTAATCGATATATATATATATATATATATATATATATATATATATACATATATATATATATATATATATATATATATATATATATATATATGTGTGTGTGTGTGTGTGTATATATATATATATATATATATATATTATCAAGCTTTACACAGTACAGCACAAAACTACACAAGATAGGCTTACTGATGATACCTGTGTATGTGTGTGTGTGTGTGTGTGTGTGTGTGAGTTGAGAATACAAAGAGGACATTTTGTGGATTTGGAGAAAACAATTGCTCGTGAGTTCAAAATGAAGACAAACAGCACTACGTTCATTTACGCATGCGCTATGGAACAGTCAAAATAGGATGATGAATTTCACAAACAAGAATATATCCAGTAACTGCGACACCCTGTGGGAATATGACTCACGTACAAGGGCTCGGCCCCGGAAAATAAAACAACACGGAACAAATATCGTGACAATCGAAACTATTCCCATAAATGTTGTGAAGCGACAAGAAGGGAGGGGATAAAATTCTGCCGTGGTGCACTGGAAAATACAATACGTTTAATTAAAGTAATGCCTCTGGTAAGATTTGTGATGGAAAGCTTTTGTTGGCTTATGTGGTTCTTAAATATTTATTGAAAGATTAATTCACTGTGAAACATGTAAATGTACATATTGGATAGTCTGAGATCGCCAATGCTAAGAATAGTGTTTGATTCAAGATCACAAGGAGAGAATTAATAATAATGATAATAATCATAGATGTGGTAAAAGCATTGTAAAAAGAATGCAGTTATATTTGCACTCTTTGAAAGTTCGTGAGCATATTGTTCAGGATTGTTTTATATTTCCTACGTAAAATGCAACAGAGAATACGTGGAAGAGAAATACAAGATTGATAGACTGAACATTTAAATAAAATATATATAATTATCTAATTACATATGAGAAAAGAGTGAATAATAAAAAAATTTAAAAATACACGCATGTTGGGCCCAGAACAAGTTTGATGCAATATAATCATTGTTATCACTGCCTTTCGATACGAGCATTTCGTCTCCCAGGAGGGCACAGTTATGCGTCCTCCACGAAGCAGCGCGACCGTGAGAAAGGATGTAGTACACAGTCTGGTCATAGCTCGGCAAGGTGGTAATTATAGGCTGAGAATAGTCACAGAACAATCTTGTTTCTGCATACGGCACCTGATATTCCCAAACAGTCACTCATGTGAGTAATAACCACACTTGACAACTCTCAACTGTCGGTGATCGTACGAGAGCTAGCGTATACGACGCTATTTAGCCGTATAATAGAGATCAGCACGTGCACATTGAGAATATAGTTTCGAAGCGTGTCGAAAAATTATTTCAACCTTAGAGCTTCACTCTATGGTGGCTAGTCAAAAGTGAACACCGAATTGTCTGTAACAACACAATGACGTAATCATAAGCATTCGCCATTTCGGGGATCTCACAAATCTTTGACATCACCATCATCTTTATCATTATCAGTCTTGAATCGTTTGTCGTTAGATATAGAACTTCACCAGGATTCGCCACATTTCTCTATCGTTGGCATCGCAGAGCTAGCACTCTCTGAATTTGTCTAGTTCGTCTCTCCGCCTTGTATTCTGTCGGCCTCAGTTTCAGCCATTGACTTTATACTGAGGCTGGGCATTGCTACGCGCATCGGGAGCCTTTGGACTCGTCCTAGGGTTCTCCCACTATTACTCAGCCCAGCTGCTGGGGATCTGTGGCCCCTGGGCAGCACTGTCCCATTGCACTTAAAGGGACAGGTTAGGATTTCCTGACGCTTTCGTGACTGCGGTTGTTTTAGCAACCACAGTGGCTTAGTAACCAAAATCGCATCGGCTGGAGCTATTTTCTCCAGGTAAAGCCCTGACCTTGTGTTGCATTTTGCTTTGGTGGGAGAGTACATAAACAGATGCCGGCCTCGGTTCCGCATGTGATCAATGGGGATCCATGCTGTGAGTCATGATGTCCATCGGTTGGCTGCCATTCTTGCAACTTGACCGGCCCATTGCCATTTAACTTTTCTAATGGATTCTGTGGTGTCTTGGAGTCCTGTTTGATTCCTTATACACTATGCTGTCCTGTGGTCTCCCCATGTGAGGCTGAACATGATCCTCTCCTGCAGGCGCTGCATGCTTAGTTTTCGGGCCAATCTCTTGTAAATATATCTCAGTTCTAACGTAAGAGAAAGTGTATCAAATCTTGTTTTAATCGTTGCGAAACACACCGAAAAGTTATACGAAATTCCTCAAAATCTACACGATCCACCGTGAATTGCCCTAAAATATTTTTGCTTGACACAAGGATAACAATAGGCAAACGTTCAAAAAGAATCAAACCAATTACATTAGCTGAATGGTCTGATATTAATGCAATTAAAAGGTTATAATTGTATGTTGTACACATATCAGGACTGGTATATATATATATATATATATATATATATATATATATATATATATATATATATGTATGTATATATATATATATATGTATATATATGGTTGGTTACTAAGTTTAGCTTTGCTCAGCACGAGGCTGCCGTAAATTGGGGACTTTTTGCAAATCGAAATCTCGCCATGAGTGAATTGGCATATAACAACGTCATAAGATGTTTGAATTATGTCTGTTTTCAGGACTGGCATAAATGATTATATTCTAAGCTTAGCTTAATCTAACTAAGTAGCACAAGTGTAGCACCCAATGATCCTCGAAGTTACTACTCTAGCAGAGTTCTCAGCAAGATGCACTCTTCAGGCAGTAAACTATGATCGGCATTTTCAACGTATATAAATAACATTTACCAGGTTTTCGCTTAGTACTACACATGGGTAAATAGTAGTTGAGAGAATGTGTCACATCAATCTTCAAAATGGGTAAGACAGCCATAAAATTGAGTAAGTATCGACCACAAGTGAGAAACTCAACTGAGAAATGTCTCTATCTCTTATGATTTATCCATACCTTACTGTCAGTTCAACTACCAACGTATCATTTTCGGTGAAGGCGTATCAATGTTTCTGAAATATCTTTAAAGGGTAACTGCTTCAAAACAACGCTAACAGGTCTTAGTATCAAACAGATACAACATATTTGCCCCCGAAGTACAGAATAATTGTGTATGTTGAATTCATTTGAACCACCTAGAAAAAACATAACACCTGTCGACGTGCATATAACTGTTGGACATATATCAGTTGTTAACAACATCTAGGTGATCTGACTCAAATACAGGCGAAGAAGAAAAGTCAATACGATATTTTTCACTAGACTTTTCACTATACTCCTATTTCATGACTAGTTTTACTTCATAGAAAATGCAAAACTCAGCAAGGTAGACCACACCATCTACCAAGGACAACGAATGTCCATGAGACCCTCAAAAGAGGAGGAAATCAAGCGAAGAATCACTTTGGGATTGCAAGCCTTCGACAGAGCAAGCTCAACTTTCAAGAACCAGGTGATCCCAATAATCCTAAAGAAGAGTATACAACCAATGCATTCTCCCGATAGTCACCCATGGAGCTGAAACATGGAACCAAACCAAGAGACAGGCCTGCAAACTGAGAACCATGCAACGTGCGCATGACAGAATCATGCTCAATCTTACATGGAGAGATCACAAGACAGCACAGTATATTAGGAAGAAAACAAGTGTTCGTGACATCATAAAAACTATTAAAAAATCAAATGGCAATGGGCAAGCCATGTTGCAAGAATGAAAGACAACCGATAGACATAACGTCTCACAACATGGATCCCCAGAGATCACATAAGAAACCGAGGCCGACAGAACACAAGATGGAGAGATGAACTAGACAAATTCAGGAAATGATGGCTCTGCGATGCCCATGATAGGGAAGTGTGGCGAATCCTGGGGAAGGTCTATGTCCAACGACGGACGTTAAAAGACTGATGGTGATGATGATGCTGATGATGATGATGATCACAATATTCTAGATCTATACATTCTTCATCGTTACTATTATCTGATCAATTGGTTTTACCCTATCTTGTCAATGTCATTGCTTATCACAACACTGAATCAATGTATTATTTCTATTATTATATTTCTAGTTTTACTCAATCGTTATTGTTACTCTCTATGACAACGTTATGGGCCAATACTCTCTTATATTGATAAAATAGACGGAGGGAGAACACAAATAAAGCACTAGATCCCAATGAAACTAGCATTTCATTCTTCGGGATGTTGCTTTGCCATTAATGTTACTGTTGCGTTAAAAAGCTGAAATCAGAAAGAGAGCAATATTATCTGAACTTGTTGTGGGCTGAGTTTTCGTATTCTTTACCCAAGGGATCAAAACGGAATTCCTCTGCGTTGTCGTTTTTTCATCTGATTCAAAGTAACCGCATAACATTCTAAACCTGTCAACTTCCATTTATATTTACACAGACACCATTATATATACTAGCATAGTGCTTGTAAAGTGTTGATGGGATTATTTATGTATGCACTTCAGCCAGAGTAAGAGTAACTGTGCGTTCTGCCCAGGATCAAAGTGCCTCTCTCTGCTCTCTGCTTAGGATTAGAGTGTAATATCTTGCTACAATCTACATATCGCTCCCAGTACTTCTGCTCAGATCAGTGTATAGTATCTGTGTTTATAAATGAAATGGTGCACTAAATAATTTTCTGATCAATCAAAGTCAAGTTTAAGCCTACTTTCAAAAGACGGAACATGACTATTCCAGTTGCATTCGCCTCGGATAAATTCAAATTACCCATCGTCGTCATCATCAGCAGCGGCAGCCTTTTACCGTCCGTTGTTGGACCTTACCCAAAGATTCGCCATGTCTTTCTATCATGGGCGTCACAAAGCCAAAACTGGACTTTTTTAGTTTGTTACGCCACCTTATTTTTTCCGACCACAATTTCGAATATGATTCCTGCGAGCCATGATATCTAGTGGTTGTCTGGTAATTTCATAACGTGACAAACCTATCACCATTTGAGATTTCTAATTGTTTCTATGATATCTCTCATCCATGTTGGTTTTCTTATATACTGTGCAGTTTCGTGATCTCTCCATGCGGTGTTTGACATGATTCACTCCTGTGCACGTTGCATAGATAGTTTGAGAGTCAATATCATATAGATCCATGTTTCAGCTCCATAGGTGACTATCAGAAAGGTGCATTGATTGTATACACTTCTTTTTTAGACTAATAAGATTGTTTTTTCTTTGTTCCCGAAGATTGGGCTTTCTCAAAAACTTGCCAGCCTAGAGTAATTCTCTCTTCATCTATTCTTTTGAGGATTTCTTGAAGATTCGTTGTCCAAGGTAGATGTAGTGGTCGACTTTCTACAGCTCTGCATTTTTAATTTCGATCGACATGTTTGGAGTATATGCCATTTGTTTTACAGTGAAGTCTAACTTTTTTGTTCTCTCCATTCATTTCGTCAAGTATCATTTTGGAATCATTAATGCTCACAGCAAAATAGACGATGTCATCAGAAAATTTAATGTGTATTCAGCATCAATTCTAATTCCTTTATTTGCCTTAGCCTGGTTTCGGGAAATAGAAATCAGCGATATAAATACCAGAAGAGGAACTGGACTGTTTTGAATAATAAAAGTTGAAGCATTGATGAAACTTGTTGTCACTTGACCTTCAATATCCAACAAAGAATTCTAGCTTCAATCGCTATAAATAATGATGTTGAAGGATAGTAGTAACAATAAAAGTAGAACAAAGAATTCGAGTCTATATTTAGAATAATGAAGCCACACGTGATGTTGCCTATTGACAATCGGTTTGATTACAAGTTTTTTTATTCTGAATGACTATGTTGGAGGGTATTTGTTTTATGAATGGAATCAAACTACGAATTACACACAGCCCACAACTTTCTTGCTGATTGATTCTTAATGAGCTCAGCACCAGAGATCGAAGCGGAAAAAATGGCGTGTGGAGGATTATGATTGGCAAATACTCCAAAGGGCAGACATGAATAGATAGATAGATTGTTAGGTAGATAGATATGGACATACTGATATATATATATATATATATGTATGTGTGTGTGTGTGTGTGTGTGTGGAGAGAGAGAGAGAGGAATAGAGAGACACACACAGAGACAGAGACAGAGAGTCGCAGCACTGGGATGAATAGATATTAACACTATTAAATACAGATAGGTATGAACACTGATAGATAGAGAGATAGATAAGAACACAGATATATATATATATACATAGAAAGATGTGAACAAATTGATCGAAGGATAGATAGAAATGAATACTGATAGATAATGAATATAGATAGATAGATAGATAGATAGATATGATCGAAGAGAGATTGATACGAAGTGACTGAAATTTACATAAATTGATAGATATGAACAGACTGATGGAAAAAAAGAGAGATATGAACAGACTGACAGAGAGATAGAGATATATGAACAGATAGATTGATAGATATGAACGAAGGGCATTGGGTTGATAATTAGGAGAGAGTGAATGATAACTAAGTTGCTGATTTTCCTAAATCTTCTGACGGCACGAGTCGATAGAGAGTCGAGTTGGTAAATACTTCCCAGGGCAGGCGATAATCATTTCGTTTACACCTACTTCAAATAAGTTCAAAGTAATAAAACTTGAAAGTGTGATCTATCCACACCGAATAGATATATCTCAGACATAGGACCGGGCATTACCAGACAACAAAAACCCAAGCACGAGCGATATCGCTTGCGGGGGCGGGGGCCATACTGGGTGACACCATCAGAGGGGTGTGACACAACAATTTCAACTTATAGGCATGCGCTGTTGTTTTTGTTACTGCTGGTATTAATATCAGCAGCAGCAGCAGCTGCCTTGGATCAAAGTGTCATTCCCAGCTTCTCTGCCTAGGATCAGAGTGTAATCTCTTTGCGCTTTGAAACGATCTAAGTATCACTCCCAGTACTTCTGCTAGGATTAGTGAGTAGAATAATTGTTCATAACTGAAACACTCGATCGAAAATATTCTGGTGAATCATAGTCTAATTTTTTGTCCGTTGTTAAAGATGGACCTTCCTCAAGATTCGCCAGACCTCTCTATCATAGGTGTCGCAGAGCCAGTATTTCCTTAGCTTGTCTATTTCGTCTCGCCATCTTATTTTCTGTCGGCCACCATTTCACGTATGATCCCTGGGGATCCACGTTGTGAGACGTTGATATCCCGCGGTTGTCTGGCATTCTTGGGACATGGCCAGTACTTGGTTATTTTATAAAATCTTATGGAGTTTTAGGTTCAATGCTGTGGTAATTAGTACTTGTGAACCTATATTAACAACTTCTTTGAGAATCCACACATATAACTAATAGCAATGTGTGTTTGCCATTCGTCACGCTTCGTTGTAAAATAGAATTTTATGGGCTCATGACGTAATGAAAATGTTAAATCCAAAGAATAATAATAATAACAACGATAAAAACTAATAAAAACAAAAACAAAGAACAGCAAGTCTGGTTGCCACAAGGCCAAACTCCACTCCTACTTCTATTCTGACTGAAGATCTTAACTGTAACTTTTGTATTGTACATATTATATATATATATATATATATATATAGTTGTGTCATCCACAGACAGCTGTTTCGTTGTATTACAACTCTTCAGTGTGGCTGTAGACTATCCATTATCCCGTCCAGTACCACGAGGTAGGATCAAAACCTTAGTTTCAGACGCGGAGGCTGGTATCTTCTCTCTATTCTACGGAACTGGATGGTCAGTAAGGATGAATTTAAGCGATATATTTATCTAACATATATTCCCCATCCACCAAAGTGCTCTATTTTTATGGAAGAGCATTGCATTAGCTTATATATATATATATATATATATATATATATATATATATATATATATATATATATAAGAATGAAATAATCATTTGCATATCTGTACGATAAATTTTATTGATAGACTTGCCATTTTAGCTCAGTCGGTGAGATACTTGCATCTGATTCAGGTGTGATTTCGAAACACGGAATGGAAATGTTAACTTCTCTCCCCTAATTTGGCAAGGATTGTTCTTGTTACGATTGAAAAATAAAATTCCAGATTCAGACAGTAGTTTGACCATAAATAATCTGTTTGTGGTCAACAGAACGCAATTTTCCAAACTCATTGCGATGCAAATCTCTTTTATCCACGTTTATAAAATGCAACGTGTATCCATATATGTCATATGCCATAACTAGTAAAGTAATAACTAAATGAAAATATGAAGAAAAGAGTTGGGTTTTTAAAATCCTGCTCGTTTACTTATTGTGTTATAATAACTGATAAGTTACAAAACAAAAGACTTTTGTTGTTAGTATTCAAATAATCTAAGAAACATTACATCCAAGCTCTTTAAAACTATATTTATCGTGTATTATTCCATGATAAAATCTGTAAATGATTTACAGGCATAACAATCATTTCAACGCAAAAATTGAACGTTGAAATTTGAATGAGCATAATTCTGATGTAGTTCTGGAACGATTTCATTTTGAATTCTGTTGTTTCCTTACAGACTTTTCATTTTAATCATAGGAAATTGAATCAATATCAATACATTTAGGCAGTGCATACGACTTACTAATGAAAAGAAGGTATTTTCAGTTTCGCTAATTGTCCTCGTCTATATGCTAATACATTCATTAGTATACGGGAATCGTGATTTACAAATCGCATCAGTATTTTTTAAAAAAAGCAAAATATTGAACATTCTTTTTGGTCTGGTACAGGTGAAGGTTTATGGAGATCACGCTAGGAGTTACTGTGTGACAACAACCCTAGTCATCCCACTGTGAAGCACAGATGAGATTTGTCATCACTTGGTTTTCGATATCTGCTTGGGAATTCTGACTAGAGTTAATTATCTATACCATCAATCTACTTGTCACGATCTGCGTCCGTTACATTCTCGTTGGCCAAAACTAACCAATCAAGAGGTGTCAAAACTGTCGTGTGAAAAAGATTCTTTCGTCCTCTTCTTCGAGTTATAGAAATAAGGTTTATGAAAAAACTGACTTGAAACTTGGTTTGGCAGACCAAAGTCATTTTCCATGAAAATGTGTTACTTTTTTTGTTTTACTATGAATTAGAAACATTAAAACATTACCCATTTGATTAAAAATATCATTTCATTACCATAAACAGGAGGTAGGTTGATGAAAGAGTAGAAAGGAAGAACGAGGAGAGTTAGGTAGTTTACTCAAAATGTAGGAAGAGAGAGGGGAGAAAATGGTAGTTAATTGGTTCAAAAATAGAGTAGGAAAAGAGAGGGTAGATAGTTATTAAGAGTGTCAGAATTTGGAAGGAAAGTTAGGTACTTGATTGAGGTGGTAGGTAGAGAGAGGAGAGAGAAAAAAGTTTGGTGCTTAAAAAAGGGTAGGAAGAGAGAATGGTAATGTAATAAGAGGATTGGAAGGGGGAGTGAAGAAACGAAAGTTCGGTAGTTTACTTAGGAGGCGAGAAAAAAACTTGACAAATGAACCAATCCATGTATAACAATGATATAAACCATGGATGGGCCACAAACCCTGAGAGATGAGAAAAGAATGAGATACAGGTATAGGGAGAGAGGGGAGGAGGGCAGACGCATGAACACTGGTCTTGCTTTTTTAGGGAGTGATGGCGTTCCCCTACTGTTTGGAGAGGAGGAACGGTGTTCCCTCACTATCATTAAGCCGGTCCACGGAAAAGTAAAACTTGTCATTGTATGTCCTAATACTCATCTCATATTGCACAAAAACGTTTCCGAAATTGATTATATTCATTGGCGGCGTGTGAGACTCGCAGACCTCGCAACTTTGTGGCACCAGCGTTGTAAGATGCAATACATCTATGGAATCTTGTAAAATCTTTAATAAAAAAAGGAGGAATTTTGATAAAAATTGCAGTAGGGGTGCAGCCAGATATGGCCCCGCCAAATTCAAATTTTTTACTCAACGTCTTCCAGCTTCATTTTTTAGAACTCTGCAACTTAGCAAGAGGTAAAATATAATCTTAGTTGTCAACACAGGACCATCTTGTAAAAGATAATTTCCAAGAATTAAAGTAACAATTAAAGTAATCCAAAGAGAATTCAAGTCTATTTTGATTCCTTTATTTGCCCTATCCTGGTCGCTGAAGATCAAAAACCAGCGATATCCATCCCACAAAGAGGACTAGACTGTTTTAGATAATAAAAGCTGAAGCATTGATTATACTTGTTGTCACTTGACCCTCAATATCCAACAAAGAACTCTAGCTTGAATCGCTATAAATACTACTACTGTGGAATAGAAGTAACAATGAAAGTAAAACAAAGAATTCGAGTCTATATTTAGAATCATGAAGCCACACGTGATGTTGCCTATTGACAATCGGTTTGATTACAAGTTTTTTATTCTGAATGACTATGTTGGAGGGTATTTGTTTTATGAATGGAATCAAACTACGAATTACACACAGCCCACAACTTTCTTGCTGATTGATTCTTAATGAGCTCAGCGCCAGAGACCGGAGCCGAAGAAATGGCGTGTGAAGGACTATGATAAGTAAATCTAGTAACATATATGATAGATAAGTAGGTAGATGAATTAATAGATAGGAACTCTGATAGATAGATAGATAGATAGATAGATTGATAGATAGATAGATAGATAGATAGATAGATAGATAGATAGATAGATTTGAATGCAGAGTGATAGATTGATAGATAGATAGATAGATAGATAGATAGATAGATAGATAGATAGATAGATGGATGGATGGATAGATTTGAATGCAGATAGATAGATAGATAGATAGATAGATAGATAGATAGATAGATAGATAGATAGATAGACGGACAGATAGATAGGACAGAGGGAGAGAGATATAAGAACATATAGTATAAAATTCGTGCATTATTATTGTACATATATGTATATTTATCTACAAAACTTAAAATATGATCAAATTATCCCATGATAGAGAATATTATCGGAGGTTGAATGAACCGAATATAGTAGGAAATATGGTTTGTAAAAACTTCTGGGATCACTGCATGCATACCCAAGGGGATTACTTGGGAGGAGACATTAAAAACTATGCGTAATTTTTATATTAAGCATTTTTACTTCATGGACCAAATTTCACAAATTTTTGGGTGGTAACCATATGTATCTGTTACTATAAAGACGGTGAACGTTAGTTGTTTGTTTGCTTGCGTTTATGCATCAAGGGCTGAAAATCTGTCTATAAGGGTAATTTGACCAACTAAGAGCCAAACCTATTTTTGGTCCTAATTCCTAATCTCCTATTTAAAAATCCATTTGTTTCGGAGAGAATCCGTGGAAGTACCATATGTTCACTGCTTGAAAGATCAAATAATGAAATCGGCAGACCGAGTTCAAACTCTGATAGGGAAAATTAAAATTTTCTTTTCCTCTATATTTTATGTGATTTCAAGCCTGAAAATTTGTCTGTTTTGAGAGAAAAAAGGCTTTAGAGCGGGGTTTTATTCACTATGTAACTATAATTGTAGCTAAATTGAACTCTACCTTTCCATCTGCCGTTGAAAACCGAGGATGTAAATTTCTCTTACAGGGCTGACCGTGACCCGACAATAAAACATTTTTATCATCAGGCAATGACTAATCCTACCTTTAATCCAACACCCACTCCTAACACGACAATCAAAAATGGTCAGTATTCCAATCCCATGATCCGCTTTCACGAGCCAACTACTGGCGCCAAAAGTGAGCACTTAAATTTTTACATTTTAGGAAGGGGTTACACGTGCCTTTGTGGGTCTGCCCAGGGCTGTGAGCAGATGCAATCATTTTTTTTATTTTCATTTTCATTACATGAAAAAATCTCACTTGCTTCCCTGTCTCAGATGTGTTTTCTTCGGCAACGCCAAATACCATAGCTAATTGCATACTCAATGTTTTTCGAAGATTTAAAGTTAGAAATAGAATGATTGGGTTTCTTTATCTTCCTTCCATCTTCTCTCAAAAAGTTCAGGAAATTTGGACATGAAAAAAAAAAAAGAAAACTCACCCTATTAACTAGTTTTCACTGTCTCTTTCAGAGTTGCCCCCTTCTGAATAAGCAAACTGGTAGCCGGTAAAGTACATCCGATTCGTGTGGGTGACTCAAATTCTTCGAACTTTTGTGGAGAATCCCGCGGACCCTCTCTCAACGCTCCCACCCGAACATATTTTCAGTAACCTATCCTGATTGAAACTCCAATGTTGAAAAAAGAAAAGGCAAGACAGGCTACAAAAAAGAGTGATGAATCGCTTTCGGTACCCAACACTTGATCATCTTTTTACAAAGAAATAGTTACGTAACCCGTGAAATGTTGATTACTTCCTACAGGCCTCTCAGAATATGGCGTGATACCGTTTATCGAGTTTAGAAGCTCTCAATATTCCTAATAGCAGTCACGCTATTACAGATTGCTCCTAAAATCTTATAATGTCGAATATTTGTGCATAATTTAGAAGTGAACAATGCATTAACCCCTCAAATAGCAAAAAATAACAGTTTTTTTTTCGTGTTTTTTCTTCCGAGACAAATCCACTTACGCATATACACACACATACATGCAGGCATAAACACATATATATATATATATATATATATATATATATATATATATATATATATATATATATATATACATATATACATATATATATATATATATATATGTGTGTGTGTGTGTGTATGTGTGTGTGTGTGTGTGTGTGTAGTCTGGAAAGCTTTTGCAGCTTTATGCATAAAAAATGTTGATAAATATATATAAGTATGTATCCCCTGTACTTACCTCCATGATGATTTCCGACTTCCTCTTGTAAAACCTTGGTAATATTTACTCTTTCCTTTGAAAATAAATGGAAATTGTGAGCAAATTTCTCCTTTTTGAAATTACTCACAAACGCAGATATCGTAAGGTAACAGAATCGCGGTGTAATGTCCCCCAATGCGTTACTGTCATAGAGAACTGCCACCGAATTCCACGAGTAATGCTCAAACATCTTTGACATAGCCGCATACAGGCTTTCAAAGGTCACACCTACTCGGGTCAAGGTGCCGAACTCGTTCTTGTCGTCGAAATCGTGGGCCATACCCCCTGCGCTCACGACTGGGATGTTCCAGTGATATGCATATCGGCTGACCGGGGCCAGGGAATATTCGCACGCCGGTCCAAAGAAGATGTCCACTTTTTTCTCCATGTAGAAGTGGAAAGCAGCGAGCGGGGCCGCTGTACCCCGGCAGTTGGAAGAATTGTAATTCACTTCAAAGCGGATGCTCGGTATAAGCCCTGATGCGTTCACCTTATTGATAGCCAGATCGATAGCTGGTGCCGTGCGGTCTATGGAGAATAACCGGCTGTTGTGGCCAGGTAGAATCACGGCGAGCCGGATCAAGGTGTACGGTTCCGTGTAGTTGTCATCCTCCTGGACAGATTGTAGGGGGGAGGAATTCGGACAGACAACAGGTGACCGACCTAAAGAAGTCTGGGCTTCAGTGGAGAGAAATAAGTTCAGAGTAAGGGTCATAATCCAGTAAAAGTTCCTCATGTTTTTATTTTACTTTTTTTGCTTCTTTTGTTTGTTTGTTTGTTTTTTTGTTGTTGTTTTTTTTTGTTGTTGTTGTTGTTTTGTTTTGTTTTTTGCTTGTAGATCCTTTGGTTTAATCCAGACCTTCTATGAAGAAATTTCCGATTTTAAAAGAAAAGATAATGAAAATCTCATTTTAAAGGTACTCCAATAATCGGCGAATATGTATACATAAATATATATGTATATGTTTATGAACACTTTTGCTGTTCTTGTTGTTTTCGCAATGTATGATTTTCATTCATTGCTTCACGATTTCAGCAGAATTTCGTCATAGGTATGTATTTTCTTCCTTATTCCAATAAAATATTCCTTCGATGTTCTGGTAAAATCCGTAGAATCCAGGAAGCACAAATAGCAAAATTTCAATTCCTGCTTTATGGTTTCTAAATACTTTTTCTGCAGCTTTTTTTTTCTTTTTTACATGAACAGACGCAATAATCCAAGCTGTTAAATCCAACAAAACTATGAATGTAACCCAACACTGTATCACACTTTCTCTTTCCCTTTCTCTTTCTCCTCTTCCTTTTATCCTTCCCTTCCTTTTCTTTTATGTTACTGGGTGTTATGGTTTCTGCCGTCTGTTTCCGATTTTCATTATTAGGCTATTCATATATTTATATATATATATATATATATTTTCTTTTTTTCCCCTTTCGTTTTTTTTTTCTTTCTAGATTGTATAGGTACTTTCTGTCAATATCATTCTATCTTACAGTTAAATATATACGTAAGAGAAATATAAATTAGATAGATGGATAGATAGATTGATAGATAGATAGCTAGATGGATGGATGGATGGATTTAACTTTAGAATTCCTAATCAGTTGATATCTGTCAACAATAGCCATAGCCCAAACGGTTTTATTTTTCGTCCAACTGCTTGCAAACCGTCTGTTCATTCGCATGTGTTGGGATTATTTGTGCGTGTGTTAGTCTGCCGGTGTGTGTTTCTGTCAGTCATTGCGATGAATCTGTGAGAGCGGGCGTAATTCTCTCACATGAAAAAAAAAACACCACTTCAAGGCAAACGTTTCTGTATAACCCTCTCTCTCTCCCTCTGTCTCTCTCTCTCTCTGTCTCTCTGTCTCTGTCTCTCTCTCCTCTCCTTCCCTATCTATCTTTCTCTATCAGTCTATTTATCTATCAGTCTCTAGTGAAAGAGGACTTGTTATATACTCGTTACTCAGTCAGGCCACCGCAGAAGGAAAAAAAAACCCTCCTGACGTATCAACTGGAATTGTTGCTGTTGTAAATAGTAATACAAGTAGCAGCCGTTTAGATAGGAAAAGCGGCGTGGTTTTCACCTCTGACAACAAAGTTCGAAGATGTATATGTATTTAAGCATCTATCTGTCAACACGATATCTTCCAAGAGTTCTCGATAAATTTCAATGAGATTCTCTCGAAGTTGGCCGAGGAAAGATAGGTTGGATTTTGAAGAGGATCCAGGAAGTTTGTTTTTGCAGGGGATTGAGAGATATTTTTTCTCATTTTTTTCAAGTATTTCTGCATCCACTCATCGTTGTTGAAACAATATTTCCAGAAGTTCTCTATCAATTCCAAAGTCATTTCGAGCAATGATGTCAGGAACTGGATAAAGATTAATTAAATTCGGGGGCTGATTCAGAGATTGGTTACTGACTAGGAAACAAGTTCCTATAATTACGATGAGGTAGATAAAAGTACGAAAGATGGAAAATCCAAACAGAGTTGCCTCCTTTTCGTCGCAGCTGTATATGAACTGATTTTCATTTAGCTTTTAGTTGATGAATGGCACTGGCAGAGGCATGTCCGCTCTGAACACTTTCTGTTTTTTGTGGGGCTTTTTTTTTTTTCTTAATTTTTTTCCCCTCCTCAGTGCTCTCTCTCTCTCTCTCTCTCTCTCTCTCTCTCTCTCATCTGCACACGCGCGTATGTGTGGGCCGTTGTTGGAATGGCTATTCTTTTGTGTAATAGCATGGGTCGGCAAACCTTTTTAGTGGTGGGCCGAACTAAGAACGTTTTATGTTTTGCCATGTAAGGGGAATAAGAATAAAATGAGAAAAAAAAATGATGGTCATACAAGGCTATGGAATTAACTTGCATAGTGTAAAAGTATTTTCAATTATAAAACATTGATTCGTGTTGAAATATTTTAGATTACGAAACATTGATTAATTCAAGCGAAAAATTAGATTTTTTCTTCATTTTTCAATACAGAATTTCATTGTTCGTTAAATAAGGACAAATTAGGAAAACAAATGATTTTTTGCATGTAACGTATGTATTCAATGAAGTTGGCGGGTCGGATGAAATGAGACCACCGGTAGGATTTTCCTGCGGACTGTAGTTCACTGAAATCTGCGTTAAGGGGATAAGATAAGTGGAATGTATGAGACGGTATCTATTATTACCATAATGAATTTTGCCTTTTATCACACATGCAGATTACCTTCAATTTTACATCTCAATATGGAAAAAAAAGTCAAGTAAAGAATACTGGTATACCTCACTTTGCGTGAGTTTGCATTACGCCACTTTGCTTTTATGGAATACTACATTACTGTATGTTTTTTCGCTATCCGAAATAACATAAAGCGAAAAAGAAATAACTATATTGGGAAAACTTTTGACAAATCCCAAAATAGCTTTCTCCTATATAGGCCTGCTTCGACACCATGTAAGCTTTTTTTTTCCCTCTCCTTCGTAATTAATGTTATTCCTTGATTACCTTATAATCATGTTCTTACCTCTAAAATGAATAATAGAAAATGGCTATTAATCCATTCAATCTTTGTTTTTGGAGCAGAAAATCGATATTTTATAATTTACCTATTTTGCTTTAGACGGGTCGAGGGAAGTACTTGAAAGCTACAAACTCCTTATTGAGAGTTGTGACAAATCGTTTCATAAGGCTTAATTTTAAGTGCAGTAGTGTTCAACGCTAAAGAAAAATTTTAACCAGTGGCTTGCGATTAATTATTTTCATCCCTACAGAAATCGGGCAGCTATGACCAGCCCCGCCTTTGGGAGTATGCCAAGGTGTCCTCGCTGTTCCAAAGGCAAAGATTGCAGAAAAAAACTGGAGACCCATCGGGGAAGCCACCATTTAATAGTTGATGACTCCCTAGTCTCACTTATCATACTTCAAGACATCTAGCAAGGTCTTGATAGTTTCGTTGCAGGTGAATTGAATTTTTCTTAATCCCCGAGAGGCTATGCGGAATATGTCTTATAGGTCTCGCCTTGCTTCTAAGAGTATTCTGCTATCTTAGCAGAGTACTCTCCGATGCAGAAATCAAACCCAGCGTTTTCACTGGACCATAGATAGAGAAGATCTTGAAGTGCAAGGAATCCCTCAAGTCACCCAGCAAGAAAGGGAAAGGAGTCCGTACAGTTTTTCACAATGGCTTGGGGCTTCCAATCGGTCACAAGACTGAAAACTATGTTGGGTGAGTTTATGGTGAAGAACTACAGTCCTCCGGATAACCCTCATAGTTGCTACCCTTGACGCTCATATTGATAAATTCAAGAACATTGTAGCGTATTCGGAAGACCAATGTGACTATTTCTCCAAGGATATACAGGACTTTTAGCCGAAAATATAACGAAAACGTTATGTGGGATATATATTTGAGTCTGGTACCTCGAGGGCTGGTACTATGAATATACAATCGAACATCTCGAAAAACTAGTCACTTTGAAATCTTTTATGATCATTTTTGTTTAGCATTGGTGTACATATGCGTTGATTAAGATTCGTACGTTGCCATTTTCTAAAAAAATGTGATTATTTTCATGTGAAAGAATATATAAAGTTGTCCATTTCACAATTAGAAGAAAGAAGGGTATACAACCAATGCATCCTCCTGATAGTCAACTTAGGGGCTGAAACATGGAACCCAACCAAGAGACTGACACTCAAGCTGAGAAAAATGTAACGTGCACATGAAAGAATCATGCTCAACATTTCATGGAGAGATCACGAGACGATACAATATATTAGGGAAAAAACAGGACTCCAGGACATTATGGAAATAACTCAAATGGTAATGGGTTGGTTATGTTGCAAGAATGACAGACAACCAATGGACATCACGACCTACAACGTAGATCCCCAGAAATCACATGCAAAATCACAGCCAGCAGAATATAAGATGGCAAGATGACCTAAACAAATCCGAAAAATATCACCTCCGAAACGCCCATAATAGAGACAGCTGACGAATCCTGGGGAAGGGTTACGTCAAATAACAGACGATAAAAGTCTGAGATGATGATGAAATTTCAATGTATCACTATCCTGGTCACAAAAACCATAGTTTGAAGGGAATAATGATTATTTTCTACACTTCTTACACATAAAGAATGACACTTATTACCAAGGAACGAAATCACGCTGCATGGTGTTTTATAACCATTTTTCATCAACCGTAAGAACACAATCAAGGAAATAGTAATTTTTGAACGAACGAGCAGATTGCAGCAAGTGTCAAACCATGTAAGCTTCTGGTCATCAATCATATCATAGGGTACTCATTTTAGTGTTCTTTTCACTTAGCCAATTGGTGCCACTTCTCTTCCGACCGTTTTATACGTTATCCCCAGCTTTGCTCCCGACATTCAGACATTCATCAGATATCTTAAGCACATGAATATTAGGAACTGTCAACCAGAACTGTCACCGTAGTTTTCTCCAGTTTTCAAGTTGGTCTGCCTACCTACCTAGCTATGTAGTTGCTTTCTGGATGAGGATTCATATCCGTCCCCAATTCTTCCCTGTCAAGTGACGACTTGCGATCGAAACCAACCATTGCAGATCCAGATCACCAGTTGAGAATATGATAATCAAGGACGCACAGTCCTCTCTAAAGTTGAATCCAAGATCGAAGCATTATTGATTTCTCGAGTCACTTTGGCAGCACGATGGCCAAGGCTGGACTCATGAAACATAATGACACAACAATTGCATTTGTTCGTCTTTGTTCAGATATCCTAAGAAAAGAATCAAAATGATAAAAAATAATCCGAACAACGCTTGAAAGATAAAATGCAGCGCTTTAAAATGATATATATACATATTTACATGTTAGAAGGGCAGTGAAGAGTGTGTGAGAGGAGCTGCTTGGCCCCAGGTGAAGATGTGAAGGGGGCAATTAATTTTATAATTATGCTCTTCTCTAAAAAATTGTGCAACTGCCCTTGGGTGCTATCTCCGACCCCTATGGCACTATATACGCCCCCACCCAGGTGCTGTCTTTATTCCCAGGCACCGAAAACCCATGGTACGCCACTGATATAAACGGATGAACTTCAGCAAGACGAAGATCATGTGCAACAACCACATCGGAAATAAAAACACTAAGATCAAAATTGAGGACACAGAACTGGTTAAAGTAGATCACTACATCTACCAAGGACAACAAATATCCATGAGACCCTCAAAATCGGAGGAAGAAATCAAGCGAAGAATCACACTGGGATGGCAGGCCTTTGGCAGAGCAAGCTCAACCTTCAAAAAAGAAGATCCCATTAATCCTAAAAAGGAAGCATCCTCCCAATAGTCATTTATGGAGTTGAAACATGGAACCTAACCAAGAAACAGACCCACAAATTGAGAACCATGCAACGTGCACATGGAAGAATTATGCTGGGCCTCACTTGGAGAGACCACAAGACAGCACAGTACATCCGAGAAAAGAAAAGAGTCAGGGACATCATAGAATTCACTAAAAATCTCAAATGGCAGTGGGCTGGCCACGTTGCAAGACTGGCGGACAACCGTTGGACATTGCTACTCACGACATGGATCCCCCGAGTGAGATCACATGCGCAACCGTGGCCAGCAGAATATTAGATGGAGAGACAAGCTAGACAAATTCAGAAAGTACTGGTTCTGCGACGCCCACGATAGAGAAGTGTGACAAATCCTGGGGAAGGTCTATGTCCGACGACAGACGCTAAAAGACTGATGATGATGATGATGATTGAATTGATTGTAGTAACACGACTTGAAAAATCCATTTATTTTTTCTAACGTAATATTATAATTCGGTTGTAAACAAACGAACGTGTTTGGACAACCAGATATGACAGGTCCGTCTGGCAAAAAAATTTATACATTACATAAACTTGGACCCTTGACGCATTTTCAAAATTTCTGTGGTGTTTTCTTTCTTTGCAACATGTGCTCGATTCATTTGATGATGATTGTGAACTCGTTTTGGGAGCACTTGCAGCTGAAAACTTTATAAAATACTAATAACTAATGAGTTATTTGAATTTTTCTTATTTTTTTCTCGCCTGTTTCACAGTTTTGCTCCCCAATGACTAATATATATATATATATATATATATATATATATATATATATATATATATATATATATATATATATATATATAAGTGTGTGTGCGTGTGTGTGTGTGTATGTGTGTGTACATATATACATATGCATATACAGATGTGTGTGTGTGTGTACATATATACATATACACACACACACATATATATATGTGTGTGTGTGTGTGTGTGTAGTCTAGAAAGCTTTACAGATTAAAACACTAACCACATCAAAAAACTTTTTTGATTTTTTTTGTATCACTTATTCCCCAATATCTGTTGATGTAATTAACGAAATTTTTTCCAGTCTTTTTTTTTTATTTTCATGTTTTGCATATACTTTGCTAATATGGTATCATGAGTAAAGTTTCTCTTGTTGGGATCATCAGTTGTTTACCTTGCAACTGACTTGGGAATTAAAAAAAAAAGAAAGAGTCATTTTAATATGGCACCCCAGCAGTGTTGATCAAATACCATCTCCCTTCCAGCTATGATTTTAATATGTAGCTTATTTCATACACGTATTTTATTGTATGAGTATGTTATTTTATACTACACATCATTTGATTTTTTCGAAACAGGGCTTACTTACGAAGGTTACACAAAAACGTTCTTAACGATGAGGTATCAGTATGTATTACAACAAATGTGACTTGTGGTTAGTGCCACGTCTATTGAGTGTTCACCCATGTGAATTTTGAATCCGTAGCGTCTAACTGCAATATATATATGTGTGTGTATGTGTGTGTTTGTGTGTGTGTGTGTGTGTGTGTGTGTGCACTCATGCACATACATGTCACGTATACATTAGATGATGGATGTGTATATGTGCATCATACACACATCAATACATACAGAGTCATATGACCTAAACGTCAGGAGGGACCTCCATTCATTCAGAAAAAAAGCTGTGGAAATTTCCGAGTAAATCAAACCCTATGTCTATTTAATAAGGAGTTCCAATATACCAATGAATACATGTATATGATATTTGTGGCGGGTGATGTGGAATCGGACTAGTCCAGTTAGCGTTTCTGTCCCAGGAAAAATGTATGAATGCAAACCTATCTGAAAATTACCGAATTAAAGCGATGTGCAGTTCGCCATACATATCCAGGACAAAGACACAACAATAAAACTTGAAAACGCTGAGCTAGAGATAGTAGCGCCCTACTTAGGACGATGAATCTCCATTAATTCTTCAAAGGAAAAAGAAATCAAGCGAATAATTACATTAGGGTGGGAAGCTTTAGACAGGGGAAGCTCAAACCTCAAGTACAAGTTACAAGAATTATCTCATTAGTCTCAAGAAGGGGTGTATACTACCAATGCATCTTCCCGATAGTAATCTATGGTGCTGAAACATGGAATTTAATTTGAAGACCGACCCTCAAACTGACCGGTATGCCCAACGTCACATGGGGAGATCACAATATTGCAAGAATACCAGATAAGCTCTGGACATCACTACTTACAATGTGGATTCCCAGGGACCCCCAAACAGTGACCGGCAAAATATAAGATGGCGTGACGAACTAGAAGAAGTTCAGAAAGTATGGTTCCGCGACGCCCATGACATGCTGATGATATTTTGCTTAAAAAGAGATAAAAATGAATAAATGCATAAATATCTTACACTCTTGAGAGAGGAAAGGTGAACCCGTACCGTTACTTGAAATGATGATCAAGTAATCAGTAGGCTCTCGACTAAACTTAACAGAGGAATCTTACATTCATAAGGAAGGTAGTAGAAGTAGGTGTGGAATTTTGCTCTGTAACAGCCAAGTTTTTTTCTAAATTATTTCAAGTCTTTTATTATTGTATTGTTGTGTTGTTGATCACATAAGGAAACACTTGTCTCTTCTTTCCATTAT
This sequence comes from Thysanoteuthis rhombus, assembly GCA_963457665.1. NCBI lineage: Eukaryota > Metazoa > Mollusca > Cephalopoda > Oegopsida > Thysanoteuthidae > Thysanoteuthis > Thysanoteuthis major. Next base: position 30,547,389 of record OY735219.1, read on the forward strand.
AAACAAGGACTTATTTCCGAGCAAAGAGGAAGTAACTAGGCAGGGAGTCATTTACTCAACCAAGGAGCGACCAATGTTTTCTTTAAGTACATACACAAATTCATAGAAACTCCGACATATATACAGATGTACATAACATATGATACATTTTGTGCAAAAAAAGTATCAAAGATGTATATGTTACAGTAGGATTATGAATCTTCTGATTTCGCGAAACCTCGAGGGATCTATTGGAGTCCCGAAAAATTTCAGTAATTACATTTGTAATTTCACAATAAGTGTTGAAATGGTAAACAAGCTTGTAATGCAGCCCATTACTACTTTAATGAGTTCGACCCTCACTCAGTGCCCCACCCCTGTGGCCTTGTATTAAACTGCATTTTATATACAAGGCATATATATTGGAGCAGAATACATTTGATATTTATCAAGTTTAAGTTGACTAGAGATTTCATGAAATAACTGGCAAATTTAGAAATTTCTCAAAATTCCTATAGATTTCACAAAATCACCTATTTCACGATCGTATTGTAACATTATATTCAAATTTATACTTATATATATTATGTAATACATTAAAGTATTCAAAATTTATATGCATATACATGTACGTATAATATCAAATTGTATATACAGGTACGCATCATATGCAAACCTAGTTTACACCAATTTCAAGACTAGTAGTTGTGTTATGAAATGTTATGTTATGAAACTATCATAATTCTTTAAAGAGAACCATGTACTCTTGTGAACTATCCCATAGAACTAACGCTCTATGATTAAAAATGTTTGTCGTAAAATTGATTTTATCTACGTATATCAATAAGCCCCAAGGCTAAGGATGAACAAAAGCATATATAACACAGCAAACATTCATTTTTCAACATAATCTCATTACTTGCCAATGCACTTAATTCTGTGTATTATTTCATTTATCACATGGGGTGAATAATTATCACATAATTCGAACACTATGCAGTGAAAATCACATATGAATATTAGTTTCTAACAGTCAGGTTACAGATTTATTGGTATATATGTGTGTGTATGTGTGTGTGAAAGTATATACATATATATGAAAATATCGAACCATATTATGAGCTTATATGCTAAAGTTCTGTTTATTTATTTGTTTTATTTAATCACTGTCCCACCATAGCAATATATGACACAAGGTCGAGTTTGATGTGGGGAAGATTAGACAAACTCTTTCAAAAATTGGCTCCAGCCGAAGCGGCTACGGTTGAAAAGCGCATCGTAATGACTAGACAACCTCCGCCACGAAAGCGTCCACCAGGGGACCTGCTCCTTTAAGTGCAATGGAGCAGTGCTGCCCCGGGGTAACGGATTCCCAGCAGCTAGGCCGAGTAATAATTGAACAGACCTGGAGACCAGAATAAACCGGAAACCAGAATTTGTTTATTTATCTATTTGTTTGTTTGTTTGCGCTCAAATGGGATGATTTATCTTCCTATTTTGAAATAACCATAAGAATTACGTCATAAAAAGTCTTATGACTTCATATTCAATCGTCGCACATTACAAAAAGATTGTAAATTAGGATACTGGAATTATTGATCATAAAATACCTAATGAAATAGCTTTAGACTTCTTGGTGCCAATCCATACATGTATAACTCGTTATATATCAAAGTGGTATATTCAAATGTTTATATATATATATATATATATATATAAATATATATATATATATATATATATATCATTAAATCTGCATTAGATATTTATTGTACGACATCATCCCATTCCTTATGAATGCACTTACTCCAGCGATGAATATTAGTCGCATGTATCGAATATAATACAATTGAATTTTCGCATCTAAATTCAGCTGATGAAGAAACCGTCAACCAAAACTGTCAATATAAGTTTCGTCATCTTTAAGGTAATCTGGATGGCTATTTTTGGACGTACGTATGTAAGTATTGCGCTAAAGGCCACACCAATTGAGCAAGATGGCCGAAAATTCATTCCTTACTATGTCTGGATAAAACTTTTTTTTGTTGCTTTCTGATAATCCCCTTACACGGATTTCTGTGAGGGAGGGGAGAATGTTTAATGTTAGATAGATAGATGTGTGTGTGTGTGTGTGTGTGCGTGTGTGTGTGTGTGTGTGTTTGTGCATGCACGTGCGAGTCTGTGCCTATGTGCAGGTGTATGTGGGCACATGTGTGTGTTTGTGTGTGGAGCAATCACAATCAATACATTTGTATATATCTATTCAGCGGTGTCAATTTTATTGAAAGCTTGTACCGAAAAATACCAGCGATGTCTGGTCAAAAGCCAGACTCCAGAGTGGACAATGCCAAAGTGTTGGTTGTCAACATCTTGTCAACAATGGACAGTCATTCAATCGTAAGTCCGTAGAGATCTCATATAAAGAAGTCCGACGACGACTCAAGATTCTGGTTGAAAAAGAAAGACATTGCGTCGGGCCTCGATCAACTTCGCCTGGGACGCCCGGGCGATGGTGTATGGTAATTGAGACCCGAAACCCCAGGGGACATCAGGTTTCATCACTTATGATGTGTCTAGGTAACGTATTACGATATATATATATATATATATATATATATATATATATATATATATATATATATATATAAATAGTTTACAAACTTGTATGGCTTCAAACACCAATGATGTAAAATATTTTCTCTATATACTTTTAGTGAATTATTTCTGAATATCTGCTAATGTGGTTTATTTAAGTTTTTCAAAGGGTTTTATGCTTTACATAGAATTAAATATTAGGGTACTATATGTGATTTTTTTCTCATTACAGATCTTCATTTATTTACCATGAAACCGTTTTGAGGATTAGATATTCTATCGAAGAATGATTATGATCAGAGTAAAATCCTATTTATGGCACCACTGACGTTTACCGTTTGAACAAGAGTAAATGAACACCTACTAACGTCTAGATTCTTTTAAATCTTGATGTTATTTCCACCGGAAACAATCTAAAATAGAGTAAAAAGAACTAAAACACTTTAAGGTCCAGAGAACCTAGATGTTATTAATAGACCCGCTAAAATAAGGCTACAAAAACGGCCGGAAAAAGTTTTTTTCTAGAAAATTATTTTTAGGAAGGGTCTAAGGGAACCTTATGGTCAGGACCGCTAGAATACACAGACATACGCCCATGTAAAAAAGAACATAATATTTGAGTCCCTTTGATGGCTACGGTTGTTCAAAAATGCATAAATGCAAAATCCCTGGTAAAAATTATAACATGGTTCTGCCATTTTATTTGATAGAAAATGACGGTACGGAATTACTAACATGCACATCTATATAACAGGTAGAAAGCACTGAAAAAATGGACACCTCTACCAACGCCACTGACAGGGTTGTAATCGAGGATGGATCCCGTCCCAAATTTAAGGACTTCATCCATGGTAAATTGCTTTATCTTGGACAAAATTTCAATTAAATTTATTGAGAAATTTTGGAGATATCTTGTAGGCAGACATGAATTTATCATGTTGTGTGTGAATATAGCCACGACGTAAGTGAGGTCATTATCAATGGATTCACCCGTAAGTCCAATCACATAGTTCATAGCCTGTTGTCAACGTTTCCACGAAATTTCATTATAATTCATCGAGACCTTCTGGTGATGTATCATGTGGATAGTCATAAGTGTATATATAAGTGTATGAGAAAAAAAAGAGTAAATATCCCTCAATCAAAGAGAATTCCTGGACCTGCCTCGAAAATTTATTATTTCTCCTCCCATTGCCCACCTATCCTAAGTGTCGCTGAAGTCTATTCAGTTCTTTTGGATACATCGTGTGGACAGACATACAAACAGATGGAAGAACGGACACGGCTGAATTCTTATACTTCCCTTACTTAGCTTGCTGGTAATAATCCAATTTCTGTATTTTTGTACGTTTATGTACTTGTTATCGGGAAATAATACCATCAGTACACTGTATAGCAATTTTGTTAGCACAACAATACCAAGGAGAAATGTAAGATCTCGAAATAAACTGTTTTAATGACGTCCTTAGATGCATGGTGATAATAAGTCTAAATGTTTGTTTCTCTATTTGATTTTTTCATTGGTGATATTTGGGGCTTGCTGGTCAACGCCGTTTTCAAACTGAATTAGGAACGCTATGAATTTTTCGTTGAGAATCAGCTAGCAAGCTGAATATTTACTCCATGGCCGAACTATCTCCAAGAAAAAGGGATCTTAATATAAGGCATATCATTTTGAAATAATGCATGGAAACAATGTTTCATATTGAGGTGAATTGTTGTTTTTGTTTTCTTTTTTTTTTCTATTGAAAGCTTTGAAATTTAATCGAGGTAATAACTCTCTCTGTCTCGTTCATGGTTATGAGCAAGTCAAATTTGTATCCCTTTCCGATTGAACATAGGAAGTGACTTCACATAGGAGGAAGACCCCCGAAGGAAGCCTTTGAACGAATATGAATAAACACACTACAGAAAGAAAAAAGAGGAAAATCATTGAGGGAAACAAAAATACGAACAGGTATGGTTAGTAATTCAATCAAAATCGTCATGCATCCAATGTCTTTTGGCAGTATGTAATGTTTTAGGATGATCAATTAAAAGTTTGAAAAAAGGTTATCAATTACTTTTGTTGCCTCTTGTAAAGCAATGATGGAGAAAAAAATATTTACGAATTTTCAAACAACATGGGTGAATGCTGCTCGATTCAAAATAAGGAGCCAATTTAGAATAAACTTACGTTGTAAACCAAACCCATGAATAATTTTTTTTTTAAATTAAGCTATTTTAAGTTATTTTATTCAATAAAAGATTTCTGCTAATCAAAATAAGGAGTAAATGTTCAATATTCAGACCACAAGGTTAATCAATATAGCCTATAAGCAAGATAAATACATACATACATACATACATACATACATACATACATACATACATTGATAGCTTGCCAACCTGCGAACCAGACTACCTTAAAAACTGAAGAAACATTTTGATGCTGATAGTTTTGGGTGACGATTTCTAATATTAAAGCAAGAGGCAGTAACAACAAAAACAACAAAAGCGTCACGTCTGAAAATGCAAGAAAATCGTCTGCAAAGAATGAGTTTTTTACCTTAAACCTTCTTTCCAGTTAATTAAAAACAAAATGACTGAATTAAATCAATGATGTCACTTTAAAATCACGCAATAGTTGTCACAAAACAACGGAACACATTCGTGACATATTTTTTATTTTTATTCATTTATCCCCTTTTAACAAACCTTCTGAATCACTGAGAAACAAATAAATCATGAAGTCGTTTCTCAAAGCGTCTTTGCAAATGACAGCCATATTTTAGAGAGTGGTTGGGTGAGAAGAAGCACACGCCACTAATTCAATGAACATATTTCAACAGAAGCCGGCAAATTTTGTTTGTTGAAATTTCTCAGGGGTAAAGAAATGAAAAAAATGATTGATTATTAGAAATTTCAACAAAAACACTTTAATTGAGCAGGCTGAGCAACTTGTGAAAGATCAGCCTTATATCTCGGATTCCTTTTGAATTAAGTTTAAACAAAAATATTGAATTTACTTATTAACATTTGATTTCCTTCAGCAACATTATTACTATTCTAACTTCATTGAACTTACTCTACTTTGTGTTCAACTCCCTGTGTCGACTCACTCTTCATTTTTTCCAAACTCTAAAACTGGAGTTGACTTGATTTTTCTACCGTAACAAAAACAATAACGAAAAGAACAATCCTCATCAAAATTAGGGACGTGAACTAATATGTAAAATTCGTCACTTAAGGATTACAAAATCGGTGCCTTACAGGAAGATTTAAATTGAGAGATATCACTTATTCACGAATATTTGTCATACAAACACGCACGGGCTCATTTCATCTTAATAAATAAATACAAAAAACATATCTTATTATCATCTATCCATTATATATACAAAACAAAAGTAGCGAGTAATCATCTTCAGTCGCAATGAAAGTTGAGTAAAGTTTAATCTTTTTAATGCTACGTCCTTACTTTGATTCTGTTCTTTTATCAATGAAGTTAATCTTGAAATCTCAAATAAGAATCAAATTAAGTCTATTTTATTCTGTTTGATATACATGCGTGGATCAGGAGGGTCCAGATCCGACTATCGCTCCAGTAAAGCACAATTAATTTGTTTTTCAATATCTCGATGGAGACATTTCATAAATGAGTTACTCAAATAATCCCAAGAATCATCATCATCATCATCATCATCATCATCATCATCATCATCAGTAATCTTTTATCGTCCGTCGTTGGACATAGACCTCAACTAGGATTCGCCAGATCTCTTTATCATGGGTGTCAATACTTTCTAGTTCGTCTATCTATGATTATCATGGATTAACCTAAAAAACAACAAAAAATTGTTTTCCATCGAATATAAATAAGATGGCTTCCATTCTATTCTCGATTAGTTTTGGCGTGCAGTCCAGAATGACAGCATATGTGAGATACATGGATGCACATTGCATTTAATGAACCTAGATTACAGCGTTTTGTTAACCCCAAACTGATTTTCACAATTTTTTCATTACATTTTGTATTTTCATAATTCTTAAAATTCCACTTTTTTATCACTCTATTAGAACATGAATGGAATTCTATTTTACCCTGTCAGTTGCATAAATAAAATTCTTTTTTACTTCTGCAATTTGCGAATCATTATATGTTCAGACATTTTTATTTATTCATTGGTCCCGTGGCAATTTCTTTTATTATTTATCCACTTTACTCAATTGCTAATGTTCGTGTTTTTTTAGCGCAAGAATAGACAATCCAGGAAAGTGAACACCTGAACTCAAATGTGAGTGAAAAAAAAACTTACCACTCTTTCGTTCTTGGTATTTGAAATACTTTTTCCACAAATTTATTTGGAAAAATAAACTTCTTCCAATTTGGATGCCATCCAGCTCAAAATTCTGGACCTATCCCTTACAGTCAACTTCCTAATTTTCTTAATATCATAATGGAAAAGAAGAGAGGAAAATATCTGCACTTTGCATAAATGAATCACCGCAGCCCGAACTTGTACCAGTGCATATTATCTCAAGAATTACCTGGAATTGATATCAAATAATCAAGTAATAAATATTTTATCCAAAATTATCAAAAGGATATCAGCAAAAGATTTCATCCAAAATGACAATAGAGACCAAAAAAAAAATTTTTGAAAAAATAAAAATAAAAAACCGCTCTTAGATGGTGCCCAATGGTCTACCCCTTCAAACTTTCAGAGTTTTACCCCCTAAAATGTGACTAGCTTAGTGGGGCTAACGTGATTAAATCATCATTATCAGTCTCTTGACGACCGTCGTTGGGCATAGACTTTCCCCACGATTCGTCACATTTCTCTAATGTGGGCGTCGCAGAGCCAATACTTTCTGAATTTGCCTAATTTGTCTCTCCATCTAATACTCTGCCGGCCTTGGTTGCAGGTGATCTCTGGGGATCAATGTTGTGAGTTGTGATATCGATCAGCAATCTGCCATTCTTGCGACGTGGCCAGCCCATTGCCACTTTAGTTTTTATAGATTCTATGATGTCTCCGACTCGTGTCGTCTTCCGGATGTATTGTGCAGTCTCGTAGTCCCCCCATGTGAGGTTTAGCATAATTTTTCCATGTGCACGTTGCATGGTTCTCAATTTGCGGTATGTCTCTTTAGGTTAGGTTCCATGTTTCAGCTCCATAAGTGATCATTGGGCAGATTAGGAAAAAAATCTTTGAATATTTTTGTTTTGTTTTTTGTATTCACCAAAAAACTATGTCTTATTATCGTTACAGAGCTTTCCTAAACTAAAGTTAGTCTAGCAACCCTTCAATTAGTCTCACTCAATGTCATATTTTCTTTCATGAAAGAAATGTATGTTTTATTGTCATCAATACATAATTTCTATTTCATTTTGAAAAACTGTCACCTACGACTCCCATCAAATCTGACTACACAGTTTTTATTTAGTATTTAAGTTAGTGTGGCTGGCTGGCTTTGTGAGCTGACAGTGTTCCAATTACACGAAAGGTGAGTTGGGCCAAAATTTATCCCAACCTTTCGGGTCAGGTTTTTGCAATTTGTTACATTTGTTGAATTTTGTACGTATGTTGACAAGGGTATGGTGATTGGAACCAACCCGCATATGCCCCTTTTCTGGGTTATTTTTTTGTAATATCTTAATACATCACATGTAGGGATCACAAGATAGCACAGTATATTGGGGGGGAACAGGAGTCCTAGACATCATAGAAACCATTAGAAAATTAAAATGCCAATGGGCTGGTCATGTTGCGAGAATGTCAAACAATTGCTGGACATCGCGACTCACAACGTGAATCCCCAGAGATCAAATGCAGAACCGAGGCCAGTAGAATATGAGATGGCGAGACAGACTGGATTGGTTCAGAAAATATTGCCCGACAGTAGAGAAATGTGGCGAATCCTGGGGAAGATCTATGTCCAACGAAGGACGATAAAAGACTGATGATGATGATGATGATGATGATGATGATGATGATGATGATGATGGTGGTGGTGGTGGTGGTTTTGGTGGTGGTGATGATGATGATGATTAACAAGATTTATGAAAATAAAATCTTTGAAATAAAATTTAAAAAATTAATAGAGGCATCATTTATTAAATTTACCAGGCTTCGCAGGGGAAACCCGTCAGTTTTCAAAGGGTTAATTTGTGTCCGGTTACTTTTTTTCAAATGGAACTTTTATAGTGATCCAGATCAAACAAAAGGCGAGAGGAGTAATTAACTCATTGAAGACCCCTTTTTTTTTCAATTTTTTCATTGATCGCCCTTAAGATGATGTGCCACGAAAAGACGTTGGTCACGTGACAGTTCATATTGAGCTATTACTAAGACCGGTTTTAGTCTCGCTGGAGTCTTCTTTTCATTTTCTTGAATTGCGTTTGAGACCGTGGATGTGATTTTAGGTTAATTGTTTTCTTTAATGGGACTAACTTCGCCAATAAATGTTTGAGAGATTTTTTATGATCATATCTTGTAACCTAAACTACGATTCAACAATTACTTTAATAAAAATGTGTGGTTGGTTTCATTCTGGGACTTTTTTTAATCATTCAATCTTATATTGATTCACTGTTTCCCGGGGGATAATCCACTGTGCACTAGGACTGACGCAAATTGGAGCTGAAATTATCATAAATACTTGTGCCTCCCAGCTGCTAACTTGAATATTTGGTTTTTTTTATCTTTACAATCAAAAAATTCTATCTATCTTTCCTTACCCAAATATTTTGATGGAATTAAATTCTGCCAACAATTAGTTTTCATTGACCCATACGCATACACACAAACATATATATATATATATATATATATATATATATATATATATATATATATATATATATATATATATATATATAATGGAAAGTCTATAGCCACACTGAAGAGATGTAATGCATCGAAACAGCTGTATGTGGCTGACACAATATATATATATATATATATATATATATGGATATATATATATATATATATATATGTATATATATATATATATATATATCCATATATATATATATATATATATATTGTGTCAGCCACATACAGCTGTTTCGATGTATTACATCTCTTCAGTGTGGCTATAGACTTTCCATTATCCCATCCAGTACTGCGAGATAGAATTGAAACCTTCACTTCAGACCCGGAGGCCGATATCTCACCTCTGGACGGTCAGTAAGGCTGAATTTAAGTGATATATCTATTTACACAGAAATTCCTCGTCCATCAGAGTGCTCTATTCCTTTTGGAGATATATATATATATATATATATATATATATATATATATAGTATTAAGATGATTAATGTCTATCTATTTATCCATTCCTTTGTAACTTTTTATAGCCGGTTGGACACCTGTACTCTATGTGTTGCAAATCTATCCATAGGGCTAACTCGATCCAAGATTAACATGGGATTGGTGGCGTTGAACTGTGAAGTCGTTGACAGTCAAGTGAGGGTCCAAATTATTATTTGTGTATATTTTAAAATCTAAGGAATACAAGTAATTCGAACAATAAGTTCAAAGGTGCGTCCATCATCAGCTTTAGTAGTTGCATTAGGAAGAGGAAGAATAGGAGGAAGAGGAAGATGAGTATGGGTCAAGTTTCATATCAGTCCAACATGATACAGATTAGAAAAATTATATTTGATATATCAGAACTAAAAAAAGTCCAAAGAAATTCCTATTTTAAAAAAATAGTCAGAATGAATGTTGTCTTCTGACATCAAATCAGCTAGTGGAAGAATCACATCACCCACTTCTTTCTCCTAACTGTTCTTTAACATATTTGGAGCTGATCGATAAGTGTCTTATAGAGATGTGTGGACACATCTAAAAATTAGACAAATCGGAGGAAGACAAAAAAAGAAAAATAGCTTATATCCCTTCTGTAGGCCTGACCTTATTCAAGTTGATAGAGTCTGTATTTCTGTCCGGGACTGAGCATTGACCTGTTCGGGAGGTGTTAATGAACGCAAGCACATACATCCGGCTTTTTGGAATATAAAATGTCATTCGCTCTTCAGGGCTGTCAACTTCGGGTACCACAAGTGGTAGATATGTATGTAAGTACTACGCACGTGCAAACGCTTACAAACTCACAATAAACACACACAAACACAAACATATATATATATATATATATATATATATATATATATATATATATATATATATATATATATATATCCAATACTAAAAAGACGAAGAATGTTTTGTTGATTCGTTTCTTGTTTGTTTTTTTTTCATCTTATCATAATTCACTACTTGTCTCCGTCAGTCCATGAAAACAACTCGACATAACCTCATTAAATCTTTGTGGGTACTCCTGAGAGCATGTTTTAGGATGTTAGATTTTGAAAAATCACCCCTGAAATGTTATCAGGGTGTGGGTGATTCATAATAAAAAAACCTCTCGGGAAATTGACACAAATTGAGTGCCGAAAAATAGTCAAATTCTACTGACTGATGGCTTCTCCAGTCAAAGAGCGGGTTGTTGTTGCTGTGTATTTTTTCTGCAAAGGGTAAGATAGAAAGATGGAGAATATGTGTTAGTTCTGAGAGTTCTTCTCTTTCTTTCAAAACCTCAAAATGTTGCCTGTATAGAAATCTAATTTCTCTTACTCACTCTCACTCATTAACTGTAAGAGCTGTGCTGTTTTTTTTTTTTGTTTTTTTTTTATTTTGCTCTCAAAATAAATTCATACCAATTTATTCTTTCAATAAAACTTCGATCTTCAAGAAAAGATGCGTATTCATGAAAAGCTTAAAGATCTAAAAAAAACGGGAACAATCAATAAAAATATCTGTGAAAGAAAAATATCGTTTCAAAAAATTAAATGAATTTATCTATATCTTATAGCATCAGAATTACTTTCGATTTTCAAGATGAACTGTGAAATCGATCGAAGGTAACATTTTTATAAATGTTATGCGTGAAATTTTCACGTACAATTTCTTAAAATCTGATAATGTACTTGAATCATTTTTTATATATCTTACCGCCAAAAATGTCATTTAATGGTTGTTCAGTTCAATCCAATTTTATTTTTGCCTACTTTATTAGATTAAGTATTGTGAAAATATGTTTTATTGCTACAATGTAATTTCATCTTAATAGATGGAGAGAGGGAATGAGTTCAGATTAAAGAGTCGTGAGTTCGATCCTCACCTGGGACCTTTTTATTCCGATCAATGCAGTTAATTTATTTAGTCACTGCTGAATACACAGCCTAAGTTTAGTTGCGATATAAAATCAAGAACAATGAAGATGAAAGTAAATAGCAGAAAAAGATTGATAATAATAATAAAATTTGAATTGATATGACCTGCAAATTGAGAACCATGCAAGAATTACGCTCAACCTCATATGGAGAGACCACAAGATAGCACAATACATTCGGGAGAAGACAGGAGTCTGACACATCATAGGATCCATTAAAAACTCAAATGGCAATGGCCTGGTCATGTTGCAAGAATGCCAGACAAGTGCTGAACATCATGACTTACGACATGGATCTCCAGAGATCAAATGCGCGACCGAGGCTGGCAGAGAATTAGATGGAAAGACGAACTAGACGAATTCAGAAAATATTAACTCTGCGACGCCCATTACAGAGAATTCTGGGGAAAGTCTATGTCCAACGATGGACGTTAAGAGGCTACTGATGATGATGACGATGATTAGCCTTTCTTCACCTTTATTAAATGCTGATTTCCACCAATGTATATTTCTATTTTATGAGGTTCTTTTTTTTTTTGACATTAAATTACTCCGCTTGTTGCTGTCGTTGTTATTACTATAATTGTCATCGTGAGATGTGTCAATACATCTCTAGAAGATAATTTTCGGTCAGTCAGTCTGTCAGTTAATCAAATCAGATAACCATATACTAAGAATCCAATTATTGATAAAAATTGCACATACACTTTAATTCAAACTTGATGATTTGTTTCCTATTTATAGCCAGATTTTCGGTTGAACCATCTTCATCCTCCTCCTCTATCACACCTAGAATCCTTCGTTTAGAATCCTTTTGGAATCGGAAATTGCAGGTATGGACGTATGGATGGTGGACGCATGCTTCTTGTTATCTAATGTTTCCACTTTGAATACTACTTTCGCGTCATCATCAGTTGCAGCTTTCTAGCGACGGTCGTTGGACATAGACCTTCCCAGAGATTTACCAGGTTTCTTTATTGTGAGCGTTGCACTTCCAATACTTCCTGGAATTTCCTAGTTTTGTCGAATACGGTTTCGTACGTGATCTCTGGTGATCCTCGTTGTGAGTTTTGATGTCCTGCATTCCTTTGATATTCTTGTAACATGTCCAGCCCATTGACATTCGAATTTTCTAATGGTCTCTGATATCTCGAAATACTGTCTTTCTGTTTTCTCTAATAGACTGTTGTTTTATCTTCCCTCCATGTGACGTTGAGCATCTATTTATTCACTGTCCCACCACAGCAACATGTGACACAAGGTCGGGCTTAACGTGGGAAGAAATAGGAGCAACACTTCTGAAAATGGCTCCAGCCGACGCGGCTACCTTTGAAAAGCTCATCGTAATGGCTAGACAACGTCCGCCACGGATGCGTCCACCAGGGGACCTGCTCCTTTAAGTGTAATGAAGCAGTGCTGCCCCAGAGCTGGGCCGAGTAATGATGGGAGAGCCGAAGGACAAGTCCAAAGGCCTCCCGATGCGCGTAGCAAACGCAGCCTCAGTAAAACCTCATTGACTAACGCTTGCACCGGTGCACTCGGTCTTTGATGTCAACCCACACACAATCTCCGGTCCATTCGACGGGCAAGTGTCAGTGCCGACTCCTCAGGCTATGCCATGGAACAGATCATCATCATCATCAGTCTATCAGCGTCTGTCGTTGGACATAAACCTTCCCCAAGATATGCCACACTTCCCTATCATGGGCGTCGCGGAGCCAGTACTTCCTGAACTTGTCTAGCTCGCCTCTCCATCTAATATTTTGCCGGCCTCGGTTGCGCATGGTCTCGGGAGACCCATGTCGGGAGTCGCGATGTCCACCGATTGTCTGCCATTTTTGCAACATGGCCAGCCCACCGCCATTTGAGATTTTTAATGGATTCTATGATGTCCCTGACTCTTGTCTTTTCTCAGATGTACTGTGCTGTCTTGTGGTCTCTCCATGTGAGGCCTAGCATAATTCTCTCATGTGCACGTTGCATGGTTCTCAATTTACGGATCTGTCTCTTGGTTAGGTTCCATGTTTCAGCTCCATAAGTGACTATTGGGAGGATGCATTGGTTATACACCCTTCTCTTTAGGATTAATGGGATTTTCTTATTTTCGAAGGTTGGGCAAGCTCTGCCAAAGGCTTTCCATCCTGGTGTGATTCTTTGCTTAATTTCTTCTTCTTTTGAGGGTACACTTTAATCCTGCCGAAAGAGCCAGAAAAATGTGAGGTTTAGCATAATTTTCTCCTGTGCACATTGTTTGGTTTTGAGTTTGAGGGTAACTCTTTTGGTCAGCGTCCATGCTTTAACTCCATAGGTAGCTATTTGGTGGATGCATTGGTAATGCACCCGTCTTTTAAGGATAAATTGGGATTTTTCTTGTTCTTTAAGGCGGAGCTTGTTCTACCAAAAGTCAGAATTATTCTTCGCTTGATTTCTTTTTCTTTTGGGGAGTAATCTCTAACGGACTAAAAAAACGTAATTCAACCATTTATCTCTTTAGTCTGCTGTGTAAAGTTTTTTCCACACCCAAGTCTAAAAAAAGGTAGCTGAACGGTAAGAAATAATATATAGTATGTAAAAATCAGGGGAGAAAACAAACGTAAAAGTTAGATGGCGGTAGGGATAAAAGAAAAGAAAGTATGTGAGAAGGAAGGGGGGAGAAAAATGCTATGTATTGTGAGCTTAAAAAGAAAAAAATTATAAATGACGCCATCCAAGCAATAGTTTTCAGGTAACATTTAAAGTCTCAACTGTACTTAGTCATTCTGATCGTAGCATCATTTTTTTGTTATTCAATTCTACCAACATATATTAATACATTTCTTTAGCTATCATTCAAATGTTCTAAAATATCCAAAAGGAAGGGGATAATTTACGTCTGTTGATAAAGTGGAGGGAGGAATATTCTCGAGTTTAAAACGCCAGAAAATATCATCATCATCATCATCATCATCATCATCATCATCATCATCATCATCATCATCATCATCATCACCACCACCACCACCACCACCACCACCACCGTCGTCGTCGTCGTCGTCGTCATTATTATTCTTTCAACGTCTGTCGTTAGACGTAGACCTTCCCGAGGATTTGCCACACTTCTCTATCATGGGCGTCGTGAAGTCCTTGGACCTAGATTTCTTGCTATGACTATAGATCTTTGGAACGGGGATCTTTATTTCCAGTACCGTGGCTTCCCTCTGCAAAAGCTGCTATTCTGTGGAGTTGTCACTGAGTGGTAGCAGCAATCTACAGTCAGCGCATCGAAAATTCTTAGATAAGTGCCTGGGGTTGCAGACAGTTGTTCCGTCAGGTAGAACTCCATAGCTCGTTCAGGCACATATGATTTACGAGTTGCTCACTTCCTGTAATCTAACTACACAGGTTAGCCATTTTTTTGGAGAACCTTTGAAAAAAGAGTAGACTTCTGTATCTAGCTCGGGCAACTCTCAAGAAAAACTTCGACTTTTTTTCTATTTTGTCTAATGTCAGTGGAATGGATGATGCAAACAATTGGTTTAAAGAATGGGATCAGCCCTGGGCACGTTGAACTTCACCTTAAAACTTTATTGCGCACACTGGAAGGCTGTTCTGGAACACAGGACCCGCCATCTCGGACCCTCCCCCCATATCTTCGTTCGTGAAGCCAAGCCATTCAATTGATGATTATCAATTGATTATTATTTCATTAACGATGATCGTCTCCCCCTACAAGTATTTTTGCTCTTAATTGCAACACTCTGGGTCGATAGATTCTTCATAATTACTATCATCAGATGACTAGTTTTGCTCCATTTCATCATTATTGCTTTTTATCCCATAACTCTGGGTCGATATCCTCTTCATCATTACAATTATTGTTTTCAACAGATTCACTTCATTTTATCATCAAGGCTTTTGATCTCCGCATTCTGAGTTGATAAACTAGACTAATTATTCTGATCCAAATAGGCATTGCGGAAACGTTATTATAAGAATGTGTTCAAAATTATTTTACTATCGAAATGCATTGAATATCTGAGAGAAAAGTATTGCCAGTGGTTATACGCACATGGCTGGCAGAATTGAGCTATCATACGTAAATGCACAGCAAAAGATTTTTACAATAGAAATGTATTGAAGATTAGGAAAAATTCAAAGATCAGGAACTAAAAGCAAACATTGCTGATAGACTGTTGTACGTACAAAGAGAATGCATTGCTAATTATTTTAATCAGACTCCAGTCAGAGGCTGAGATGGGCTTTGCTTTTGTATCTTAACAAGAACAGCAAGAACGATCCTCATTAAATTTAGGACAGTAAGTAAAACTTTCCCATCCCGTTGAAATCATGTCTGACTGATTGGTAGTCGTGTCTTTTACCGAGCTAAATTGACAAGTCTCACATAACTACAAAATATATCTTACAGATACGGAAGTGCTTATTTCAGTCTGATTAATAAATACATTATTTCTAAAAAAAAATGCATTTATAATCTTTTATTTATCATATAAACAATATAAAAGATGCAGTAATCATCTTCAATCGGGATAGAATAAAGAGAGGAGTTTGCTCTTGTTAATATTTTTCCCACTTTGATTCTGTTCTCCACTCATCCTACAACAGCCAAGCTTGTACTAAATTCATCTAAAACCATTGTTACCAGTTGTCAATAATTGAAGCAAGCAATACTGACAGAATAAGTCTATAGATAAACACATCCCAAAACGTCAGAAATGCAGTTCGCTGTCGTAGTTGAATTTTGGACCTTGAAAATTCACAATTGTTTGATGAGATCAGTGTGTATGCTTCTATCGGCTTTAAGTCTTAAAAATGAAAGTAAATAATATACTATATAATCAAGAACATTGAAGGGAAGAAAATAAGAGAGAGAGAACTTGAACGCTGGTCTATGTGAAAAAGTTTCGATTGAACGTTGCACTTAGTGGCACTACTTGGTATATTCCAGATCTTCAAAAGAATAACTGGTATGGAGACAAATTTAAATTGCGTAATCACTGGCTTTGTGGCCAGTGGAGCAGCAGAAGCCTGACCGACGAATACATTTACTACTTCGTAGCTCAATATATATATATATATATATATATATATATATATATATATATATATATATATATATATATATATGGATATATATATATGGCTGTAGATGAAAGCTTTGCAATAAGTATTTCATTTCGTTTTATAAGCCACAGAACGGAACCATTTTTCCTGTGTTTATATTTATTCCAGGACGAATATATTCGAAGACGCAAATTGTGTGAGTCACACCGAAAACATAAAGTATTTGAAGCAACATTTTATATCTATTATAGGATTAAAGTCCACCAAATATCCAAAAAGATAGGTGCTGAAAGGGCCATCTTAGTTATATTAATGCTGATGAGTTTGAGTACTAACTGCTGAATCTGTGTGGACCCAGTCTTCCTTAGCATGGTTCAAGCCACTCTTGGAGACTTGAAATCCTTACAAAGTGTTTGGTAATTATCACGCAATGATAGACGCCCCATTTTATCAACTAAGCATACTTTACTGCTCAGCAACAGGGTTGGCAGGAGAACTACGGGAAAAATATTGACATGTTGTAATTCGAATTTTGTGTTTCCTGTAATTAGACCTGATTGTAAGTGGCGATCTGTTAGTATTGACCTTTTTTAGTCATAAAAAAACATTGATCGATTTTAAGCCAGTACAAAAATGTTTTTATTTTCCTTTAGAACATGTTATTGCCTGCTAACCAAAAATAGATAAGAAAACCTGGGAAGTATTGTAGGTAACGTCATATATTCAATGAAATCGGCGAACCTGATGAAATAAGGTCCAGGTCGGGAAAAAATAAGGCCAGGGACCGGAAAAAACGAGGTCACTGGCTAGATTTGACTGTTTGTCTACTCCCGTTCTACAATACCAAATAAGAATCAGAATATTGTAATAAGCCAATCTTCCAAGGGCATGATCTTGCCTACCTGAATTCTAATGACTGTTTGAACTATTGAATGGTCAACGCTTAGTTCTTCTGCAACCTCTCGAGTTGTTTTGCACAAGTCTGCCTGAGAAATAGCCTTCAATTGAATGCCATCAATCACTGCAGGACGTCTACGACCATCCTCATCTTCGAGGCTGCGGTCTCCGTTTCGACATTTTTTGAACCAATGTTGAGCTGTACGTTCTTTGACGGTCCCCGAAAAAGATACTTTTTGATTTTGCGAGCAGTTTCCGCTGCTTTACGTCCCATTTTGAACTCATGCAACAAAATTGCTCGAATTTTCTTTTCTTTTTTTCCATCTTTGGTTTGACAGCCCCAGATAATCAGAATAGATATTGAAAGGAAAACGTTCAGCTTAAATTGAAGTAAAATTGTATACCCCACGAACATGATAAAGTAATAATTTATTCTAAAATAAGCATCGAGCTTCAAAGTAACAGAAACTGCGATTATATTTGCTGCAACTTAATAACATTATATCCAACATAACACATTTACTAATTTACTTTTTCCTCTTCCCTAAGCACATAATTACCATCAAAACCGCCACTTGCCGACAATATCGGACCCTCCAGGAACGCAATGAGTATTTAATTATCTGAAGTTAATAAAGACGATTTTATTAGAAACCCTGCAAGGCTTTTTCAGGAAAACGAGTAATGAAACATGTATATATATATAGAGAGAGAGAGAGGGGGACGAGAAAGAAAAATTTGCCAATAAGGCATGGCTGAGATAAGCACAATCACGCTCGTCTTGAAAGCAGATGGGGAAGGCTTTGGTCCTGCAATGGACTTTTAACGGCTGATAATGACTTACCGTCTCTTCTCCAAGTAACATTCAATCTGTGATGACCTACTGAGAGAAGTAAATTCACAAAATTAACCGTTAGGCCAACTGCACGCTTCCACCTATCATCCCGTAAGACACGCGACCATTTCTGTCTGTATTAGTTCCAAGTAAACGAACAACGATTTTCGTAACTTCATTTCATCATAATTTTTTCCAAAGGTTTGTTTCATAGATACATTGTTAGATTCCCCGAACATCGCTTGGAAGACGGTAATTGGAAGAAAATCATCCAAATAAAACTCTATGGACTTCAAGAACGAATGAAAGAAGTTTCATCATCATCAGTCTTTCAACGTCCGTCTTTGTACGAAGACCTTCCCCAGGATTCGCCACACTTCTCTATCGTTGACGTCGCAGAGCCAATACTTTCTGAATTTGTTTAGTTCATCTCTCCATCTAATATTTTGCCGGCCTTGGTTGCGCATGTAGTCTCGGGGGATCCATGTCGTGTGATGTCCATCGGTTGACCGCTGTTCTTCCAAAATTGCTGGCCCATTGCCATTTGAGATTTTTAATGGATTCTATGATGTCCCTGACCCCTGTCCTCTTCCAGATGTACTGTGCTTGTGGTCTCTCCATGTAGTGTTTAGCTTAATTCTTTTATGTGCACGTTGCATGGTTCTCAATTTACGGATCTGTCCCTTGGTTAGGTTCCATGTTTCAGCTCCATAAGTGACTATTGAGAGGATGCATTGGTTATACACCTTTCTTTTTAAGATTAATGGGATCTTCTCATTTTTGAAGTTTCACGAACTCTGAGGAATTTGAGTCACGATAGATAATTTTAATTTGAATCGTCGTGATAAATAGATAATTTCACCTGTTCATTTTTATTACATCACGTGATTATAAAGAGAGATATTACTCTTCTGACCAGCTTTTTTGTTGGGGTACTAACTTTTGTTGAATAATCCATGATTTATTCAGATTCGTGTCCCTCGATTCTAATTATGTTTGTGTCGGTGAGTCCATTCTTTTGCTTATGTCCGTCAAATCCATATTAGAAATCGTCGACCAAAACTATCAACCAAAACTTTCAGCCATAAATTTCTTCAGGTTGTTCTGGCTAGTCTGGCTGGCCTGGCTTGTCTGGCTGGTCAGCTGTATTGAGCGTTCAAGTCAAACCAAGAGGACTGAAAATTTAAACATTTAAATCCAAATATGTCAAGAAAAATGCTTTTGTAGTGGGGGTTCAATTGCAATGTAAAATTATGCTGCAATGGCTACCTTCCGTCAAAATCAGCATTCAAAATGATAGTATTTACCTGTGATCGAAACCCGGCCACTGGCGTTTATGTAAAATACTCCCTCAGCTATCAAAGAGGTCCCACTCTTTATTGCTCATCTGCGCAACAACTTTTCTAACTTATATGAGAGAAAGATGAATAATTCAGCGCTGTCCACTTTCGTCTTTGGAATGAGACTGGATCATACTACAGTAATAATTGTTGTCGTCACTAGCCTGCTACTCTATACTTCAAACCCGAAACAATTTTGGTAATAAGATTACCTGTCGTACATGCAAGGAGATAGCGTTGAAGATAATTAATTATCTCATATGCATAACCCTGAAGCGCTTTTGAGCCAATTATATCATTAGATCGACTTAGCAGGAGGGAAAAAATCTATTCATAGCTTCCGGTACAGAATTGCTAGTTAAACAAAATATAAGCGGCCATTTTTATTGCCTCATCAGAAATTTAGACTAGAAAGATGTTTGCAGCTGAAATTTCTTAAGAACGTGTTGTATGCATTTCTGCGATCGATGTGGTTTTTTAACACAAAACAACTCGGTTTTTGACTTTGATACGCTTAATGACTAATTATCTTATGAATAAATGCAATTATCCAACGGAAATAAATTTATGATAAATTCAGCTGCAAAGGTATATTTTCATATATTCTATTTATTGATTATTCTTAGTAAATTGATTTCACAAATTTGAAAAAAAAAACAACTTCATATTTTTGATGTCTTTCACTTAAAAAAATCAACTTTATCTATAAAATTTTTTCGGGTATTTTTCTACTTCTTAATTCCCGGATATGATTGTTTAATTAAAACTCTTCTTGAATGTTTTTTAAGGATTTTTTGCTAATTTTTGAAAAAGTTATTTTTGCATTTTCATTTACTTTGAATCTCAATTTGTTTTGAACAAAAAAAATTCAACTAATCTCGACTAATGTTTGAAAGCAAGCATCTGTAATATAGAATAAGATAAAAAAAAATGAGAATTATAGTTTTTTGATGAAAATTGTCTTATCTGAATAGTTTATTTCTCCATTGGCAATCGTTGGAATTGCATACGCATTAATATGTCTCGCTGTGTGTGTGTGCGTATGTGTATAATTCCATAAAGGACTTTCGTCATAAATAATAATCATCATTTATTTCTATCTCTCCTCCAAAGATATGACATTATTTTTGGAAAAATCTTCATATATATATATATATATATATATATATATATATATATATATATATATATATATGTATATATATGTGTGTGTATATATATATATATGTGTGTGTGTGTGTGTGTGTCTTGATCAAAGAGACTATTGAAAGGTGAAGTGAAGAAATTTAAGAGAAAACAGGTGTTATATCTCGAAAATTGTATTATCATGTGCCAGCCATCTTTTTCTGAGAAACTTGCAGCAGTGTTGAGATAATTACATGCTGTTTACTTGTTTGATATTGAGGAAAGTAATGAGGATAAAAACTGTGTTGTGCTTTATTAAATTTTTGCATGAGCGGAAGGGGAGGAGTTTGTATCTGTGTAGGTGAGAACCAAGTTTAGTCTGAAATAACAAGTGAGAGGAAGGGACACCATCGGAGCATGACCACGTGATAATAAAAACTCTCGAGATGTAACACCTGCTTTTCTATTAAATTTTTTCCTTTCAAATTTTTATCGATATTCTCTCAGATCACCTAAAATCCACACAAGCACACGCACACACACACACACATATATATATATATATATATATATATATATATATATATATATATATATAGGGAGAGAGAGAGAGAGGGATGAATGTATGGTTAGGCTTCGGGGACGGAGGTTTTAAGGGGATTTTCTGCGATCACTGGATACTTGGACCGCATAAAACGCAATGTACACAATTTAGCCCTCCAGCCTGCGCAATATCAGTTTTAAGGTAAAGCTGACATCATCATCATTATTATTATTATTATTATTATTATTATTATTAAATGATTTCAATTCTATCCTTTCCTCACCACAAACATTCGTGTTGAAATTGTTGCATATATATATATATATGTATATATATATATATATATATATATATATATATATATATATATATGTATATATATATATATACATATATATATATATATATATATTCATCTAAACTGGAGGCTTTCTTGAAGCGATTCGGCTTTCATCATGTGAGCAAAGCCGCCAGCAGGTAAGTTAGAGGTCCGAATAACTGCTTTAGACCCATGCAAGTATTGAGTAGGAGCAATTTCTCGGGCTTCATGTTCGGACCCGTGTTCGATTTCTGAAGCAGCCCGTTTTTTTTACAATGTCTAGGCCAACTGGCATATTTACAGTGCGAAAATGGGATGTCAGTTCAAATGGGGTTCCAAAGAAATATTACACCTTTATATATATATATATATATACATATATATATATATATATATATATATATATATATATATATATATATATATATATATACATATATATATATATATATATATATATATATATACATATATATATATATATATGTGTGTGTGTGTGTGTGTATGTGGAATATATATATATATATATATATGGAGATGTATATATGTATGTAAATAAGGTTTTTGGTTCTGTGTCAATGTAAGTTTTAAACTTGCTTAATGTTTTTTGGAAGAAGTGTAAATAACGTGCAGTCCTGACTTTGAATTTGAAATCTACGTTCGTTAATGTTTTACTTCACTTTTCTTTCAGATAAATTCCAAAACAAAGTCGACATTCAAAGATCTATTCAGATCATGCGGACACTTTTTGATTTTTTGTATAATGTGAAGAAAGTTGACGATTTGGAAAAGACTTGAGGGTGATAAGTTCATCTTCAATTCTTTATTGGTTGTGTCAAAATTCTTGCCTTCCTCACAGCTTCTAGCAAAGAATGGTGTTAGAAAACGACGGTAAGTTTATATTAAGCAAAACCTAGTTGTAATGAGGTAGTCGTGGACTTTTTGTTGATAATGGGGTCGTTATGGAGACGACACGGAAACAAGTTTGAAATTGCAAAAACAGTTGGTGATAAAAACAGAGAACTTTATTCATATTGTCTCGTCGGATATGCATCCATCTTTTCTAACACACAATCATATATATATATATATATATATATGTGTGTGTGTGTGTGTGTGTGTGTGTATATATATATGTGTATGTATGACCATATAATCAGCATAAATGCCAGTTTCATTCAGTTTAGTTATTTTTTAGTTTCTCTGCGCTCGAATGGGGTGATATCATTGGTTGTTTTACCTACCTATTACGACATTATTAAAATTACCTCATAGAAACGCTTAGAACTTCCTGTCTAATCATCACACATTAAAAAAGCTTGAGATACGTTGAAACTTTAAAAAAAAACTTAAAATTAAGAATTAAATCATTGAAAATAAGTTACCCAAGGAAATAGATTTAGGCTCCTTAGTGTCGATACATACAGCCCGTCATTTAGAGCGTGTATATCATAGTAACCATATTTTGAGCTTATATGTGAATATTTCTGTTTATTTGTGACAAACAATTACGTCATAGGTTATTCCATAGAAACCCAAGACTTAAAACATCTGATCAATCGTCTTGAGTCGAGTTGAAACTCAAAACAAAACAATTAGGTTACTTGGATCATTAAAAAAAGAAATTACCCAATAGTTTCAGACTCTTTAGTGCAAATACATATATTAACTACCCCGTCATTTCTGATAGGTATATTATAGTATATTCAAATTTCCAATAATTCAACAATAAATGATACTGAATTGATGTCTCCATTACTTTTTGTGGTTTGCAACTGAAATAGTCTGCATGATCTAAATAAATTGAACTTTGAAAACATCAACTCCAACAAAAATGGATTCCCAACATAGTCATATCCAACCAGAGGGTATGATCTTCAGAGTTTATTTTACTGGTTGTAAAAAGTTTATTTTATTCGTGCGATGTCACTTCCTAAACAACTTACAGATCTTCCTTCCATACTGTCTCATGTACACACACTCATATATATATATATATTTTTATATGTACACTTATATATATATATATATATATATATATATATATATATATATATATATATATATATATATATATATATATATATATATATGTATGTATGTATGTATGTATAAATATACATATACATATAGATTAAGCGTACCAACCAGGTTTTCTTATTGTGTAACTTCAGTCATTCATTTCCTAATATCTGTCAAAGTAATTCAAGTGATCTTCCAGTGTGCTCTTTTCTTTCGTCTCCCCTGTACGTAGTTATCATTGTACAATGTATGGATAGTCTCTTGTAGGGATCATCAGTTGTTTACCATGTAACCGTTTCGGGGATCTTTAAAAACAAAACAGATACTAAAATAGCACTCCAGCAATGTTGATCAAACACCACCTCTCTTTATTATATACTTTTTGCCATCGACGTAGTTTGAAATTTAAATAAGGTTTTACGAGTATTCTATATTGATATCTTTTATATTTCATCTTTATTTTTTGAATAAAGGGCTTACTCACATAGGTCACCCTAAAGATTTTCTAAACTAAAAGGGATCAGTAAGTATAAAAACAGAGATGACTCGCTCATCATGTCATTTCTATTGAAGTTCACTCGTGTGAATATTGAATACGTTGTGTCAGTTTTAATTTCATTTCTTCCATTTTGTATAACATTAGGCTTCCATCAAATGTTTATTTAATACACTTTTGATTTTCAAATAAAGTATTCTTAAATACTTGGTTAGAAAAAAAAACACTTTCTAGCGAGTAGTAACATCTCAAAATATATCTCTCAATATAGGTACACATATAAGAAATATATCATTATTATCATTATTATTTGGAATCTCACACCAGTTGCCTATTATTATTATTATTATTATTATTATTATTATTATTATTATTATTATTATTATTAGCAATCTCACACCAGTTGCCTAGTGGTAACCGCTGGAGTTTGAGTGACAGCAAGTCTCCTCAAGTCTCCAGCCCTTCTCTCCTAGTTCTCATAAGCCACAGTAATACTGCGGTTTACAGTATCACACTGGTTGCCAAGTGGTCATTGCTGAAGGCTGAGTGACAATAAGTCTTCTCAGGTCTTTAGCCAACATCTCTACTCGCCTATCATGCCAGTGCTGTGGTTTACGTTTCCGCTTTCATTTCCCTTCCTCTGTTAGGTCGCTATTAACAATTAGTGTTGCAGTCTTTATATTTCAAACACTTTCCTCAGTATCCGTGCATATCATTATTATCATTATCATTTCTTTTGGTGGCTTGTGATATTTATTGCACACCGAGTTTCAGCTTAAAACCAAGGGCAGGCAACGATATTATGGTTTAGTAGGCCCTGATGGGTTTGGGTATAATCAACTTCAGCATCTTGGGTGCAAACTGGTTTTCGGCCGTGCAGGGGTTTCTGTTCGAAATGATGGTCCTTATTGCTTGGCTGCACTTTTTATATTTTTTTCTTTTTTGCAACCTTAAGGGTTTGTTAGAATATGTTGGTCATGTTTAGTTCATCTCAAATTGCCTTGGATTCCCTTACAACTGAGTGAAGCCTTCTTGCTGTTTGATGGTTTTTCACCAGAGTCAACATTCAGTCGTCACTTGCTTGCAGGTGAGTGTGTAGGCCAATGGTTGTAGTTTTATATGACAGTCCTAACGCACTCATACCTTTGCTGCCTTTTTTCTGTGGAGGTAGAGTCGATCTACGTCTCATTTAGGGAATGCATTCCCTTTTTTGGTGATTAGTTCCTTGTTTTGCATCCATTCTGCGTATGTCAATTATGTCCCAGTTAATGATGCAGTACTACGGGTATTGCTGAGGTCTTGATGGATTGGATGCGGTCCTTAGAATTAAGCTCTGTTTTAATGATAACTCGGACCCTTTTGTATTACTCCTTTTTTTTAATTCCATGTCGGATTCCATTGCCCTCGTTAATGCTGGGGTATTTATATATACATTCCTGCTCCAGTTCTTGAATGATTGTTTTGGGGAAGCTTCTTGGTACTAAGAGAGGTCTCCCTTTTTTTTTTCCTAGGAATATATATATATATATATATCATTACATTGTCCGACAAAATGTGATCATTATAGAGACAATATGCTGTTCAGTTAATTCCGCTGCCGAACGAAGTATGTTTCCAAATAAATTCTCTGTAAATATCACACACACACACACACACACACACACACACATGCAGGCCTGAAAGTGCGTCCCCTACGAATCGAAATGTATACCTGGCGAGTAATTACTTTCTGGAAACGCTCAAGCCCTTGACCTAACATACAATCCAAAAGCAAGAAAGAATAAGGACAGATTATCTTGGGTTCCTCAACTCGCAAGTATGAATCTACACTGAGTAAGGAGATACAACGCACTTCATATATAAGCCTGTCTCGCTTGGTGGAGCATCGGGTTTAGTAATGATTTAGATGAGAGGCCTCTTTAAAACAAGAGGAACACTTCGGGAGTTCTGCGGTTAATAAGATATATTTTTTAAAAAGCAGAATGATTTCAGGAAGTATGGCTTATGAAAAATCTTGTAGGAATACTTTACTTTCGAATGGTGAGGTCGGGGTGTATCAGAATGGAAATGAAGACTATTTAGTCTGCGCTCGACATGCTTTAAAAGCGAGTCGTGTATGTTCACCAACAGTCGAGGTCGGTGTTTGAGCACAGGTAAAAAGTCGAGGATTTCGCATGCTGATTCTTCAATTAGGAAAACCATCCCCATTCAGATGATTGATACATTACAATCGTCCAACCCACATCCCAATGTTCAGTTTTTCGCCAAACAAAGACGATTATCGTAGGAGCGGAGGCATGCAGTCTAATTTTGAATTACCACGTAATTCTTACATATGCCAAAATAAGCAAATTTTCAAGACACGCAAATGGGGAGATTTCTATTGGTTCTTGAACCATACTTAGTAAACATCAAAACAATTGCAAAACGCTAGATAAGGAAGATAACTAACTCGAGAATACCTGAGCCTAGAATTTTTTTTTCTGTTTATCATTGCTTCAGCGTCGCTAAGGTCGATTTGGATTGCGGACTTGAAAGAAGTTCAAAAAAAACATTTGCTCTCCGCTCTTCAATCACTTATATGAAAACAATGTTTGTTTGTGTTTGTTTTAGTTTTCATCTTTGTTTTTGTTTTGTTTTGTTTTTGCATTTTATGTGCATATATATTTTTTGTCTGTTTTGGCTGGAATTGGTTCATCGTTGGGATTAAAAGACGGGAGTGGCAAAGGAGAAAGACGAGACGAAAAAACGGAACGAAATAAAGACAACAGCTCAGATGGTGAAAAAAAAAATAACGATGTTATTGAGTGGAAAAAAAAGGCGTTATCAGTAAGAAGGGAAATGACTATGACGAAAAGAGTAGATTTAGGTATTGGTTTCCAAAGAAGATTTGAGAGCAGAACACTAAGATAGATAGATAGATAGATAGATAGATATGAACAGACTGTGAAAAATATAAGTAAGGAAAATTGGGGGAGATTTTAGTCTCAGCTAAGTTTCACAACGTTGATCCCTAGATATCAAATGAAAAACTGCAAAAATACCAAAATATAAGATGGCGTGACGAAGTAGACGAATTCTGAAAGTATTGTCTCCGTGACAGTTCTGATAGAAAGGTCTGGTGAATCCTGAGGAAGGTCTATGTCCAACGACGGACATTAAAAGGCTAATGATTATCATGTTTGAGTTTTTCCCCTTGGTGGAATAAAGTTTTCATTACTGTGAATGTAGACATAGAGAGAATGAAACAAAATAGATAAATAGATGGATAGATAGATTGATAGATAGATATGAGCATTGTGATAAATATACATATATACATATATATATATGTGTATATATATATATATATATATATATATATAATCTCTTCGATCAACTTATATATATATATATATATATATATATACATATATATATATATATATATATATATATATATATATATATATATATATATATACATATATATGAACGCCAAAATATACAGATATGAATAGATAGATAGATAGATAGATAGATATGAGTACTGATATATATATATATATATATATATATATATATATATATATATATATATATATATACACACACACACACTGAAATATACATAGATATGAATACATAGATAGATAGATAGATAGATAGATAGATAGAAAGGAACTCAAAAAGAGATATATAGATTGTTAGATGGATAGAAAGAAAATGAAACTCCAAGACAGATAGAAAGATAGACAGACAGAGAGACAGAGAGTCGACAAAAAATGAATTAGAGACGGAAGCCAAGATGTAAGTAAAAATGCAGACCATGTCTGGATTCTTTATCAATCAGCGTAAAATGTGTTCGTCTGATGCCAATCTGTTTACCACCCTCTATGACTTGCTTGATTCCTCACCGCACCTATTTTTTTGTATCCATTCTTCCTATTTTTCTAATTCAGTCACTGTTCCTTTTTTTTTCCTTCGGCGTTAGTTTTATTTTTACTTCCAAACTCTTTCCCTTTTTCGCCAGATTTTTATCAAATTGATTATACCCTTCCTGTCACTCTCTTTGTCTTTTCTTCCTCTTTCTTTTGTTCCCTATCTTCATTCTTTCTTCAATTCTCCCTCATAATTAACGCAACCCGTTACAGATCAGTTTAATCGTTGCTTCTTGGTTCAGGTTATTCATGTGTTCTGACAATTATACCTATCTATCTATTTATCTATCTATCTATCTATCCGGACTCCGAACTCTAACTCTTCAAAGTATTAACTTTTTTGCACGCGCACACTATTTGAACACACACTCCCCTCAATAAGAAGATAAAATGATTTTTTTTTTTTTTGCTTTTTGATAGATAGTTTTTTTCAGCAGTTCAATTTACCTTGAAAATTTATACCCAATCGGTTCCTTGGTTTGTGTTCTGTAGCATTCACGATTGTTTTTTTTTTAATTTTCTACTTTTTAGTGATCACAGCCCAAAAAAGCATGAAAAGGAAATCATTGATTGTACTACATTCTCCAGCCGATCTCAATTTTTTTTCCTTTGTTCTTTTATTGATCAACAGTAGCCACCGAAGGTGTTTGTGTGTTCTGGTGCTCGTGGCCATAACGTTCTGTCTACAGACTCGGAAATTGGTGTCAGTACCCCACCAAACCCCTTCCGAAAATGTTAATTTTATATTTGGCTTTCTGGGGGGAATTATTTTGATGGCTTTAATAATAATTTTTAGATCTCCCAGAATTCAGATATTTCTTGATGGTTTTCTCTGTAATCTTGGGTCCTCTTTTCTCTCTTTTTTTCTTTTTTCTTCTCTCCCACAATGGCTCTCTTCTTTTTTATTTTCTTTCTTTTTTTTTCATTTCCATTCCTTACGTGCGTTTTTTTCCTGTTTCCAGTCTTGGCGGGTTCCCTGATATGTGCGGCTAGAGGTCTCTAGCTATTTTTCACGGTAAAAATGTCCTTGCGTCACATTTGCCGATGTAAAAATCACCCATATCCTCACTTTCCAAACAGATTGTACATCTGAAGAAGGCCATAGAATGCATTGGCCGAAAATTGAGGTAAACGAGAGAAAGATATATAACATGGGGGCGATAAACTAAACAAGTCTCCAAGTGAGAAAATGCACTGTTCGGATATTTTCTACTGTCACTTCGCATCTTCCGATGTGTGTCTGGGGAGGATCAGGCTTTTTTTCTTTTTTTTTTTTTTTGATATCTCGAGAACATGCTACTAATCAGAGGGAATCTTACTGTGCGTGTGTGAATAGATACTCTCCAGTAGGGTTACTCATTTGGCAGTGGAACGCAATTGAATGAGCTTCAGCACTGTGTCTTTGCATTCATGATGGACAAGCGAGTCATTCGTGCCAGATTTTTTGGGCAAAAACATTGCATCAACTAGGTCTGATAGCCTTCATCCCCTCTAGTCCAGATTCGGTTCACGGACACTTCTGGTTTATCTCAAAGAGATTCCAAACTATGGGTGAGGTTGAGAAAAATATGAGAAAACAGCTGTTAACGATTCTAAAAGAGGACTTAGCAGACTGCTTTGAAAAGTATCTGATCGTGGGGTCCCAAAGCAAGTAATTTCAAGATTGTCATGCCGTAAATTAGAAAAAAAAAACTTTTGTTAATATAAATACACTTCCCGGCCAAATTTCATCCCCATCTTTCATTTTCTAGCATTCTATTTGACTTACTTAATATCTCATCTCTTTCTTTTTGTCCTTATCCTATTTTTTTTCTCATAGTTCTACTGATTCTGGTATTGGTCAGAACCTGCTTACATTACCTGGTGTCCCTAAATGGTCACTCATCCTTGTACTCATCAGATTCGATACAGCTTAACTTTGGTGATCGGACAGATACTTCTAGCGTGATTCCTATTGTCTGTTCTTTTTCTATCTCTTTTTATCTTCTTTTTATTAACTGAGTTTCGATAAGTCAGATACAGGTCGATTGATTGGAATCATTCATATGACCAGTCGAGAACTAGTGCTTTCAACGTTAATCGGCTTTCTTTCCTTCGTCACTTACCTTCACCCTTCATTTACATTCTTCTTATTCTTTTCTTTTGGTGTCAAAATTCTTTCATATTTCTTTGCCTTTTTCTTTCCTTACCTGAATCATCTCTTTCCTCTCTCTTTGGTTTTCTTTCCTTTTTCTCACTCATCATTTTGTTCTCTTTTCTCTCCTTTTCTTTTTTTTAACTTTTTTCTTCTTCTTCCTTTCTTTTTTCGCTTCTTCTTTCCTGCTTCTTTTTTTCCTTCTTCCACTTTCTTACTTACCGTTTTTTCTTCCTTTTTCTTTCTTCCTTTCTTTTTCTTCACTTAATATACGTTCACGTTTCCTTCCTTGTCTATGTTTATTATTTCTTTTATCATCCGTAATCTCTCTCTCTCTCTCTCTCTCTCTCTCTCTCTCTCTCTCTCTCTCTCTCTCTCTCTCTCTCTTACCTACTTTGTCATCACTCGTTCACTTGTTTTTCTTTTTTTCTCCCCCTTTTCTTCCTTTTTTTTTCATTTTCGTTCTTACTCCATATTTATCGACCAGAAAGAATGTGTTACACCAATATTCCAAGCAGGGGGCCTCCTTGGCGAGAAAATCACTTTTTAAAACGTCGGTCTTCCACCAACCAATAGCATTGATGGAAAACACGTTCCTGGTGACTGAAATATAAGGTTATTTTCTAAATTTGTTTCTGACTCTTTTCTTTCATCATCTTTCTCGTTCCTTGCCTTCTTCATTATTTCCTGTCGTAGTAACCTATCTCATCTTTATCTTTCCATTTCTCCCATCTTTTTGTTCACATTCCTTCATTCCAACAAACTCTCTCTCTCTCTCTCTCTCTCTCTCTCTCTCTCTCTCTCTCTCTCTCTCTCTTTTTTTTTCTTCAGTTTTAACTATCTGTCTTTCCTCCCCCTTTTCTCTTTCTTTCATTTTTTTAAACATTTTTTATACTCTCATATATACCTTTTTGCTCTTTCTTTTTACTTTCTTCAAATTCTCTGTACTTTCTTTCGTGTCCTTATTTCTTTCTTCAATCTCGACAATGTTTTTCCTTTCATTCTTCTCTCCCTTTACCCAATTTCTTTTTCTTCTTTTCTTTAAGCTCTCTTCTATTCCTATTTCTTCCTTCTTCTTTCTCCTTTCTCTTTCTTTCCTTGTCCTTATCGCTTCACCTTTCTTTTTTTCTTTCCACCTCCCCCTTTCCTGTTCTCTTTCTCCTTTCCTCCGTTCCCTTTCTTCCTTTTCAATTCAACTCATTCTTCGCTCTGTTCTCCAAATTTCTTCCTTCCCTTTTCTTCCTACTATTTTCTATTCCAGTTTTTTCCTACTTCATTTTCTTTTTTTCTTTCTTTTTTCTATTCCCCATCTCCCTTTCTCCTCTTTCTTTCTATTTCCTTCTATTTCTTTCTACTTTGGTTTGTTTCCTTCTTCTCTTCTACAATTTTAACAATCCTTTTCCCCTTTCTTCCTTCTGTTTTCCTTTTTCTTTTTCATACGGTTTTCCTTTCTTCTTTTTTCTTTTTTTTCTTTTGTCATTTTTCTTTTTCCCTCTCCCTTCCCTCCTTTCCTCTCTAATTTCTTCCCTTTATTTCAACTTTACATCGTTCCCTTTATCTTTTCTACGCTTTTCCTCTTTGCCAACCTCTCTCTCTTATTCCCTCTTTTTCTTGCTCTTTTCTTTCATTTTTTCGTTTCCTTCATCCTTTATTTTGACAACCCTTTTCCTTCTCCCCCTTTTCTTATTTCACCCCTTCGAGATCTTTTTATACTGTTTCGTCTTTTTCCTCTTTCTTGCTTTCTTTTTTCCACACTTTTTCTTTCTTTTTGCTTTATTTTTTTCCTTTTGCTCTTATTCCTTCCGACTTCTCTTGATAAAACATTTGCTCTTTCCTTTTTCTTCCTACATTATTTTCCCTCTTTCCCTATTTCTCATTTCCTCTTCCTTTTTCTTTCTCTTTTCCTTTTTTTAACTCTTTTTCTCATCTTTACCCCCTCCTTCTTCCTTCTGCATTAATTTCTTTCAACGTTTCTTATATCAGTACTGATCCCTCGCTTTTTTTCTTCTTTTTCTTCCTTTTTTTCCCTCGATGATTCTTTCCCTTCTCTTTACATTTGTCCTCTTTTTTTCTCATCTTCTATCTTTTTCCTCCCCCTTTTTCTCTCTTCCTCCCTCCTCTCCTTTTTCTTCCTCTCATTCTCCTCTCCCCCTCTCCTTCTCTTTTTCTTTTTCTCCCTCCTTATCGCATTTTTTTTTCACTTTTCCCCTTTTCTACTTTCTCTTCTACTTCTTCTCTCTCTCTGTCTGTCTCTCTCTCTCTCTCTCTCTGTCTGTCTGTCTCTCTCTCTCTCTCTCTCTGTCTCTCTCTGTGTCTCTCTCTGTCTCTGTCTCTGTCTGTCTGTCTGTCTGTCTGTCTCTCTCTCTCTCTCTCTCTCTCTCTGTTCCAACCTGTATCTCCTAATCTTCGCCTATTCATTTTTGCTATTCCCTTCTCCGTTTGCTTTCTCTTTAATTAGTCTCTTCCTTAAACAATAGAAGGAAGAAAAAAGACGAAAAAATCACTTTCGTTCCTATACGATTCCTGCGTCTTATCTGGAAGTCCCATCAACATTTCTTATCGAATATAGAAACGGTGTTCGTCGACATGTGTTCGGTGGCAGGTTGAACTAACGTGGAGAAAGAAAAGTATTACATGATCATATTAGAAAAGACACGATTCTAAATTCAACACCCTCCAAAAATGCCTTTCTCTCACTTGCTTCCTCCGTTTGTACAAACAAACGTAATTCCTCTATAAAAGAGTGGCACTTGTCCAAGCCAAATAAGAAAGACGCGAGAATATATTTTCTCTGTTCACAAATCCACCATCTTGAAATAACCGTAGGAAAATTAATTGTTCCGACAAACAACGGTAACTTTTACAAGTATTCAATTCAATCGTTCCAAAATCGTTTAGCAAAACAGATAAAATCTCGTATTAATCAATTAGTTTGCTAATACTTTTTCGAGAAAAAGAAAGAAGTTATTGCAAATTTAATTCCAGTTCCAAAACCCCTCGTTACTTCCCTTGTCTGCAAATATCAAATTTCTAATTTAACAACTTCTTGAAGAAACGATAGCTAATAACGTGAGCATTTGTTGATGAGGAGAAATAATTTCAACTCCATACATATTTTTTCCGTTGTTAGAGAGTTTTGTCAGATCTAAGACGAGATTTTTTTTTTCAACTGAACTGACTGTTTTGCGTAAATTGAATGAATATTGTTTTTGAGATTTGTATCACTGTATTACATCACCTGCAGTTCCCTGGGACTGATTAGAAACGTCAAACAATCAACTTAATTAATTACTCTCAACAGGTCCGGTAGTCACTCTATAAAAAACGTGACCATCGTCTTTTAGCAGCATTCCATGTTGAGAGTAATCAATTGAAAAATTGGAAAAAGGTTGAGTTACTTCTTTCATCTTTTATTGTCTTTCGTCGGGTCAATGAAAAGTTGGACTATGTGAACGCAACCGGACTTAAGCAAGGGACCAATTACGGATAAACTTACATAGCAAATAGACCCCACAAACACACATATATACACTAAGAACCTATTTTGCAAGGGGGTCGAAAAGAAAATTTTTTCTTCTAGACATGATAAGGAGTGAATGTTTAAGATTCCTACACTCTAACCCCATTAGTGCGGTGCAGTCTGCATACTTACATACATACCCACATTGCCAGTCAGAATAGATCTTGAACTTAAAGAACAAGTGTTGACAGATTTGATTGATGATTTCTAATGATAGTAAATTCAGTACTAAAAAAAATATGTGATCTCCTTTGGATTATCTGCCTCGAATCTTAGAATGTCAAATTAAGTCGATGACGTTGCTTTATTTTAACACATATTTGGCTGAAGAGTTGATCCCGTACTTCGAGAGATCGTGCGATTCCCATACGGAGTTCTTTGTGGCATCTGTAAAAGATGTCACATTCCCAGTCAAATATTTATGATTTTACGCGTAAAGGAGAACCTCTACAAGTAAAATCGTAAATGTCTGGCTAGGTAACAAGTGTGATAAAATATAGCTTTGACTCAAAACTGTTGTAATTATAATTCTTCAATTTGCCCGGCTGTTTTTCTCTCTGGGTGGGAAGGATATAAAAATCCCACACAAACTCCTGTCGTTGGGTTTGTGAGTTCTTGTTCAATTTCTTTTCCATTCAAAAAAGCCATTTTGTTTGACTACTTTCGACTGCATAGATAGACGAGAACGTTTTAATATGCTCTCTCTATGATTCTTACTGTCCACTGTTACAAGCTAGTCGCTTTGTATACTTTTTTTATTATATAAGCTACGTAATCTTTACGTGTACCTGAGTCATGTGACTAGATTACTTGAGTTTCCTTCATTTGACCACGTATTTCACTGAGTTGTCCTTTTTTTAACACACTACTGAACCTTCCGGTCCATGACAGAGAGATCTGGCGAATCTCGGGGAAAGTCTATGCCCAGACTGATCATGATGATATCTTCTGTGGTCAAGACACGTTACTGAATACATATTACACATGGTAACAGCAGATAAGATACCTTGACCCACATAGACAATATCAAAAATTATATTATTCTGATGACGATGCCTCTTGTTAAGACAACTATTATAGTGCATTGCACACCGAGATAGCCAAGTTAATACTATTTCCTTGAGCACAAGCACAATGGTTGTTATTTCAATCCCGGGATCAGATAGTACAGAAACATTAACTGGCCCATTGAAAAGTCAGACCGTCAACATAATTCTTAAGTGAAGAACAGCAGATATGACAAGTGAAGAAATGGTAACAAGATAGCTGCATGGGTCACATAAAGGGCTCTTTTTAACATTCCATAGGAAAAACGCAAGACAGGCAAAAGAATTGGAACAGCAAATATGTATCAAATAACGGGTTCGAATTATGAAGGAAGATATTTTTTACTTGTATAGTCATTTCGATTTTTGGCTTTTAGTGATTAGAAAATGTTACTAGTTCCTTCTATCGGTGGAAGAAATATAAATAAACAGGTCTGGTTAGTCATTGAATAGGAACTATCTCGTGACCAACGACTTTGGCAGCATGCCGTGTTGGGGGTAATAGAAAAACTGGAAAAGAGGGTGAGCAACGGATGAGTTGCTTATCTCACTTTTTTTCTTGTCGGACAGTCAACATAAAGGTTTGAATTTTCGAATAAAGACGTGCTGGACACAAAGTAAGGAATTAATGAACTTATAACCTATTTAGGAGGGTAATTTTAAAAAAAAAAAGCCCTTTATCTCAATTGGTGCGGCCTGTGCGTGTGATACATACATTTATGCATACCTAGCCAGCCAACTTGAAAACTGAAGAAACCTATGCTGGCAGTCAGGTTGACGGTTTCTAAAAGATGGATTTATTTCACTTTGACTCGGCGTTTAATAATGATAATGCTGATATCCCCGGTTTTTCACCACTTTCTCGCTTTTTCTTCACGAAAACTGAAAATGGTGTTTAGTGTTTGTTTAAGGCTAGCCTTTATAGCGACAGCGTGCACGCACTCTCTCTCTCTCTCTCTCTCTCTCTCTCTCTCACACACACACACACACACACACACACAAGCACACGCACACAGACACCTTTTTCTGGCCTGCTCTTCAGGATCAAAGTGTAGTATCTGTTCCCCGGCATAGACCGAGGAGTCGGTACTGACACTTGCCTGTCGAATGGGCTGGAGAGGGAGTGTGTATCAAATCGAGTGCGCCGGTGCAAGCGTTAGCCAATGAGGTTTTACTGAGGCTACGCACTGCTAAGAGCATTGGGGAGCCTTTGGACTCGTCCTTCGGCTCTCCTATTATTACTCGTCCCAGCTGTAGGGGGTCAGTTTCCTCGGAGCAGCACTGCTCCATTGCACTTAAAGGAGCTGGTCCCCTGGTGGACGCTTTCGTGACGGAGGTTGCTTTAGCTTCTACGGTCGCTTTGCAATCGAAGTCGCGTCGGCTGGAGACATTTTTGGAAGGGGTTACCTATTCTTCCCACGTTAAGCCCGACCTTGTGTCAAATTCCGCTGTGGTGGGACAGTAGATAAATAGATTCCCCTGAGCAGCACTGCTCCATTGCACTTAAAGGAGCAGGTCCCCTGGTTGACGCTTTCGTGGCGGAGTTTCCATTGGTTGCATTGCAAAACCGAAGCTGCGTCGGCTGGAGCCATTTTTGGAAGGGTGTCTCCTATTCTCCCCACGTTAAGCCCGACCTTGTGTCATATTTTGCTGTGGTGGGGCAGCGAATAAACAAAACCCCGGGGCAGCACTGCTCCATTACACTTAGAGGACGCTTTCGTGACTGAGGTTGTTTTAGCTTCTACGGTTGCTTGGCAATCAAAGTCGTGTCGGCTGGAGACATTTTTGGAAGGGTGTCTCCTATTTTCCCCACGTTAAGCTTCGGCCTTGGGTCACATTTTGCTGTGGGACAGTAAATAAATAGAACACACTCACACACACACACACACACACACACACACACACACACACGTTACCCTGTACCTTTCACCATCCAAACTTTCCACCGAACGTATTCCTATTAACATTTTTGGATTGGAAACGCTCAAATGTTTTTCTCATATAAATTAATGGTAATTGCCTCTTCGCTGTAGGCTATTTCGGCTTACAAATTAAACTTTTCTTTTTCATAGTGTAACAGTCTACAGTCGGAATGTAGGGGAAATCTGCATTCAGGTATTTGTACCTCTATTAAAGTTGTCCGCTCAAATCCGTCAAAAATCGAAAGTGTTCTCAGACTAACATACATACATACATACATACGTCTAAGAAGAACGCCTATTCCGTGCTGTTCCTTTCATTGTGTTCTGCTGAGGCAGAGGCTAAATATATATTACGAAAATGATACGAGTTTTTGTTTTCAGATTCTTAAGACAATGAAAGACAAATAGTTCCCACCTGGATAACGAGTCATTGAGTATATAAAAAGAAACGAAAACATTGAAGAAGAAAAAAATGTGCAGTGTAGTGTCCTTTCTACCTGGGTTACCTGACTGTCATTTCATACGAAGGTAAATAAATAAATGAATGAATAAGTAAAGAACGTGCGGCAGACACTGATAATGTGATATATTTATAGAAATACAGCGATACAGCAAAAGTAAGAACACCTTTTTTTTTTTTAATTTTCACACAAAAGATATTGTTCTACGCTCTACACAATTCAGAGATATTTCTATAAGCAAAACGGAACTTGGAGGACCTACCAGGATTTTATTTTTAAAAAATCGAATGTATCAGATCTGCATTACCTCTCAGTCGATTGTGTCTAAGTTTAGATGATTCGGACATAAATTCTTGCAGCATTTTCCATATTCACCCAAAACTTTTCCGACAGATTCTCACCTTTTCAATAACCAGTGCTTTTGCTTATTTTGTGATCCTCAAACCTAAAGCATTTTATGAAGATGGCGTATGATCTTTGGAGAACAGTTAGAGAAAAGCTATTACTTCAAATGGGTCATATTTTAATAAAGTATATGGTAAATTTTGGCAACCTATGGCAGTGTTTAACCTGTGCACAAAGGTACTAAGAATCATACTAAGGCTCCGAAAATAATGATTTTCTATTAGAAAGTATAACCAAGCAATATCATCATCAGAAATAATGCAATAATAACAAGAAAACTCATCTTTTGTTCTTTATCAGATCGTGCACCATGAATTCGTCAAGATGTGACGGTAACAGAATGCACCCGACGTGCTTAACTGACTCTTTAAAAAAAATTGAGGGGCTTTTATCTTCATTTCTATGTTAATTACCAGTGAATATGTTGTTTAAAAATACTTTGGGGGCGTTTTTATGACTTCTGGAGCATCTGCATGCTGGTTGAACACTGCCACGGGTTTATGTACTTTAAACGAAAGATTACCAAATATCTTGCGTCTTTTTGCGGTTCATACCATCCTTCGATTTAATTTCACATAGAACAAATAGATATGTGATTAGACCATTACTACCGTGTCCTAAGTTTGATCCCAAGTACATACGGCTCAAAACCGCTCTGTTC
>OY735219.1:30588398-30793398 GCA_963457665.1 Thysanoteuthis rhombus
GTTGCCCAGTGGGTATCGCTGAAGGCTGAGTGACAATAAGTCTCCTCAGGTCTACAGCTAACGTCTCCTCTCTCTTTCGCATATCATGACAGAGCTACGATTCGTTGCAGTCCTTATATCTCTAGCACCTTCCTCAGTATCCGTGCAGTTCCCAGTAGTGCTGTGGTCTGTATGGTCTCTATCCTCCCCCTAATCCCGATCTCCTCCAGTCTCTCCCTCAGCGTTTTGGGGACAGTTCCTAGTGCGCCCACTATGACCGGTACTACCCTGGTTTTCATGTTCCACATTTTCTTTAACTCCCTTGCTTGGTCCTGGTATTTTTCCCTTTTTCCATCCTCCTTCTTTTTTACTCTATGGTCTGCAGGTACAGCAACGTCTAGTATTTGGCAGGCCTTCCTTTTTTTGTCTACTATTACTAAGTCCGGCCTTCTTGCCTGGATGAGGTGGTCAGTTTGGATGTCAAAGTCCCACAGTAGTTTGTGGTTGTCATTCTCCAAGACTGCCTCTGGCTTGTGCTGATACCACTTTTCCACATCGTTGAATCCCATTTGTTTACTTAGTTCCCAGTGTATCATCGTTGCTACTCTATCGTGTCTATGCTTATACTCCTTCTGGGCGAGTTGACTACATTCACTAGTTATGTGGTTTACTGTCTCATCTCTTTCACCGCACATGCGGCATTTGCTGTTTGTCTGTGTTCTGTCGATTTTTGCTTTTATGTAGTTAGTCCTTATGCTTTTGTTTTGGGCTGCCATGATGAGCGATTCTGTTTCTCTCTTAAGGTTTCCCTTTCGTAACCACGTCCCTGATTTCTCGTCTGCTATATCTTGTATCTGTCTTTTAAACTCGCCGTACAATTTTTTCCCTTCCCACTTTTCTTTTCTAGTTTGCTGTACTGTTCCATTGTTTTCTACTTTATTGTTTGTTGCACTATCCCTCGCGCTCTTTATGATTTCTTCACTATTTGTTTGCACATATCTTTCTAGGACTACTTTAGCTCTCTGGACACAATCTTCTATGCTGATGAGCCCCCTACCACCTTCTTTTCTCTTAACGTATAGTCTATCTGTATCATCCCTAGGGTGTAATGCTTTATGCATCGTCATAAGTTTCCTTGTTCGCCTATCCATTGATTGGAGCTCTTCCTTTGTCCATCCTAGGAATGGTCCTGTATACCTAACTACTGACACAGCCCAGGTGTTCATTCCTTTTATTAGATTTCTGCTATTTAATTTGGTTTCTAATATTTTCCTTATCCTTCTGAGGTATTCTCTCTTAATTTTCTCCTTCATCTCTTCCCGTTTTATCGTGTCACATTCAAGGACACCTAGGTTCTTGTATCGGTCTTGTGCGGTCAGTGCCCAAATCTTGCTGTTGTCCGGGAGTTCGATTCCCTCAGTCATTGAAAGCCTTCCTTTGTGCATCACCATGATTGCGCATTTTTCTATTCCAAACTCAATTCCTATGTCCTCACTATATTCCCTTACTTCGTTGAACAGAGTCTCAAGCTCTCCCCTGTTTTTTGCAAACAATTTAATATCGTCCATGTACATTAAGTGGTTGACCTTTCCTTTTGTTTTAGAGAAGTGGTATCCTTTGCTGTTTTTCAGGATTCTGTTAAGCGGTATCATTGTTAGAACAAATAATAATGGGGACAACGAGTCTCCTTGGAAGATTCCCCTTTTTATCCCTACCTCTGCTAGTTTGTCCCCTGCGGCTGTCAAATCTACTTTCCAGTCTTCCATCGAATTACCAATGAATTTA
This sequence comes from Thysanoteuthis rhombus, assembly GCA_963457665.1. Lineage (NCBI taxonomy): Eukaryota > Metazoa > Mollusca > Cephalopoda > Oegopsida > Thysanoteuthidae > Thysanoteuthis > Thysanoteuthis major. The sequence goes on from OY735219.1 coordinate 30,590,163, forward strand.
ACCACCGGTTCGCTAATTTTGAACATTCTAAGGCATTCGAGTATCCAGCTATGTGGAATCATATCGTATGCCTTTTTGTAATCTATCCATCCCATTGCGATATTCTTTCTCCTTTTCTTCACTTCTCTTAAGATCATCTGGTCTATGTAGAGTAAATCGTTTGCCCCTTTGGTTCCTATCCTACACCCTTTCTGTTCTTCTGGTAGTAGTCCCCTTCTATCCATTGACATGTATATTCTCTCTGCTATTTGCCCGGTCAGGATTTTCCACATAAGTGGTAAGCACGTGATTGGTCTATAGTTGCTTGCTATGTTCCCCTTTTCTGGGTTTTTTTGGATGAGGGTGGTTCTGCCTTTAGTCATCCATTCTGGTGCTTTGCCTTCGTTTAGACAATTCTGGAGTAGGTGAGTGAGTCTGCCGTGTAACGTGGTGAATTTTTTGAACCAATACCCATGGATCCCGTCGGGACCCGGTGCTTTCCAGTTGGCTACTTTCCTAAGAGTATGTTTCAATGTGGTTTCATTCAGTACTATTGGTTCTCCCTTGTCTATATCTTCTAGTTCTTTTCTCATGTTTCCTAACCATTGCGGTGTTACGTTGTGTCTTTTTGGGTGCCTTCTTTCTCCGTTTAAATCTCGGTAAAACTTCTTCTCATTGTTTTGGAATGTGCAGTTTTGTGTGTATTGGGCCGTTATTAGTCTGTATCTTTTCAGTCTTGCCTCTTTGGCTAGTCTTTTTTGGTGTAACTCTTCGACTACAGTCGCGATGCCTTTTTGCATTACCTTGTATTTGTTATAAAGTCTTACTCGTGGTCTGTCCGTGTGTGGTGTATTTCTAAGCAGTACTTCATCTCTCTGTAGTTGGGAGATCTGTCTTTGTAATCTTCTCTCCCAGTTGGGTTCCTCTTCCCTATTATTGCTCGGGTTCCTATCTTGTGTTGTGAAGCTTTGTGCTACCATTTTCGCCCCTGCGTAAATTAGGTTGTTGAGTTCTAGGAGGGTGTTTGTTTCTATGTGCTGTAAGAGGCAGTTGACCTGTTCGGTCACTTCTCCGACTTTCTTTCTGTCTTTGTCTCTTAGGTAGGGGAGTGTTGTTTTCTCTCCTCGCATGATCTCTTTCAAAGCTTGTATTTTGGTTTTCTCTTCTTCGGTTGGTGCCTCGTCATCACCCTCTGGTGCATAGTTTACTGTGGGGGTCTCATGGGGAATTATTCTAGTTTTGTTATTGGTACTAGTTGTGCTGGGGGGGGGGGGCGTTCTTCAGATGTGTCACCTGAATCTCTCTCTACATTAATGCGAATCTCTAGTAGTTCAGTCTCAGACAGCCATTTCTTCTTTTGAATTTGCTTTACTTGGTCAGCAAGGCGTTGGTTCGATACTTCCACAGCAGATTTTTCCCTCCATATTTGGAGCATACGCTCTCTATATGATCGCACCGAAGGCTTGCTTTTATAGTAACAGTACATAACTAGTCTATTCTCTTCCCTTGTCCATCTCTTTCTCTTGTTCTTTATAGCAGTCACCCCGTGAGGACTGCGCTTTCCCTGGGTGTCATTAGTGGTATACGAGTTTTGGCCAACAGTAGCTGTGTGACGACTGTGTCCCTCCTGAAGGCCATTAAGGGTACACGAGCCGAGGTTTTGGCCAGCAGTCACAGGATAACGACCGGGTCCCTCCTGGTGGCTAACAAGGGAACACCTGCCGGTTACGACACACAGATCTTGGATCTGTGCCCCGTTTTTTGCGGTAAAATGGTTTGGTTGTACTGTCATGATTGGGGTTTTTGGTTCTTTCAAGGTAGCACCAGACCTTGGTGGGTTGGTTAAGACCGATGTGAGTCGGAAGTAACCTAAGAGCCCCACCGGCCCTTTTGGTTCTTTTAAGGTAGCGCCAGACCTTGGTGGGTTCATTGAGACCGATGTGCACTGTGATAACCAAAGAGCCCAACCAGCTCCTACCACCCAGGGTATGGCCTAACAAGGACAAGCCATTCAGGCTTGCAGAGATATCTATTTAGTGATATGGCATTTACCTGATTGTTGAACAAAAGAAAAAAAACACTAAGCCTTGTTCTTGGAGGGGGGGTTACATGCATTAAAGATCATATGTCTCCCTTAAATGTTTTAAGTCTTGACTTAGTATAAGTTTCGGTATGCATTGTTTTTTCTTACAATGCTGGCTGGCTGGACGGCCAAGCGACCACAGCCAATTTATACTATACTATTCTCAAGGGAGGGGGGTGCCAGTGGAGAGGGGAAAGTTCATTCACACATATATATATACTCGCCCCTCGCTTTTCTATACTTCTATGGGACAACTCATTTTAAATTATAGATATAATAATTTCAAATTTAATTTTAATTCCACTTACCCACGGGCAGGTCCAAAAAACAACTTTTTTCGACTTGGCAGTGGCCATTTCATCACAGGGGAAAATTTCTCAGACTTACAAAGAAAACCATCTCAGAGGTAAAAATTACCATCAAAATATCAAGAATAATCAACCAAATATTATTATTATTATTATTATTATTACTATTATTATTATAGTTTTCAAAATCTTCGTCTCGCTCGTTCTGTTTTTTTATATCTGTCGCCGACGCAATGTTTAATTTCTTGTCTTACCTGTGCATTGAAGTCTCTTATGATGACGTATAAAGTATTCAGGGTTCCTTGGAATAGGTAGTTCAAGTCATCATAGATTTTTTCTATTTCTTCATTGATTGATTGCGAAGTGAGAGCGTAGATTGGATGATATTCAGTTTGTACGTCTTTGAAAGTTGTATGATCATGCAAAGCCCTTGTTGACGAGAAAGCCTACTCCACTTTGATTTAATCTCTCTTTTCTGTAGAAGTAAAGAGAATATTTGCTCTTTTGTACGATTAGTTCTTTTTCGGGTCTTCTCATTTCGCTACTGCCGATTTTGCCCCATTTCATGTTTTTGATTTCATTTTTCACATCGGTTAGATGCATGTCTGTTGAGATTGTTCTGATGTTGTAGGTGGCAATGTATAATGTTGTGTTTTTGGTATGGATTTCGGGAGGTTCTGGGTAGTCGCTGTTGGAGCACATCATTCCCACCCAAGGTAAGTAATGGTAAGTTTTGGGATCGATGACGTGGCAAGAACAGCTAGCATACTTTTCATTTTGTGAACCATCATGATCTTACCTAATCTTCTGACCATAACAATTTGGCCCATACCAGAGTCCCTCAAAGGTTCCTTCATACCCATAATGTTACCATACTGGAACTCTTCAATTAAATGTTTAATTTCATTCTTAAATATTCGATTTTTGGGGGGTAGCATTTTTGTTAAAGGTACGTTTTGCGTGGGTATATGTGAAGTATACTTACGCACTAGGTCAAAGATAAGTTATTGGGTAACCCTTTTCAGACGCCAAAAGGTGTTGGAAAATACGAGTGTGCTATGCGTGGAACAAGGTTGGTCATCGATGAGTGGTCTTAATGGAATGATGATCGTTTTCGTAGACTGCAAAACTCAAGTGGTGTTTGTCACCGGAGAATGAACGTTGTTGTTTCAAACATATATCGATGAAGACAGGTAATTCTGGAAATGATGAACGTTTTTGCTGACCAATAGATGTTCTCGAACGAAACGATTCTCCCCAATTGGTGTTCGTCGCCGGAAACAACATTTGTTTATTTTCATGGTTCAATTAGTCAGGCACGCGACGTATCTTACCTAGATCCTAATCAAGAGGCCTTCGCCATAAAAGGCCGTTCACAGCCTGCAGTCAAGAGGAGCGAGCCAGCGGTCATGACCTCCACCCGAAGAGGGAAGGTCCTCCACTTTCTCTCGCGCAAGAACCAACTTTGCCGTCCTCGGTCTGCCTTCCTCGCATTTTACTTGGACATCATTCACGAGCCGCAGGAGTTGAGAAAAAGGAGAAATTGACAAGGACGCTAGATTATAACAACGGCATTTCTTCTTTTTCGTCTCTGCTATTTTCGCCTTTGCTGCGGACACGCAGATCACAGGTTCTACCTCTAAGCTGTCGAATCATTTCCTTTGGTAGCTCATAACACAACAAAAGACGATAGAAACATCTCAAGTAGATCTATCTACAAGATAAAGCGTGGTCGCTTGTAACTAAACCCCGAAAATAGATAAAAGTAAGATAGTGGTATTATCTGGACAAGTTAAGTATGATTTGGCACCGTGACACTTATCATCATCATCATCATCATCAGTTTTTTTAACGTCCTTCGTTGGACATAGACCTTCCCCAGGATTCGCCAAAATTCTCTATCATTGTGGAGCCAGTATTTTCTGAATTAGTCTAGGTCATCTCTCCATCTTGTATTTTGTCGGCTTCAGTTTCGCACGTGATCTCCGGGGATCCATATCGTGAGTCGTTATGTTCATCAGTTGTCTTTCATTCTGGCAACATAGCCTGCCTATTGCCATTTATAATAGTTTCAATGATGTCTCGGATTTCCATTTTCTTCCTGATACACTGGGCCGTCTTGAGATCTCTCCATGTGAGGTTGAGCATGATTCTCTGCATGTTTCTCGGTTTGTAGGTCTGTCTCTTGGTTAGGTTCCATGTTTCAGCTCCATAAGTGACTATCGGGAGAATGCATTGGTTGCATACTCTTCTTTTTAGGATTATTGGGATCATCTGGTTCTTGGAAGTTGTGCTTGCTCTGCCGAAGGCTTGCCATAACAATGGACTTTAAATGACTGTTGCTAATGATGATTGGGGATTTTACTTCCCCTTTTCTACTCCCCACATTTGTCTTATTGCAGTTTTGAGCTGCTGTACGTCTGTTTGTTTCTTCGCTGGTTTTGGCCGTTGTCCATCCGTTTATTCCATCGTAGTTTTTGGCTGTTGTCCCTCTGTTTGTTCAATTACATTTTTCGACTGTTGTGATTAACCCTTCAGGTCTTGTTCATCTATAGTTCTTATGTCCTTTGATCGCAGAATCGATCTACAATGAGTCCTCTTTCTCCCCTTTTCCTTTTGTTGTATCATCTATCAGTATAATCTCTTGGGTGCTACGCTTTATGCACTGGCTTCCATTCTTCTCGTTTTGTGATCCAATTTCATCCATTTCAATTTTCTGGTTGAAAATCCCCGACTATTTGTATTAGGGTCTTCAATCCATTTTTTGCGCTTGGCAAAGATTTTCGATTCATCCTCATATATAAAACGGTTCAGTTTTCCCTGTGATTTGTGTTGATCCTAATCCTCCCATACACTTCCATAAAATACGAGATATATCCCAGAAACATCCAGCCAAACTGAGAACCATACAAAGTGCACATAAAGTAATTATGCTCAACCTCCCATGGAAAGACACAAGACAGCACAATATATCCGGGAGAAAACAGGAGTCCAATAAATCATAGAATCCGATGGAAAACACAAATGGCAACGGGCTGGTCATGTTGCAAGAATTTCAGACAACTGATGGACATCACGATCATCGATCCCCAGAGCATCTGATACTGGCTGATTATAAGATTGAGAGACGAACTAGACAAATTTAGTAAGTATTAGCCCCGCGACCTCCACGATAGAGAGGTCTGGCGAATCATGGGGAATGTCTAATGACAGATATTAAAAGTCTGATGATAATGATGATGATCTTCAAGCAAAACATCAGCCAAACTGATATGCACTTGGAGATGCCCAAAGTGGCAAATGTCCTCTTGTAATTTCCTTTTTCAAACTGGCTAGTCACATCCTCAATTTCCATTGGCAAAATTTGGAACAAATATACCAATGAAAATTCAATCAAAGCTGTATTTCCGAAATCCCGTTGAAATGCGTATCAATTTCATAACCGCAAAGGTTCGACTTCCGACTTGGCAAAAGACGGACCTTATTTCTCTTCTCTCTTTATAAGCCTTGTTGGCTGTCTACGCCAATAATCCCATCTATCTGTTGTGATGACAAAAAATCTCTTCTTGCACTTGCCAGTTTTGACCATTTAATGAGTGCAGATACGTACAAACATACATGTACACATATGTACGTGCGTATTGAAACCAACTGCTATCGGTTTGCGATTCAGTCCTTGTCAAGTGGCAACTCTGATTACCAATGTTTATCAGAACGAAGAGAAAGAAATAAGCAATGTACACCAATTACTAAGGACAGATGCATTCTTGTGCAAGCGCTCCTCCTCTTTATTTGATTTCACGAAATCTTCATGAAATGTCATTTGCTTTCCAGTCTCGTTAAATTTGGAGCTTTTTTCCCTGGGCAACGTCGGGTACGCCTCCTAGTATATATATATATATATATATATATATATATATATATATATATATATATATATATATATAGAGAGAGAGAGAGAGAGAGAGAGAGAGAGAGAGAGAGAAATATAAATAAATATGTGTGCTCTTTTAAGTATATGATAAAAATCAGGAATACAATATGATATGGTATATTATAATGCATGATTCAATTTGTGATGGATTTATTTCATAAAGTGCTCGATAATTTAACCTTGAACATTGAACATTGAGTTAAAGTATTGTGTAAAGAAGTTCAAACAGGTCAGGAAGATGTACGTGTTTGCACACCGAATCCTTCACTTCATTTTATCTATCTATCTCCGTCCCTCTCTCCCTCTCTCTCTCTCTCTCTCTCTCTCTCTCTCTATATATATATATATATATATATATATATATGTATATATATATATATATATATATATGAGTGTGTGTGTGTGTGTATGTGTATGTTCCATATATAACATGCCAAATATATTTTAGTACTTCTCGTCTGCTGAGACGATGCATAAAGTTATTCAAATTACTCGCTACATTCCAGTTTTTTTTTTTAACTTTGTGAAATGAAGGATCAGATTTTCCAAAGTCCATAGTCATAGTCCATCCCATTATCTTAATTGACCGAGCATATCAAAATGCAACATTACTCTGACAAAGTTTGCATGATATTTCTCAATATTTTCCCTCTTTTCTTTGTTCCTTGCTACCGACTCTTTGAATTCAGAAAAGCAGTTGATAGAGACGTGCAGCAGCATAAACGTCTGCCGGATCCCGAAGTGGCAAATAAATATGGCGGCAAGAAACGATTAATATTTCTAAGCCTCGTTATCGATTTCATTGTTATTAGATCTTGGTTAGCAAAGGACAATGTCGAACGAATTAAAGTCGTCTGCAAATGGTAGATCCTGATTCCTCTCTGATCGATAAATCAGAGACAAGAGATAACCGACAGTATATTCAAAATATTCGAATGACTGAATGAGATTTTATCTCTTTTCTTTACGATCAGCAAAGTCCTTAAGTTGTGGAAAGCCATGAACGTGAGTAAAAGACGATGAGTTGTCCAAGAAGAAACTAAGTCTTACGTAGAATTATAATGCAGAAGCTGTGTTCGGTGTGTAATCAAACACCAATCACTTTTATCATAGATTGAGAAGTTTTCTGTATATCTTATAACTGTCGTCGGAGTAGAGCTCTTTGAAATATAACGCCAGGGAAATTTTTAAGATATCTTGCACATTTTAAAACCTCTGACTCTCACTGCCTTTAATTCTAGATTAAGAAAAACACAACACTGAATTTTCAGTTCCAGAAACATGATCATTGACATGTGATGCCGAATCATTTTCTGGCCAAACGTTCAAATTTATGAAATTATGATTTTTTGTCAAGGAGCTCAAATTGGAGCAAATGTTCCTAGTTTTTTATTTCATTCATGAAGATTAGTAACAATATTATTCAGTCATTGAAATATTTCTTCCTACGACATAAGAACACCTTTCTCTTAAATTCTGTATTCCATCATATTTGGTTGAAGCAAAGATTTCCTGCAATTTTTGAACCTGTAATATTTATATGAATTGATATCATTTTCATTCAGTTATCAACATATTTTCCATTGTTTCCGTTGACATTAAGCAACCTTCCAGCAAAATTATTCGGTCCTATTCGATCGATGTAAAAGTTTTAATCATCGTTTGATAAAAATCTTGTATTCATATAAAGCATGATTATTTAGTCATAAAAGTATTCCCTGGTTCTCAGTGACCTTCCATCACGTTTCAACTAAATGGCATCATCATCATCATCATTAGTCTTTTAGCATCCATAGTTGGACATAGACCTTCCCCAACATTCGCTAGACCTCTCTATTGTTGGCGTCACCGAGCCAGTACTTTCTGAATTTATCTAGTTTGTCACGCCATCTCATATTCTGTCGGACCCAGTTTCGCTGGTAATCACTGGGGATCCACGTTGTGAATCATGATGTCACGTGGCTGTCTAATATTATTGCAACATGAGCAGCCCATTGCCATGAGGTATTCCATCATAAATAAAGTATTCAGGTTGTGATACAATGCATTCTTGAAGGATTTGTAGGGGCATCCTAGCCTCTGTATAAATACTCTCTCCGTCTGCTTGTTGCTCGGTCGGTCGGTCGGCCGGTCTGAATGTCATCATACTTTTTCTCAGCTGTTTCGAGTCAACTTTACTTGATACTTAGTAAAAAGGTGTCTCTTGATAAGGTGCTTCTTACCTAAACAATTGTTTTTAAATCAATCAAAATCGATTTTCTTTGCCGTTTCAAGTCAGATTTATCAGAAACTTGGTAGAAAAGTATCCCTTGATGAAATACTATTCACTAAGAAAAGACTTTTACCGAGGGTCACATTATCTGATCATCACCATCATTATCCTTTTTGCATCCGTCGCTGAACATAAACTTCCATCAATAATCACCATATCTCACTATCATGATCGTCGCGGAGACATTAATTCCTGAACTTATCTAGTTTATCAAGACATCTCATATTTTGCGAGCCACACTTTCGGATATAATCTCTAGGGATCCATTGTGCGTCGTGATGTCCAGTGATTGTCTGATTTTCCTGCAACATGACTATGCCATTGCCATATGAGTTTTCTTATGATCCCTGTGATACCGGACACCTTTTTCTCTAATATACTGTGCTGTCTTATAATCTCTCAGTGTGATGTTGAATATGATTCTCCCATGTGCATATTGCATGGTTCTTGGTTTGAATGTTAATCTTCTGGTTAGGTTTTTAGGGACGAATGGGATTTTCTTGTTCTTGAAGATTGGGATTGCTTTACCGAAAGCTTGTCAACTTCGCTTGATTTCTTCTTTTTAGAGGATTTCAGAGAGATCTGTTGTCCTTGGTAGATGTAGTTGTCCACTTTCTTCAGCTATACATTTTCAGTTAGGATCTCAACATCACATGGAAAGATCACAAGACAGCACAGTATATTAAAGGCAAAACAGACATCACAACTTACAACGTGGATCATATGCGAAACTGTGACCGGCATAAAATAAGATGGTATGACGAACGAAACAAGTTCAGGAAGTACTTATCTGTTACAGCGACGATAGAGAGGTGTGGCGAATCTTGGAGAAGGTCTGTGTCCAACAACGGACACTAAAATGCTGATGACGATGATGTTACTGACAGAACCTGGCTTTTAAATGTATGATATATTGCATAGAAAGGAATTACAAATAATTTCAGTATAAAAATGAATTGTTAGTCAGGAAGGCATAGTTTGTCAAAGGTCAAGCATTGTTGCCAAAAATGGTGATTATAAGTTCAATTCATATGCATCGCTGATTCATATGCAACGCTGCATTGTAGATTATTTTACTCTATAAATATATTGGAATCAAGAATAAAAGGAGCTGTCACTGGTAAAGAATAAAAGCTATCATTACTGATAGTATAAGGCTGTATGTATTATGCAACTGCATTGGTAATGATTTTACAATAGAAATGCCTTCCAAATATTTTTTCTATACAACTGCGTTGTACATTATTTTACTATACAAATGCATTGAAATCAGGAAGAAAGGGTTTGTCAATTGTCGTGAACCAATGCTTGTATTACTCATAGAATAGGACTATCATTTTCGCATATTCATATTTGACATAGAAATGCTTCGAAATAAGGAATAAAAGGGGCTGTTAGGGGTCAGGAGTCGATATGAGCATTGACAGAATATGGTTATAATATGTACAGTAATACCTTCGATAGAGCGGAGTCTTTTTTTAGCGCAAGGTTTGAGGTAGTATGTATAAAGTACTATTGCACCAACTGATGTAACTAAGTATAAGCTGAAAATAATATACATTAAATCATGATGAGACCTTGAGTAGTGCGGTTTTGGAACATTTTGGAACGAATTATCTGCACTAATCACCTACACCTGTATAAGATGCAATGTAATTTTTTTTTTTAAATAGAAAGAAATGGGTTGTCAGAATATGTATATTTGTATAATGTTAATATTTTAATGAAATATATACCAGTCATGGATATTGTTAAGTATCCCTTTTTATAAAATGATTTTCTTTTCTTAGAAAAGTCTTTTTTTTTAAATTTTGGACAAATAAGTCTGTATTTTGATATATACTATTACAAAGGAAGGGAAAAGCAGAAAGAGGGAAGAAGAGAAATGTTGACGACTGGGATAACATCCGAGAGATAAATAGACGCAGAAACCAAGTTGACGAATTTGGATTTTCATAGTAACAATATGACTTTTTATAGCTGTATGCGTTACTGAGTATATAACCGGTATCCAGGTATGTACCGCTTGAGATTCTTTCCTTTTATCTGGATGTCGTCTTAGTACCCTTGGCTTCATTTTAAACCAATAACGAACGTCTAAGAACATCAGAGGAGCTGGTATTCAATCGATATTGCCGGGAAACCTTTGGCTTTAATTCAAACTGAAAAACGTATAAGGACATCAAAGGAGCTGGTATTTGATCGATACTGCCAGGGAAATATGATGACGCATTGGTGCTGTTTTTGTTTTTTTTCGTTTTTTTTTCTTTTGATACCCCGAAACCAAATACGATTCTCTCCAGGAAAACTCACTCATAATTTTTCTGCTTTTTCTTATTTTTTTAAAAAATGATCTTCGTTTAGAAAAGTGTGTGTATGGGGATTGTTTGGACGGCTGGAGTGGCAAACGTATGATGAATGGACCTGGGACCAAGTAAGTGAATTTGTATTCCCATAATAGTAATAATGTTACTTCTTCACAGACTGTACATACACACACACACACACACACACACACATATATATATATATATATATATATATATATATATATATATATATATTATTGTGTCATCCACAGACAGCTGTTTCGATGTATTACATCTCTTCAGTGAGGCTATAGACATTCAATTATCCCATCAGGCACCGTGAGGCAGAATTGAAACCTTCACTTCAGAACCATAGGCCGATATCCTACCTCTGGACAGGCAGTAGGGCTGAATTTAAGCGATATATTTTTAAATCACGCAGAAATCCCTCATCCACCAGAGTGCTCAATTCCTATAGAAGAGCATTGCATAAGCTTAGAATGGATGAGTTACCTCACTTAAAGAGTGCTCAACCCTGAATATAGGATCATATATATATATATATATATATATATATATATATATATATATATATATCAGTACGAATCAGTAATTCTCTAACCGATGTGTGATGGGTTTATTTCATAAAGCGCTCCAGACATTCCACATTGGGTCAAGTTAAGGTAGAGTTTTAAATATGGTGAAATGATGGATTTGCAACACGAACACGTTTATGTTTCTTCTCTTTGGGGGCTTTTTAAGGCGGATGATTTGATTCATTTGGGTCCCCATTTTATTATGTTATAAGGGAGGGGTCTGTTTTTTAAAAGAAATTCGTTGTATTCTATTCGTGTTTCTTTTTCTTTTTTTCTTTGTTCAATTTTTCGTTGGTCACTGTATTATATATATATATATATATATATATATATATATATATATATATATATATATAGTACAAGCAGTGATATATATATATATTATTTATCAAATATATGATGTATATTTACTGACGTTACCAAAATCGAAAAGTCTTTGAAAATAACGTTGTGTCTAGAAGCAACAGCGTGAATCACGCCATCACAACCAAACGACAAAAAGTCCAAGGGAAGTAACTCTTGATGATATAATGGAAGTTCGTGCCCTTGTGGCGATTGAAATCCAAGTAGCGACTGAGAAGTCAATTAAATGTTGGTTGGTTGTACAAATCTAATGGCGGAATTCGGTGAATATCCAATCCATCCCAATTGCGATAATCTACGACGGTCCCGAAAATTGAATTTCCTTTTATAAGTAAGGCTCACGAGAAGGAAATACCGCTTGCTAATTAACATTCTATTTACAAACAAATAAGGAATATTATTTATGTAGAACAGGGGAAGCCGCTCATCGTCATCACTTTGGGGTGAGGTCTTTGAGATAACAATACCTCGCTGTTAACAATAAATGGAAGATTTATAGGGAGCCGCTTATTGTGATCACTGAGTGAATATTTATTTTGAAAGCAATTACAGGCTGATAACATCTGTTATTATAATAGGCGGCTTCCCTCAGATTCCGATGTTCATTTGCATCAGGTGCAAGCCTGTTGCTTTTAAATCATTTTGATTGCATAAAATATTTATTAAAATTGCCTGGAGGGAGCTGAAGTTATAGATTACAGTTACTAAGTTTAGCTGAGCCTAATACAATGCCACATGTGTAGAGCAACCAGTGAGGATCGAACTCCTAACGTCATTTGTCTCCTGGAAGAGCTTTGCAATCATCACACTATAGTGAGCATCCTTATATTTACTAGGCTTAGCTTAGATTAGCTTGGCACATGGCCATTTCAAGGGGGTACCGTGAAGCCTGAATCTAATACACTAAAGACGCTCTTGCGAAATTAGCTTGCTAATCATCACTCGCTATGAAAGTTACTTGAAGAGAGAGAAAATTCCTGTAATATTGATATGAAACATCTACATTACTATTAGTCCATTGGCTCGTCTACTGTAGTTACCTATGCAGAAATGCTATTTAATAATAACGTATATTTTTTTTAGATACATTGTTTATTTACTATCTTATACTAACTATGATTTTTACATTTCAAATATATCATATATAGTTAATATCACTGTCTAGTATAGATTACCTTTCTCTGGGTTCAGGATAGCCTCAGTCGAATGAATACCTCAAAATTACCAAACCAACATACTTTCAAAAAAACTGAAAGCATAAAACCAGTTCTGCGTCGTCTGTAGCGCGAGTGAGAAGGCAAATGGGTATCAGCGTTGTCTTTCCTGTGGATGACACGGGGAACAAAACTGGCGTGCCAAGTCTCTTGAGATTCCAACCCCGGGGCAGCACTTCCCCCATTACACTGAAAATGGGAGTCGTGGGCCAGCCGAGCACTTTTACGAAAGGTGCCATGGGGACAGGAAAGTTCTAGCCTTTATCTACACGCACGCATATAAGGCTTTTAAGAGTTCGCTCTACTGTTGGATAACGTGAGAAAACCCTATATTTTGGTTTTCTTTTCACTTGTCTTTTCATTTTTTTTTTTAATGCTTTTTATGACAAAGTTTTTTGCTTATATATCTTCCGGCCATGTGCAACAATCACGTCGGAAATAAGAACACAACAATCAAAATCGAAAACGTAGAAATAGAGAAAATAGACCACTACATCTACTTAGGATAATGAATCTCCATGAAATCCTCAAAAGAAGAAGAAATAAAGTGAAGAATCACCCCAAGATGGAAAGCCTTCAGTAAAGAGAACGCAATCTATTGAAACAACAAAATCACATCAGTTTTAAAAAGAAAGGTCCATAACTAATCCACCCCCCCTGATACTCAACAATAGAACTGAAACATGGAACTTTATCAAGAGACTGACCAGCAAACTGAGAGGCATGCAACGCCCACATGAAATAATTACGCTCATGGAGAAATCACAAGACGGCACAATACATCAGGTGAAAAAATATCTCCGAGTCATCATAAAATCCATAAGAAAACTCAAATGGCAATGGGCTGGTCATGTTGCAAGAATGGCAGACAGCCGATGGACATCACGACTTATAACATAGATCCCCAGAGATCACATGCGTAACCGCGGCCGACAGAATACAAGATGGAGTGATGAACGAAATGAATTCAGTAAGTAATGGCTCCTCAGTGTCGATGATAGAGAGGTCAGGCGAATCCAGGGGAAAGTGCATGTTCAGCAAGAGACGAATAAAGAGTGATGATGATGATGATGATGATGATGATGATGATGATGATGATGATGATCCTTTGGCATTCGATTTGAATTAAGGGAATCTGGAATCATATAAGTAGTATAGGTTGAGACTTTACCTTGTATTACGTACCTCGGAAGCTTGCCATAACATGAAGCGACGCCGTTTATGATTTGACCAAAGATGGACGGCTTCTGAAGTACGATATGTAATCTCAAGTCTCAACTTGAGTTTTGTAACTGGTTCACGAATTAGGATATCAAAGATATGTAACAAATAACCCTTATGCTGCTGTTGCTACTATCGTATTAAGGAACAAATGAAAGTAGAAGATTTGACAGTCTGAAACTGTATTTCATCAACTTAGAAAGGACATGAATTATTTGCGTGGTTAGTTTTTGGGTTAAGGTTAGTTTTAGGGCAGGTCAATCTATTTCTATCATTAGTTGCGAGCCAATATTAGTCTTGATTTCATAATGATGAAAGAAAAGTTAGTATCATTTTTATTGCTAATTGCAACTCCAGTCCTAAAACTAACCCTGGCCCATAACCCCAACCCTAAAGTTAAATTATATCCTTCAAGTAAGTGTAATGGCTTACCTCCATATGATATCAGCTTACGAACCAGAAACGAACCAGAAAAGAACCTTTATTCAAGTCTCGAACTATGCTAGAGTTCATAGCGGAGAGAGCTTGATACGAAATTTCCTAAAATCTGATGTAGTTGTACCAAGAACTTGGTCGTACAATTTCTGTGTATATTGGTTTTATAAACACCAAACTGTTTAACCCAAGTTGTCAGTTTGGTATGGTGAGGACATCTAAAGAAAGTTTGACAACTACAGACTTGGAAATTGGTAACAGAAATCCACTCATCATAGACCTTCAGGATTCGCCACAATTCTCTGTCATGGGCGTCGCAGAGTCAGTATTTCCTGAATTTGTCTAGTTCATCTCTTCATCTTGTGTTCTGTCGGCCTTGGTTTCTTATGTGATCACTGGGGATCCATGTTGTGAGATGCGATGTCCATTGGTTGTCTGTCTTTCTTGCAACATGGCCTGCCCATTACCATTTGAGTTTTTTAATAGTTTCTAAAATGTCACAGCCATCTATTTTCTTCCTGAAATCCGCTATGTTCCCTCTAAAAATATTTTAGGGGTTTGGGGAAAAAAGGGGCTTTTGCAACCTTTTGGGGGCCTTATTTTGACAGGTTTATTCTCCATAACCTAGATGTTTTTTGTTTTTTTTTACTCTATTTTAGATATTTCCCATTGGTAAACGCTGAGATGTCACAAAAAGAATTTATTCTGACTATATTTATTCCTCGATAGAATATTCTTACAAGACTTCGAATTTTGACGCTACGGCTGTCAATTATTGACTATGATGGTGAGTTTGTTATTATTATGCTCTTTTCTCTATTGTGAAGCGTTCAAGTGGTCTGAATTAGCTCTCATAATGCAGTAGAATTTCGTGAATTCCTGTGAAAGGAAAAATTTGTCTAGACTTTTTAAAGGTCACGGATGCAGTTACGGGGCTGATAATTTATGACTTCCCATGTACGCTGAATTAATTAACTTTCGTCATAGAACTACTTAATACAACTGTAGTGCCCCCTATTCTTTTAGTTAGGAATTAAATACGAAACTCTTCTTTTAGCTAGATATCAAAAACGTCACTTACTTCGATGACCCCTATAAAACCCCTGGACGCACATGGTCCAATGCTCATTAGCTCCAGCGCCCCTAGCTGGGTACGCTTCTAGCCCCGGCTTCTGCAGCCGGCCATTCTCTCTCTTTCTTTCTCCCTGGTCCAAGGCTCATTGGCGCCAGGACCCCTAGCTGGTCATGCCTCTGTCCCAAGCCTTCGCAGCTGGCTACTTTTCCACTCTCTTTCTCTCTCTCTTCCCATCTCCCTAAGATCGTTATCGTTTCGCCGACCCACTGGCCGATCCGATCTTAACCATTCTTCCTCCGTGACCTATCTCTGTACTCACTTTTCCCAGTTCACTTCACCGATATCGAGCCTCACACATACGCACAGCCTCACAACTACACCACCGTGTCTCCACCATGTGCTGCAAACGCATATCACCTCTCATTCTCCTGAACGAAACGGCAAAGCCCTTTTACTGTCCGATAGTCATGGTGATCTTTCGTAAACATCCTTTCTTCGGGAAACACGCATGGATAAAACTCCATGTTCTCTGTCTTTCATGGTCTGTTCGTCGAGAGTCTATCAGCGTCAGAGAATAGCCCCCAAGTTAACTCACTTATTTGGCAGTAAGGCTCGCACACTGAACCCGGTTTCCACGTATTATTTTGGAGTGGTCCAACCATACGGAATCAAAGCAGTTCAGACAAACTCCGCTTCTACACCGACGCCAGTACCATCAAGACAAGAAAGCTCCCACTTTTTGTCATCTCTTCTTCTATCTCCTCTCATAACATCACTTCTTGCGATCGATCGCATTTATGTTATTTTTAAATGTGCTTTAACTTCATTCCACATTCTTTTATTTAACGTACATCTTTAATCTGGCCAAAATACGTCTTCATTCAACTGTTTCATCAATGTGCGTCCAACTTCATACTTGGTGCGCATTCCACTCTCTTCTTACAGCATCCTTTCTTCCACATCTACAGGGCTGCGAACGCGCTGAAGTCAAACCACGACGAGGACCAAATCTCTCCGTCCCATCCACAATTCAACACACTGTTCGTTACAATTCAAGTCGTCTCAATAATACAACGAATGAAATCTGTTGAATTACAGATATAATTCTTAGAACAAGTACGTCAAAATTTTAATTCACTATAACTGTAACATATAGAGCGGATGATCACACCCGTAGCTTGACACAGTTATTACCTGAATTCCGTTCTGAAATTTTCACAGCTTAATCTTTAAACTATGTGATCAATAGAAAAGTCTTTAATGCCTTGACAAGGAAGGAGATTTCACTAACATTTGTTCGGATAATTTAAACTCGTTCTCCCATCTTTGTCGTTGCCATATTGCTTTCGTCTATTCATGGTACAGCCTTTATTAGAATGTAAAATGCAATATCCTTAACGAAAAGGAGTCTACCCTGTCAGACTCTCTTTCCTATGGTGCAAAGCAAAGAAAAAAAACCGCTATCAAACAGAAATTTTGTCCTACACATGAACTTCGGTAAAACAAAGATCATGTGCAACGATCACATTGAAAATAAAGACATAACTGTCAAAATCAAATATGCAAAACTGGGGAAAGTAGACCACTATATCTATCTAGGACAAAGAATCTCTATGATACTCGCGAAAGAGGAAGAGATCAAGCAAAGAATCACCCTAAGATGGTAAGCCTTTGGCAGAGCAAGCCCAATCTTCAAAAGCAAGTCAATCCCAATAATTCTAAAAAAAAGAGTATGCAACCAATGCATCCTCCTTATAGTCACTTATAGAGCTGAAACATGGAACCTAAGCGAGAGACAGACTTGCAAACTGAGAAGCATGCAACGCGCACATGAGAAAATAATCACGTGGAAAGTTCACAAGACAGCGCAGTATTCAAGGAAGAAAATGAGAGTCAGAGAATATTTTTCAGTAGAAGTTGAGTTATTTGGATCACCATTGAAATGAACTGTTGAATAAATAGAAATGTATGCATATATTTCAGGATTGTTTGTATAGAAACTTTAGATTAATATAACAGCTGAGTACATGCAAAGTAAATACAAATACATATTTTTCTTTACAAATATACACGTTTAATAATGTGCAAAAGACAGTATCTACAGAATGAAAAGGAACAAGCACGTTTTTACAGAACACCGGTTATAGAAATGATTCATTTTTACTCGATATTTAAGATACGTTATTAAAATACGCTTAATGGAAAGACACGCTAAAAATATACACAACGAGAAATTAGTTTCGAAGCCAGTTCAAAGTTTCACGTTTGTTCACAGACCAGTGCGTATTAGGACATCGGAAGGCTTGCTTTTATACTCAAATATAGGACGTAGTACAGAGCATAGAGAAGCGGTAAAGAATTTCTATCATCTATAATGGCTAGCTATATAGATTATATCAAGAGCTATTTTGTTCTAACATTGTGGAAAGGAGAGTCTACGTTTATACTAACGTTATTGTAAATTTCGTTTTCCATAAACTTAATGGGAAATAGTTTAAATATTATTTCCGTTCAATCTGGAGACAGTCAAAAGTCGTTCATAATTGAATAGCTCTGGTATGAATTTAAACGTTAACCACAACGCATCTAATGGAGTTATTTTATTTCGAATCCCGCACAGTAGTTTGTTCCATAATTTCAACGTGTATAAGTTATCTTTTTCTTTTATTTCTATTATTATTCGTATCATCCTCATCTTGGTTGTTTTTCATACAAAGTTTCGGCCATTGTACTCTACGGCCTTCATCAGGTATCATCTGGTAGGTGTAGGGAAGTAACGAACCGAACTCTTTATTTAACCGACGGGGGTATGTTGACCGCACTCCCCTCTTAGCATTAGTAGTATTATTATTGTCTCACACTGGGATTGAACCTAGAACCATCAGATTACTTGCAGTAATTTTGTCTGATTCTGTAACATGGACACATAGCGTAGTGGTTACAGAATCAGACAAAGTACATCGGCCAAAACGTTGTATGAAAAACAACCAAGATGAGGATAGTCCGAATAATAATAGAAATAATAATAATACCTCATCTCAAATATAATATATCATTTTCTTTCTTTCTTGAAATAATAGGCCTTTTCCGTGATTCTATTGATGATAGAAGAAAATCATGGCCATAAGTATAGATGCAGTTATCAGCAGATTTTCGATCTCAAATTTTCCCCGTTTAATGCTCAATTTATTGAAAAGTAATGATAGCACTAAGTGTGAAGGTATCTAAGGAGAGGGTATACGAAAATCAGGCTTTTCATTTAATCCACGATGCCAAGATCGAGGGCGTCTTAAGCAAAGGTGTGACCTACCCCAGCAGAAATCATAAGTCCTCAGAGCTGGAGTAAAAAAAAAATCTCATCTAAAAGAAACCTAAAATCTTGATATACTAACATTCCTTTTTTGGTAGTGCTAGTTATTGAAACTTAATCATGCCGTTTGCCAAGCATTTAGACAATTCGAAACAACTATATACGTCGAATTCGTCCAACATCTGTTTGAAGAAGTAGAGAAAACCTACTTAGGTAGCATTCTGCTGACAGTTATGACAAAAAATCACATAGATCATGTATAACTTTTTGCAAATTGCTTCAAACCGTTATTTAAAGTTTTCTTCCAATCAATATTACCACTGACATCAATGTGCACAAATATGAAGTTTGTTCAGTCAATTGGTCTCTCTAGTCAAGTGTCACTCTTGAAATCGCCATTGTCCACAATAAGAACAGATGGCTAACCATCCTTGATTTCATTTGAACGAACACTTGTCAGCTACGATAAGATTTCATTTGTTGTCGGGATAACAACAACTTCTAAGGTTAAATATAGAATATTCCACGTAAAGATTACCATAAAAACTTGCAATACTACAAGAATAGAAGCATATAGTATATTTTGTGCATTCATGAGTCGTTACAGTGACAACGGATATTCATAATGCAATTGTTATTCTTTTGGAGGGTACTATTACATCCAAAATGCTTGTAATTTGATATAAAACTCATTGGATTCCAAGCATGTTTCAAGCATTGACAGCTGCCATAGCAATAGTTAAACTGAACCTATGTTTATTCTTTTAACTGACCACAAATCTTCCTGATTGATTCTAAAATCATTAGTTACCTTTTATTATTTCAGAAGTCATAAATTTCCTATTCTAGAGTGTTTTTCGACCCTAAGCCGAGGTATATGATTGCTTCAATTGTTTGATTTACTCTTAATGCAACTTTACCGACCAAGAAACCTTGATTTAGACATATTGACCACAAAGCATATGGTTTCAACACCACCACCAGGCAAATACCCTTACCGACACGAACTGCAGAATAATAGCAGAAGAGGAGAGGCAGTACCACGAGACGAAATATTACCTCGGCTGTAACCTGCAACCACGGAGAAAAGGCTTGTTTCTCCTGCATAAGTCACGCTGGCTAAAGAGAGACTTACAACTTCGCTTGAACCATTTGTTTTAATGCAAAATGGAGTGTTTGAAAACACAACGGGCTTTTCATTGGACAATGCAACGAACACATTTGTACTGTGTGGATGCAAATATATCGAACAATTCATAATCAAACATCTATCCACACGTTACCGCCAAAATTTCTTAAGTTTCAATTAAATTTTGGCGCAGACCCAGTGATTTGTTTTTAATTGAAATATATTTTATTATTCCATAGAGAAGAGGGTTTAAAACGAAAAGTTAAAAAAAGAACGAAAATCAAGTTAAATAACCCAATATTTGTACTTTTTAAATGCTCCCCCTAATTGTTTGATTATCTCATTGTTAGATTCCAATCCAAGCGAGAGTCTGGAGTTGACTTTTTTTTGTTTCACCATTACAACAAAAACAGGAACAAGAACAATCCGCATCTGATTTGGGGGAGGTAACTCCTCACCGATTGCATTTCCAATATTAAGATATTGGGAATGCGATAAGCAAAGAGTTGTCTCCCCTAAAATCTTTTTTTAAACAAAGAGGAACTGAAGCTTGACCCTGCAGCTACCAGGCTTGTTTTTATCAGGTTTTTACTTACAGTTCTGCATTGGCTGAGGTATGCACTCTGTGAGTGACGAATAGTCTGCTCTGCGGTTGGTAGGATACTGTAAGTCACAAAGCAAGATCTGGTGCGGATACGCCCGGTCCAACATTCAGTATTTGAGTCTGGTCTCGCAGAATGCTTACCTTTAGAAATCAATGATATGCAAGCAATCGATAATTACATTTTGTCTTCATTTTGCACTTTCTTTCACTCCCTATGTATCTATCCTTTGTCCCCTGTATATGTCCTGGTTTTACTGTCGGGTCTGTCAATATCACTTAGATGAGAATACAGGTAACAGGTGTTAACTAATTGATTCCGTCAACCAAAACTGCCATCAAAACTATAAACATAGGTTTCTACAGTTCTCAAGAGGATCAGGCTGGCTGCTTACTTATGCATATATCACAAGCCGCATCATTATGTTTAAAAAAAAAACGTTTCCTGGTTTATTTGTTCGGTGTTTTTTTTTAATTCTCGCCCTACATGGGTTTTTAGGCGTGGGATCAATTTGCAATATAGGTTACTGCTAAATTGATCCCTTAGTTTGTGTCCAGCAGCATTCACGCTTACATTATGAAAATTCAGACTTTTTTGTGACCACAGCCGAACAAAAGGCGAGAGATGTAACTCTGATCACCACTTTTTCCATTTTTATTTTAATTGATCACCTCAACTCGAATGCTGGCAAAAGACGTTGGTCACGAGACGGTCTCTATTGCGTGACTCATCAGATCTGACTACCGTTTGGTTTTCATTTTATTCATGGTGTTAATTCAAATCTTCCACCATTATCTCATTTTAATTCTGTAATCGTATTCATTTATCTAACCGCCTTTCATTTCGCACAGGTGAAATGGTCTCATAGAAAGGAACGGTAAAAACTACTTTATAAGTTTGCTCGTAAATTTGGTATTTAATTCAGCGGGCAAAACGAATTTGCATGTATGCATCGTTCATATAAATATATATGTATGCACACACAGGAAATTTTATTCATTAGACGATGTTATCAAGTGACCACAAGACATTTGTACGTAGAGAGATGGGTTGGGATAGATAGATAGATAGATAGATAGATTGATAGATAGATAGATAGATAGATGGATACGAAGTGATCGAAATTTAGATAAATAGATAGATATGAACAGACTGATAAAGAGACAGAGAGATATGAACAGACTGATAGATAGATAGATAGATAGATAGATAGATAGATAGATAGATAGATAGATATGAGCACAGAGGGATAGTTATGAAGTGACTGAAATTTAGATAAATAGAAAAATGTGGACAGATAGATAGATTGATAGATAGATAGATTGATAGATAGATAGATAGATAGATAGATAGATAGATAGATATGAAAAGAGCCATATTCATTGATGTGTCCACTATCTGTGGTAGTAGTAACTGGAGGAGAAAGAGTTGGGGGAAGAAGAATATGAGGATAGTTCACCCGAAAGTCTGGACAACGTTTCACATCAATTCAACATGACACGACCGATAAGATTGCTTTTTAGCGTTATTAGCCTAGGTAGTAGTATCAGGAGGGAGATTAGGATGAGGAAGAGGAAAATGCAGATGTTTCACACGAACGTCTTTAAGTTTCAAATCAATACTTACAGGTACGGCTGAAATAATCGATATTCAATATATTTGGGAGAACTGACCGAAAAAGTGTCTAATAGCAAATCGTTGAATGCCTTCAAGAAGGTACCTTTCCTTCACAACAGGTGTATGGCTGGCTATGTTTAAGTTCTCTTTTTCATTCATTCCTCTCTTTTCGCCATAATGTTTCAACACCTCATCGATTCCGTTCGTCACATTACACGGTTTTCCGGAGCAATGATGCATACAGTAGAGAAATTTGATATCAATAATACAATAAGCAGGAGTGTCATAAAGCAACGATCGGATCCTAGACAAAGTGCTCAGAGACTGGGGGGTGGGAAGCAACACTTTGATCTTAAGATAAGAGTACAATCGATGAAGGCCGGGGAGAAACACATTGATCTTGGGCAAAGTGCACACAGACTCCTAGGCAAATTGCACAGAGACTTGGGGCCGGGGAGAAACACTTTAATCCTAGGCAAAGATCACAGTCACTGAAGACCAGAGGGTAATACTTTGATCCTGGGCAAAGTGCACGGAAACTGAAGGCAAGGGGTCAACACTTTGATCCTAAGTGATTTGCACAGAGACTGAGGATCGGGGAGAAACACCTTGATTCTTGGCAAATTGCACAGAGACAGGGGGCTAAGGAGAAACACTTTGATTCTTGGCAAAGTGCATTGAGATAGGGGCTGGGGATAAACACATTAATCCTAGGCAAAATGCACAGAGACTGAAAGCCGAGTGCAACACTTTGATCCTAAGAAAGAGCACATTCACTGAAGGCCGGGGGGCAGCACTTTGATCCTAGGCAAAGTGCACAGAATCTGAAAGCCAGGGAGCAATACATTGATCCTAAGGAAGAAGCACAGGGACTAAGGGCCAGGTAGCAACAAATTGATCCTAGGCAAAATGCACAGAGACTGGGGGCTCGGTAGCAACACTTTGATCCTAAGGAAAGAGCACAGTCAGTGAAGGTCAGAGAACAATGCTTTGATCCTAGGCAGAGTGCACAGAGACTAAAAGCTGAGTAGCAACACTTTGATCCAAGGCAAAGTGCACAGAGACTGAGGGCCGGGGAGAAAAATTTTGATCCCAGGCAAAGTGCATGGAGACTGGGGGCTAGGGAGCAACACTCAGCTCCTAGGCAAAGCGCACTGAGGCTGAGGACCATACATATAAACATGTAATCCTGTCATTTTTGACGGGTGCTTTGCAAGTAATTATGTTGTAAAGATATCGATTGATTATACTGCTTGTGTCCATATGCTGCAACCTGATGACAGTTCAGCCTGCAATAAAAGGAAATAGCGGCGAGTTTGAATGCACTGCATGGAAGAAGCGTCCACAGCTGCTGTTTATAAAAGACGGTTTCTCACGAAAGTAAAATAACTGTCGTGTATATGCATTTACACACACACACACATATATATATATATATATATATATATATATATATATATATATATATATATAGTACATCAGCTTTGCAATATGCCATAATGTAATATATATCAACAAAAACGTGTTTGTGTTGCAAATCTACTTTCTACTATATATATATATATATATATATATATATATATATATATATATATATATATATATATCATAAGTATTGATAAAACTAAACTTCTCTTCTCGTTGAGACAGGTTAATCCCCGTGGAAAAATTCACTTGCATTTTTTTTAAAGAAAGACGTTTTAAATGGTAGGTAAGAGATACTTTTTATCAACAAATCGCTCACCTTTGAGTGTGAGAGTCCATTGTTACAGACAGAGAAAAAAAATAGGATAGTTGGTCTATCTCACCAGCACCAATCGATTTCGAATTCTGATTTCCATGACAGACCTCTTCTCTCAAATTTGGCCTAACACAATCTTCTCATCTTTATTACTCGACATTCAGCTTTGTGTTACACTATGATAGTTATAAAAAGAAGAGAACCCGAAAGATCTCAAAAACAACCGGGCAATAGGCTTACTCAACTTCATCTACAAGCCTTTACCAAGTAATCACCAACCAAATCACAAAAAAAATGGACGAAAACCAACCATGAAGTCAACCTGGCTTCAGAAGAAGCTACTCAACCATTGACCATCTCCATTCGGTAAATAAACTAAAAGGGAAATCAACAGAATATAAATTGGCATTCGCTATAGTATGTCCTGACTTCAAGAAGGCCTTTGATTCAGTGGAAATTTCCAGGGTTACTATGCTATCATTCAACGAGGCGTAGATTCCCTCTGGGTTAAAATATTACAGCATATCTACTGTCACAACAGTCCCTTCAACAGGCTATACAAAGATTCGGATCTTCAGTAAAACGAATGTCATGTACAATGAACATTTTGAAGACAAAGACATAACAATTAAAATCGAAAATGCAGACCACTACATCGACTTAGCTCAATAAATCCATATGAAATCCCCTAAAGAAGGGGAATCAAACGAAGAGTCATTCTTGGTTGGCAAAGCTTCCGGTAGGCCAAGTTCAACCTTCAAGAACAAAAAGGTTCCTCCAGGACTAAAAAGAAGAAACCAATGTATCCTATTGATAGTGACCTATGAAGCTGACACATGGATCCTAACCAAAAGATTGATCACAGAACTGCAAAGCATGGCAGACAACCGCTGGACATCACGACTCATAACGTGGAATACCAGAGATCACATAAGAAACCTTGGCCTAGAATATAAGATGGCGTGACTGAGAAGACAAGTTCAGAAAGTACTGGTCCCCGTGATGATTGAGAGATCTATCGAATGTTGGAGAAGTTGATAATGATGACAAAGTTTTGTAAAAACAAAAGAAAGAAAGGGGGAGAGAGAAAAAAGGCACCGAGCGTTGAGCTTTATTTAGCAAGTTCATCTTGCAAACCACTTCACTTATTAGTGAGTTTAATCCTCACTGGGCGCCAAAAGCCTTAGGTCTTGCGCTAGACTGAGATAAAAAAAATTTTTTAAATACTAGAATAACCGCCCGATGGCTGGCTTTTTAGTCAAAATGGTTACGCATTACGTATTTTAATCACAGGTTGACGACCTCAGGTAAAAGCCAATATTTTGAATGCTGATTGCAGATATGCCCTCACCACACTGGAGATTGGTGCAACACATTCTTCCTATTCTTATTTTCCTAATTTGGGCATTTTTGCAAATCTCAGGAAATATTAACCTCGGGAAATATTAAGATATCATCATCATCATCAGCAGCAGCAGCAGCAGCATCATCATTATCATCATCATCATCAGTCTTTCAACGTCCGGCGTTGGACATCGACCTTCCCCAGGATTCGCCACACTTCTTTATCATGGGCCTCGAGGAGCCAGTACTTTCTGATTTTATCTAGCTCGTCTCTCAATCTAATATTCTGTCGGTCTCGGTTGTGCATGTGATCTCTGGGGATCCATGTCGTGAGTTGCGATGTCCATCGGTTGTCTGCCATTCTTGCAACATGGCCTCCCCACTGCCAGTTGAGATTTTTAATGGAATCTATGTTGTCCCTGACTCCTATCTTCTTCCAGATGTATTGTGCTGTCTTGTGGTCTCTCAGTGTGAGGCTCAGCATAATTCTTTCATGCGCACGTTGCATGGTTCTCAATTTGCGTTTTTGTCTCTTGGTAAGGATCCATGTTTCAGCTCCATAAGTGACTATTGGGAGGATGCATTGGTTGTGTACCCTTCATTTTGGGATTAATAGGATCTTCTCATTTTTGAAGGTTGAGCTTGCTCTGCCAAAGGCTTGCCATCCTAGAGTGATTCTTTGCTTGATTTCTTCTTTTGGTTCTGTTTTTTTTTTCTTTCTTTCATTAAAATATGGTCCGGGAAATTATCATTAAACCAGGCAATTCGAAATTTTTCGTAAGCAAGTTTGTTTTTTCCTGAGAAAATTTCGACTCAGTCAGCGCCAAAAGGCTGTTACGAAATGTTTTCGTAACTTTTCTAGTCAAGTACAAAACGATATCAATGTTTGGAACAATGTAAAGAATTGGCGTCTTGTCTTCATTTCCCCTGTTTACTCTGTGGTAACTAATACCTATTTTCCAATGATACTATTTAGTCTTTTGAATATCCCCATTGTTTTATTTTTGGCCTACACACGTCACCTGAAAAGTGTTGGCATTGGAGATGTTTAAAGCTGTTGCCTATGTAATCATATGATTTTTGCAACAGTTCACACGATAGAAAAAGTTCTGAATTTCGAATCAATAGAAAAATTATAAAACAGATTCTCGACACCTTGAAGTGGGGAAATGATTAACGAGCAATTCTACAAGATTACTACAGTAGATTTTGATCTTTACAGGTGTCCTATATTTATTAAATTATGCCGTTGGGTAATGATTAACGAGCTAGTCTAGTAGGCAATCACTACTGTGTAGTGGGATCGATCCTTGTTTGTACACTACACTTATTGCCTTGGCTAAAATCAATAATTATCTATCAATCACCAAGCTCCCCAGTCCTTAGCACACTGATCAATATTGTCAAACTCCAATCAATGTGGTTGACTTTCTTTTTTCTTTACCCCGATACAAAAACAAGAGCAATCTTCACCTACTTTAAGGGAATACACCATTCACTATTTGTCAATCACGATACGATAAACAGTAATCACGGTGTAGTAATTGTTAGGCGGCTCTCTTACCAACTGAGCCAAAGTGAAAGTATGGTATATACCCACAAATGTATTTATTATATATACAATATGAAAACTGCAGAAATTATTTTCAGCTGGAATAGAAATTGTTGTGAAGTTCGACCTTGCTGTAGTCAGGCTTGTTACTGAAGAAATATTCATTTTCATTGTTGCTCCAACTTTTTGCCCTTGCTTCATTTCAAGCTAACCTCAGCATATACCATCGGGCACGTCTCGAATAATGGTCAGCAAACAAGTATAACAGACCATTACTACTGTGCAGTGAATTCACTCCCCTCTGAGTACTCCACCTTTGTGACGTTGTGCCGCACTTGGTATCTAGGTAATAGATATCTTTGGGAGCCTAACCATAGTGTAATGGTTAACGAGCCACTCAAGTAAACTGCTATTTTTATGAAGCAAGTTTAGATCCTCACCAGGCGCTCTGTACGTAGCCTTGTGCTAGAATAATCTCATTTTTGTGAAAATATCAATAAACAAGCTTAACTGCGCTGCCTCTAAAAAGTATACAGAACAGAATTAATTAATCCATGCAATATAATTCTAAAACTACGTGTCCTATTTCAACTCCTCTGTCACCAGTTCCTATAAATGCGATTTGTAAACTTCTGCAAAATAATTAGACCTGAATTGGGCGTGAAATCTTCATCAGGTTTTGCGCATGTCACTGTTTTGTTTTTGTTTTTCGTTTTTTTGGGGTGCGGTCATTATCATCCGTCGTTGTTGTTCATTACGAAAATCAAGCCAAACTCAAAATTAGTGGGAGTTTAACAATACGTTCTTATCGTTAAACTCCCAGTATTGACTTTTACGCTGACTCAAAGAGCAAGTATTTTTTCTCTTTTCCTCTGCGCAAGTCTCTGTGTTTTAACCATCACAAATGACCAGAGTGAGTGTTTCTTTACTATTCTCAAATACAAGGCTGCATTGAGAATACAAAGCAAACTCGACATTCCCATTGTTTCTCAGTGCAAAATGACTGAAGTTTTTTGTTTTGTTTGTCTTCCCAGCATTTCTTGTCTAACAATTTGAGGTATTGTCTTTACTCCATTATTTATTGGATGAATATCCTTATAATATCAATGAATTTAGTCAACAATATTCCTGACTTTGTTCAAGGAATTGGACACCTTTTTGTTGTTAATATTTTAACCACAAGGTTCCGGCTGACCGATTCTTTAGACTTATTCTTATGTACAATCCGTCATAAAAAAGGATTGGTCTCTTTTTTACGGCGACAATGTATCAATCACACCGATTCATTGATCATCTCTGTAGTTTTCAATAATGAAGTTTTGGCCGGTCTTCTTTCTGACACTGCCCGTCTTATCTAAATTTTTTTCTCAGATTTTCAAACCCAAAATGTTATTACTAACATACATTGATTCATTCGAATCACTTAATTCGTGTTTGTTGTTTTACCACAACGTTTCGATAACTATATCCTCTATCTATCTGAAGGGTACAACCATTCCATGTCCTATCTAGATATAAGATTAAGTATTGTCATTGTCCTATGAATTGAATTCGTTTTATATTCTTACTGAATATCCTAGTGCTATCCAAAGTTCCGTGGAGACATATTGTCATTATACAATCGAAACTGATTTTTTAGATGAGTATTCTCATCCTTGTTTTTTTGTTTTGTTTTTGTTTTGTTTTTTCTTATTGCTACGGTCCAGTTGTGTTTGCACTGACCTTCCCAGTGGTCATCTGAAGTTCTGAGGTAAAACATTGCCATATATCTGATCAATTATCTGCACTAGTATCTTTTTCTCTGTTGTTTTGATTACTACTTTCCCCTGGGGATTTATTATTAGTCTTCATATTTCCAGACCTCAACATATATAACCCACGCTGAAGAGTTCGCTCTGGACTAGTGCCTACCCCAAATGCTTTGGTGACGTTTATATCAGTATGGGAAGCATAATAGCCCAATTTGGAATCGTAGTTGAAGATAAGTCTTCTTAAAGAGACATAATTACTGCTAAGGCCTGAGAAACCTCCAAAAATAACGAATCATATTCTTTTCCACATTGGATCTGCAAAAACTGGAATTTCTTTAATGAATCTTTGGCGTTTCGCATTATTCTCTGTAATGTATGTCTGTACTTGAATGTACTTGAAATAAGCTTTTTTGACAGAAAATAATTGCATCATTAAAGTACCCCATTAATGATGCAATTATTTGCTGTCTAAAAAGCTTATTTCAAGTACATTCGAGCACTCAAATCTAATTCGATCAATTTATCATTTTATATCTTTTCTGAAAATATCATTTTTTACCAAGGTTTCAAATATGCTCTCTGAAAAGAAGATATATGTATGCATAGATATATATTACAATGGAAAGCACTGCAGGGATATATCCTTAAACTTAGGTAAGTAATCTGTCTGGTTTAACTTCTCACCGTCACCATGGCAACATCATTATCAACAACGGAGCTAATTTTACGGAGGCGCTCATGATAAAAAATGATTTTATTGTCAACCTTGCAATGGGAAAACAAATGATGTTGTGATTACCTAGAACTAAAACTAAGAACACGTTTAAGATTTACTATAATTCGAGCTGCAAAAGCAAAAGTGTCAACAACTTCCTAGAATGAGTCCAGTAATATGCTGTCCGAGGGGAGCCCCCAACCCCCGCTTGCAACTGCAGCGACCCTTTACAATTTGTAACTGGTGCCGTTTTCAACGATACCTCCACCCATGACAAGGGCAACCGCCTCCTCAACCTCTGCAGATCCTCAAACTTATGGATCAGTGACAGCTGGTTCCCACGCCAACAGACTCACCCCTGGACTTGGCACAGCCCTGACGACGTCACAAGATAAGCAAACGACCATAATCTCTCCATTCTCTAGAAGTCATTTGTCACCAACTGCTGTGTTTACAGAGGCGCGAAGATTGGCATTACGGACTACCGATCGTTGATCACCGATATGAAATTTAAACTTAAACCCAGACTTTCCACCAAATATCAACCCCACCAGGATCATTCTCGGCTTTTGAACCCTGCGATTTGAGCATCCTACAATTGTGCTATTGCCAACCGGTACAGAGCGCTGGCCGATGAGATCTCAGTCATCTGGCATCAACTCAAATCATAGGTTTGCAGAGCGGTGGAGTAAAGTATCAGGCGAGCTAGACCTGCCCACGAACAGCCTTGGATATCTCAAGAGACCCTTGAGACCGCTGATCGTCGCTGCGAAGCTCGCCTCTACTTTTACAATAATGCATATCACCACCTTAATGGCGTGCGCAATGCAGTCGTTCGACGTAATCGGGACGAGTTCGGGAATGAACAAGCCAACCAGCTGGATACAGCTGCCTATCGGAACGACCAACGGCAGATCTTGGCAGACCACGATTTCAATATACATGCTAAATTTATTATCAAAGAAAAATGAAAAGTACACACGCAACAAAAACATCACGATATGGGACAGGTGAACGATACGTCCACATAGCCTATGATTTAAGTAAATTAAATCTAACCCTACCCAACTCCAAACCACAATTCGAAAGATTGCTCTGTAGCACACAAGCAAACTTCTCATACAACATCCAATTCAAAAACATGCACCTTTTTTTTTTATACATATACACGAAAACAATATTTTAGAACTATACTCCAACACAACCACTGTAGAACTTCCATCATCATCAGCCTTTCAGTGTCCGTAGTTGGACATAGACCTTCCCCAAAATTCTCCAAACCTCTTTATCGAGGATGTCACGGAGCCATTGCTTTCCGAACTTGTCTAGTTCGTCTTGCAATCTTTTTTCCCGGCTTCGCATATGATCCACACTTGGAGTCGTGGTGTCCAGCAGTTGTCTGACATTATTGCTACTTGGCCAGTCCATTTCAGTTTTCTAATGGATTCTATATTCTGGACTTCTGTTTTCCTCTAATCGTCTGTACTGTCTTGTGATCTCTCCATGTGATGTTGAACATGATTCTCTCATGTGCACGTTGCATGGTTCTCAGCTTGAGGATCAATCTTTTGGTTAGATTCTATGTTAAAGCTCTATAGGTGACTACCGGGAGGATGCATTAGTTGTAGACGTTTCTTTTAAGTACTAATGTAATTTTTTCTTCTTGATGGTTGAGTTTGCTCTTCTGGAAGGTTGTCAACCTAGAGTAATTATTTACCTGATTTTCTTGATTTCAGAATTTATTCTTTTGAGAATTCCATGGAGATTCGTTGTCTTATGTAGATGTAGTGGTCTACTTTCTTCAGCTTTGTGTTTGCGATTTCAATCTTCGTGTCTTTGTCCTCAACATGTTTGTGGTGCATGACATTTACTTTTGCTGAAGTTCGTACAGAGGCAAAAGAGACGTTGTCTGAGGTCATTCAGGTATTCTGATTCCTTTGTTTCCAAGTCCAAGTTTCGGAAGATCGTCACGGGGCCGGCTGAGGGTACTTTTGGTGAGCTGGTATCATCTTCTTCTTCTAGTGCTGCGAATCTTTATGTAGTCTGATGAAGACACTGCTGAAAGTATATGAGAAAATGAAAATTATGATGATTGAAAAAAAGATGACAGCTACTGGTCTTCGGTTAGTAAAAGAATTTGATGATGGCGGTGGGCTGGCCATGTTGCAATAATAGCAGACAATCGATGGACATCGCAACTCATGACATGGATCCCCCGAGACCACATGCGCAACCGAAGCCGGCAAAATATTAGATGGAGAGACGAGCGAGACAGGTTCAGGAAATACTGGCTCCGCGACGCCCGTGATAGAGAAGTGTGGCGAATCCTGGGGAAAGTTTATGTCCAACGATGGACGCTGAAAGACTGATGATGATGATGATGATGAAGACAGGGATCGCTGCTCAGTATAAAACAAATCCCAAACGAAGCAAAAGCGCTTTTTTCACGCACAAATAGCATTTTCGACAAACCTGTACCAAACGCTGAGGAATTCCGGTTGAGAAAGGTGTAAAAGCTTACTGATATAAGAATGAGCTCTAATAATCAATGCACAAATATATATATATATATATATATATATATATATATATATATATATATATATATATAATGAACAATGTTTTTAGGGGTTTTTATTTTGCTACCCATAACAATTGACTCCTGCGCTTCAATGTTGCAATTTTGCTTTTACCCACCATTTGAAACACAGGACCTTTCCAATGAAACGAAATCGGTATTTTTTTCTCTTCAAAATCATCTCAAGGAAATTCAATTGTTTTTCATGGAGATTAACTTGACTATCATAAATATTCACATGTGATGTTATGAAAGCATTTATCCAAGAATATAAACAAAACACAAATTAAGTAAAGATCAGCTGCCTTTTTCATGTATGCATAAAATTTCACAGGAATCCTGGTTGAGAAAAGCTGTTTCAGATTGTAACTGCTAATTGGTATGACAAGAATAAGCTATTAGAATTGATACATAAATTGATCATAAATATTAACGATTGAACAGTGGAATCATCCAGCTAGAAATTGTGTTAGTTCCTTAACGACTTGTTTTGATTTGAATCTAGAAACCTGATAAGATCTGTTGTTCATTATGGCCAATCTTGCATAAATCTACAACACCTATATGGGATAAATGTTTAATGCGAGAGGTAAATTGGTTCGAGTGCTGTTCCTCTTAAATGCAACGTTTATTACATGGATAAAGTGTCTGTCTCTTAAGAGTTCAGGTTTCTCTAGCATCCGTCTGCTTAACGATTCTTGCAAGTCTCAAGTCTAACCAAGACCAGCACTTTATTCCAACAAGTTCTTATAACTACTGCCTTGGCAGGGTGTGAATCCATTGAAGGGATTCCTCACTCAGCTTAGAGTATACTCACTTAGCAGCTGTTTATGGGGGAAACTTGTCCTAATAAAGAGTTTCCCATACTCATCGCTCATACCGGGAATCGAGCCGCGTATTTCATGGTGTAACTATTGGCCGTTATCTAGACTACGTTCAGGTTGGTTCACCGGTGTACATTAATACCTCCTCAGTGCTACCCTTTTTTAGCGCCGATTTACAATATCGCTCTTTTTCAAACGTTTTTGGTAATAGATTTACTAATATCAAACTTCCGAAAATAAATAATGATTGGTCGGATTCGTGTCCATGGTACAGTGAGCACAGTAGGAAAAGACCAGACTCGAGATGACGGGATGAGATAGAAGAGATTGCTGGTCAGAAATGGCAGTAGCGGTCGTCATGGAGGGAGATGAGAAAGGCTTTTGTCCGGCAGTTGACTCATAATAGATGATGATGATGATGATGATGATGATGATGATGATGATGATGATGAACAGGCAGTGCCATGGATACTATTGGGTCCTTCAGTCAATTGGCTTTAGTTTCAGCTTGGAAAAAATCTTTTTACTTTTTTTCCGTGGCAACCAGTCTTTTAAAGACTTTGACACAGAAAAAGTGAAAATATTCACGTGTCACCATTATTTATCTTCGTGGCAAAGTAGTTATGGGAGAGTGATTGGGCCAAATATTCACTCACTGGGTGTCTTCCCTGTCAACAATCCTTGTGTGCTCGTGACTGCATACTTTTGTTTGATCTTGAATAATATCTGATAATATCCGTTTTAATGATGAAACGTTCCACAAAAGGACTAAATGAATGAATAATCCCTGCTATGATTTAGAAGAAAATCAACTTTCTACAAAAACAGGTCTGGTTAGTAACACAATGGAAACAGTCACATGACTGATATCATTCGGCAGGATGCTATGTTCGGGGTAATCAATTAAAAAATTGGAAAAATAGGTGATCAAAGGATAAGTTGCTTCTTTTGTTTTTCGTTGGGTAATGATCCCTAAAAAAAAGACTGAATTCTCAAATGCTGCTGGGCACAAACTAAGAGATCAATTCGGCATAATCTTACTAGGCAAATTGAACCTCCACAAGGGATCTATTAATAAAGAGTAAATGTTGAAAACATGGGTGTAGCCTGTAGCCGTAATACTAAATCAGCCAGCCAGTCAGTCAAGACAACTTGAGAACTGAAGAAACCTATGTTGACAGTTTTGGTAAACGTTTTTTTACTGTGATGGGGTGTATTCATTTATGGCCGACTCTGTATTTATTTTAACCAACTCATCTCATCTGCAGGCTTCAATGTGTCTATGTGATAATCCATAATAACCGATTGACTATGGAGCCTGTGTATGAAAAAACGCATATATAACATCTACAGGGAGTGTGGAATTGTTGTACAGTTAGGACACATCAGAGAACAGTGATATTCTGCCCCAGGGAATGGTATAAATAATTAATTTCAACGGACAGTGACAAGTGCTATTTCAAACAAAAAGAAGAAAAAATGACTCAAGATGGAGAACATTTCACGATATAACACAAAAAAGGGAATTTCAGCAGCTTGGAATTTAACTTGAAATGGAGAAAGCAATTAAGTCGTTCTCCACACGAATTAACAAAAAAAATATCATGTACAACGAACATGTTCAGGATAAAAACGCAACAATCAAAATCGAAAATGCAGAACAAGAGAAAGTAGACTATCAAATCTACCCTGGACAAATGGATCTCCATGAAATCAACTAAAGCGTAGAATCCTTCTAAGTTGGTAAGCTTTCAGTAGAAAATCAGATTATTCCTAAAAAAGGGGGGGGGGTTACAACCTCTGTATCCTCTCGATAGTCACCAATAGAGCAGAAACATGGAACCTAAACCAGAAGATTGACCCTCAAACTGGGAAACAAGAAACAAGCACGAGAGAATCATGCTCAACCTCACCCGGAGAGGTCATAAGACAGCACGGTTTATTAGAGGAAAGACAGGAGACTGATATATCATAGAATACAGTAAAAAAACTCAAATTGCAAATGGCTGGTCATGTAGCAAGAATGTTACACAACTGTTGGACACTACGACTCACCATACAGATCATATGCGAAATTGTTACAGGCAGAAAATGAGATAGCAAGACGAACTAGACGAGCTCAAAAAGTACAGGCTCTATGATGCCCACAATAAAGAAATCAAGCTAATCTTGGGAAAGGTGTATGTTTAACAACAGTCGCAAAAAGGCTGCTGCTACTGATGATGATGATGATGATCCTATAGTGCCGTTACAATGCTCCTTCGTCTAATTACCGTAGTACTGTTAAAACGGTCAGCAGATGTACCTCAATCTTCATCGTCATCATCAGTTTTTTAACTTCCGTCGTTGAACAGAAACCTTTCCCAGGATTCGCCACAATTCTCTATCATGGACGTCGTAGAGCCGGTATTTTCTGAATATGTCCAGTTCGTCTCTCCATCTTGTATTTTGTCGGCTCCGGTTTTGCATGTGATCTCTGGGGATCCAAGTTTTGGGTCGTGATGTCCATCGGTTGTCTGTCACTCTTGCAACATGGCCTGTCCATTGCCATTTAAGTTTTCTAATAGTTTCTATGATGTCACGGACACCCATTTTCTTCCTTATGTACTGTGCTGTCTTGTGATCTTTCCATGTGAGATTGAGCATGATTTTCTCACGCGCACGCTGCACGCTACTCAGTTTGTAGGTCTGTCTCTTGGTTAGGTTCCATGTTTCAGCTCCGTAAGTGACTATCAGGAGAATGCATTGGTTGTATACCCTTCATTTTAGGATTATTGGGATCGACTTGTTCTTGAAAATTGAGCTTGCTATACCAAAGGCTTGTCATCCTAGGGTGATTCATCGCTTCTGTGAAATAGTTTGAAACTTAGTATTTAGTGTAGTACTGCTAAATATAATCAGGAATACAGGTTTTGTTTACAAATTTCACCGAATTGTTCGAAACGTTTTAGTGTCCCTGCATAGATGGATCGAGAAGCCGTTTAACCCGACTTTTCAATAGTAAAAAGTAGGTTGCTAATTTTCATGAGTACTAAATATATATATATATATATATATATATATATATGTATATATATATATATATACATATATATATATATATATATGTATATATATATATATATAGAGAGAGAGAGAGAGGGAGAGAGAGAGAGCACTCTTTAAGTTAGGTAACTCGTTCATTGTAAGCTTATGCAATGCTCTTCCAACATGAAATGGAACACCCTGGTGGATGGGGAATCTATGCGTTAATGAATATATCGCTTAAATTCAACCTGGCTGACCATCCTGTTCCGTGGAGCTGTGAAGAATACCAGCCTCCGGGTCTGAAGCTAAGGTTTTAATCCTACCTCATGGTACTGGACGGGATAATGGATAATCTATAGCCACACTGAAGAGTTGTAATACAACAAAACAGCTGTCTGTGGATAACACAATATATATATATATATATATATATATATATATATATATATATATATATATATATATATAATGATGATGTGAAATAAACTACATGTAGTATGACATAAGATACATATTGAAATCGTAGCTGAGAGAAGGTGATATTGGATCAACACAGCTGGGGTGCCATGTTAATATAACTGATTTGTTTTTGTATCTTTTTGTCTTTGATCCAGTATTTGAGTATAACTTCACTTAAACCCAAGCTCAAAGTAACTTAAGATAAAAATTGAAGTAAATAAAAGAAAATATCTAAAAATGAAATCAAATATTCGATCGAAAAGTCCCATCAGTTCTTGTATTGTAAGAGGAGGTCCTATTTACAATATAACTGTGATGGTAAACTGGACACTCACTTTCGGTCCGTCTGTGGAAAAAAATTGACGTGAATTATTCTTTCTTCCAGTGCTTATGCTATTTTGGCAGTATTTTCTTGAGGGATCTGGCAATAAACAATGAGACATTTTTTCTTTGAGCTAAAGCCCTAATTCTTCCTCAAACCCTGCCTCTAACCTCACACCCAAACACGACAATAAAACGAGGGCACAATCAAAATCTGATAGTTGGCTTTTACGTGCAAACTACTAACGCCGAAGGTAAGCACAGCATCTTCAGTTCTGAGAATAATTCTTCTTTTAAGCTGTAAGGAAGGACTATGCAGGCCTGCCCGAGAGTGTTTGTGAGCCAAAAAATCTAATGTCTTTTTTACCCTTTGCAGAGAGGGAAAAAACGTATCCAGTCACTCTTGACCCCTCAGGGGATTAGTTTTCCTTCATATAAGACCCATTGAAGATTTCAAGTATTAAAAAAATGAAATATAAGAAATTATGTACATGGTCAAAAAGTAAGTTTCCACTCTAGTATTATAGTTACATTGTAAATAGAACCTCACCACCACCTCTGAAACCCTCAACTTTTTCTCCCCAAAAATGTTCTTTTCTAAAACCTCCCCCAGATCCATTGAGTAGGCATTTCAAATTTGGTTGTGCTGAACCCGTGTTTAGGTACTTTATACAGCGTGAAAAATGCACAAGCAAACACCTCTCACTTTCATTTTCATAAGATTAAGACACATAAGATATACGATAATACATATTATAAGAGGTATATATGAGATATTGGATAAGAAAAGCAAAAGATCCAATGTTAATTTTGACTCTTTGCGGAGAGGAAAAAGTATCCTTTCACTTTTGACTCAACAAGACGAGGAAGGTTTTCTTCGCTCCAAGCCCATTAAATAATTAATGTATAAACATACTGAATTAAGTTCCAACAATGGTATGATGATTTGACTCAACAAGACGAGGAAGGTTTTCTTCGCTCCAAGCCCATTAAATAATTAATGTATAAACATACTGAATTAAGTTCCAACAATGGTATGATGATTAAATTGTAAATAGAACTCCACCTCTCTTTTATATTTACTCTGTAATCCGCAGGCAAGGTCACGTCTATTATCTTGCAGATTCTCCTTCCCTTGTCCCTGATCACCAGGTCTGGTCTTCTTGCTTGGATAGGATGTCAAGTTTGGGTCTAGAGGTCCCGGAGTAATTTGAGGATTCTTTTTCCCAGGCCTGTATCCGTTTTGTGCTGATATGCATTGTGGAATCCCATTCGTTTACTCAGTAACTAATGTATCACTGTTGCTATCCTGTCGTGTTTATTTTTGTACTCTTTCTGCATTAGTTGACTATATTCACTGGTTATGTAGTTTACGGTCTCGTCATTTTCTCCACATGGGTGGCATTTGCTGTTTGATTGGGCTCTCACGATTTTCGTTGCACTGCATCGAGTGCTTCTTGTAATGTCTTAACTATTTTTTAATCCTGTTTTGGCTTTTTGGACACAGTCTTCTAAGCTAATGAGTTTTCTGCCGACTTCTTTCCTCTTCAAATACAGTCTATCTGTGCCATCTCTAGGGTGTAAAGCCTTGTGCATTGTCATAAGCTTTTTCACTCGCCGGTCAATCGATTAGAGTTTTTCCCGTATCCATCCAGGAAATGGATCTATATATCTTACTACCAATACTACCCATGTATTGATTCCTTTTATCAGATTTTTTGTACCATAGTTTGGTCACTAAAATGGGTTCTACGCTCCTAAGGTATTCTTTGCTTATTCTCTCTCTCACTTCGTCACATTCGAGACTTCCCAGGTCTGAGTGACAGCAAATGTTCTCAAGTCTCGAGCCCTCCTCTTCATACTCTTGCTGCCTGCAGCAGTGCTATATATATATATATATATATATATATATATATGTGTGTGTGTGTGTGTGTGTGTGTGTATGCACATATACATATGTATATATATACACATACATAAATATATCCATACATATATATATATATATATATATATATATATATATATATATCAATATCATATGCGTGCGTGTATTTACGTGCGCTTTTTTTCTTCTTCATTCACACCGGTAACATATGCCTTATTGTATCCCAAAGATCTGTAGCATTAATAATACTGCTTCAAAAAATCAATTTCAAAAAATGTATAATAAAAACCGATAACAAAAGACATATGTTACCAATCTTCTTAACATTATCCTCTGCTCTGATTGGGACAACACGTTGATCACCATGGGGGGAGGGCAAGCAAAATGAAAAGATTACATTCAAGAAATATTTAGAAATAAAAAGAAAGAAAGACTCCGTGTCTCCAAACCTATTTCCAAGAGATGATTGCAAGATTCGTAGCCAAAGATACGAGGACATGAGTAACACAGTAACTAAGTTCACATACTTAACTCTTTTGATTCAGTGGTTTTAAACCTTTTTCACCTCAAGGCACGAAAATGGTTGTGGCGCACTATTAGTATTCAAGGATAGATTTGATCTTTCAGGATAATGTGTTCATAAGTTGAACAAACTAATTATCAATGATAAATGTAGTATTTTGCAGATCTTGGTTTTCGAAGAATCCCAAGAGTTTAGTGCATATTTGTTATTTCTGCGTGTCATTGAAAAAAGATGTCATTCTTTACAAAAAAAGAAAATATATGAGATCTGTGGTTCTAGACTTCAGGATTTGGGAGACAATTTGAATTACCATTTTGGTCTTTATTGAACAATTATTTATTAATTGCGTCATCGAAAAAAGTAGTTTTAAGCACTCCATAAAAGTACCAAAACGTATCCAAATGTAACTTTTGTATCGATACTGGAAACGATGTCCTGTGGCCCTTGAGGGAGGATCGAACCTCCTCAAAACTCCTACAGCACACCAACAGTTGCTTCGCGGCTCACTAATGTGCCGTGGTATATTGGTTTAAAATCGCTGTTTTGAATGATTACACAGAAAATGTGAAGTCTACAACTATTTTATTGTCTCTTGTCCGGAAAATTGAAACTTGAGAATCAGCCACTTTGAGATGCACTGAAAATGCTACGTCCACAACCATCTTATTGTTTCTGTTCCGGAAACTTGAGAATTAGCCACTTTGAGATATCGCCCATCGTGGATGTTGCAGAAGGATTCTTCTCTAGGGTCTAGGTTCTCTCCTTTGTTGATAACCTCTCCATACCAAGGAAGCCGACATCATGTCGAATATGCCAAAACAAGCCAGGAATATCAAAAACTGTAAACCAGAACAGCCAGCAGTTTTCAAGTTGGTCTGTCTGACTGACTGACTGACAGACTGACTTGCAACGTATAAATATATCATGCGCTGGAACTAAACAGCTCGAAATTTCAACATTTATTCGTTATGTCTTCGAAAAACTCCTTTTTTTTCTTCAAATTCCTTCCATAAATAAGTTCGTTTATTGGGAGGGCGGATCAATTTGTAATGTAAGTTTACGGTAAATTGGTCTTTAGTTTTTGACTACTTGTTTTTTGCTTTGTTTTTGAAAATTCAGATTTTTATAGTGATCACTGCTAGACAAAAGGTGAGAAAAGTCAGTTTTTCATTGATCATTCCTTCCTCTAATTTTTGATTTATCACCCCGAACGCAGCATGCAGCCAAAGGACGTAGGTCATGTGACAGTTTCTATTGAGTGACTAACCAGACCTGTTAATTTATGATTCGCTTCCTCCCCTCTTTTATATATTCTAAACTGTACTTTAAACTTCCCTTTTTCTTCCATATCAATCAAAACTTTTCGATGAGTAGTAAAACATCCGTTGTTTTGCCAACGGTAAATCTAGGGATTGAAATGAGAATCATACTCAACCTTACATGGAGACATCACAAGACAGCACAGTATATCAGGAAGAAAACAGGAGTCATAGACATCATAGAATCTATCTTTAAAAAATTTAAATGGCAATGGGCAGGCCATGTCGCAAGAATGTAAAAACACCGATGGACATCACGACTCATAACATGGATCCCCAGAAATCACAGGCGGAACCGAGGCCAACTGAATACAAGATGGAGAGATGAACTAGACAAATTCAGAAAGTACTGGCTGCGCGACGCCCATGATAAAGAATTGTGGCGAATCCTGAGGAAGGTCTATGTCCAATGACGGACGTTAAAAAACTGCTGCCGATGATGATGATGATGATGATGATGATAACTCATGGTAGTTGCATGAAGCGACTATCCCTACTCTGGAACGGATTTCCTGTTCAAAGCCACTCGAAGGCGAGTTACGAAAAACATTTCTGTTTTTAAAGAGACCGCCCAGGCAATTCATGCATTAATTCATTCTTTTTTTGGCTCGGCAATCAGGCCAAGTGGGGCTTTGGTTTACATTACTGAACGTAGTGTAAAGATCAGTCCCCTCCTCAGGGAGACGAACAAGATCACCACGGAAGGCTTTTTACATGATTTCCAACTGTTTACAGAACCGGATGGTCAGCAATCTAAGTACTGACCGGGCTCGACGTTGTTTAACTCCAATTACTGAGTGAAAACCAGGACAGTCCAACCCTTTTGCCTTAATTATCAATAAGAAAAGAGATAATGAACGCCTGTTCCTTTCTTTTACGAATTTTAGTCTAATATGCAAGAATCGAATTCATTCTTCTTGTTGTTTTTTTGTTCACACAACTGTTCTGCCGATCCATTCAACGACCTTCTTTGGGTGCACTATCCGCATGTGAAAAAAGACACCCTTTTACCCAGTAGTGTCACGGTAGTAAACAGTTTTTTTGTTTTTTTTCATTTTTCGTTTTTATCATTGTCAAATTCCAGTCAAGGTTGGCATTTCCCCTGAACAAGAACAGCATGAGCAACCCTCACTAAAATTAGGGGAGTGATTTCATCGCTTCATTGCTTGCCTGTCCCTTCACGTTAAACAAAACTTTTATGTAAAATTAACATTCCCCTACCACGGCAAACTGGGGCGGCTCTCTCACCGACTGGGCTGAATGAAGACGTCTCACATATCTATGAAAAATATATGTTGTAAATGTGCAAGGGCTTATTTCATGTTAATAGATAAATACATTTATACCTGCAAGATATTTTTGAAAATAATAACCCAATTATCATGCATTCAATAAAAAAAAAAGTTGCAGTAATCATCTTCGATCGGAGATGAAGTAGGGGTGGGTTTTGACCCTGCAGCAGTCAGGCTTTTTTATAATCAGCAGCCGTAGTAACATAGGTTGCACATTTTTATTAATTCCTTCTTTCGTTTGGAAAGGATTTCTGTACCGTGTCCCTGCAGCTGAATCCCACTCTGGTCTAAATGATAAATTTGGCTGACATGACATATGCCATTTCCCGGGGGTTTTTTATTTTTTATTTTATACTCTTCTAGGGAGAATTAATTCACCGATGACTGAAACAAAAACAAAATGAAAGTCCATGAGTTCAATTCTTGGGCACCGCAGTGCAGAGATATATCCTTGTGAAGGCAGGAGGATACAACAAAAGCGAAAATTAAGAAGAGGGCATTCGACCCAACAAGTACATGACAGAAACGTGAGTATTTTTTTTTTTTTTTTAAATTTTCGTATACCTTCACAAGCAGATTTCAGATATATTTATGGGTGGATTCTTAATATTCAAATCCTTTCGGGAAATTTTAAAAGAACGAGAAAGATAGAGGGAGAGAGAGAGATCTGTTAGTTTTGTATTAGGGATATAAATATTGAGTCTCCGAGTTGTTCCCAAATACTTCATTCAAAATTATCTCAATGAGCGGATCTCCCATATATCCTTCGCTTAATGTTATAAGCCAGGTATTATCATCTAAATAAACGTCCCCCTCTTTATATATAAATACAAACACATATAGGTATGTAAATGTGTGTATAAAAAGCTAATTTAAAAGAAATTCAATATACTGATCGAAATGAAATGATGTAATACGTAAATATTTCTGTCCCTTCTTGAAATATTTTGTCAGATTTTTCGGTTGAATATATTGATTGAAAATCGTAGAATATTTTCTGATCAACAAGTGATTCTTAAAGATGATATCGTAAGTAGATTTGCGTGCAGCCTAAGATTAAATCCTACGCAGCAGATTTAATATTCACATAGGTGAACACGGAACAAAAGTGACACGAACACGACAAATCACATCCGTTGCTATACTTACTGATCCCTCATCGTCGTACACGTTTCTTGTATTACTGCAGAGTAAGCCTTTTATTCAAAAGAGAAATAAATGATATGAAGTATGAAATAACACCATGCACATTATGCATTATGATAAAAAAAAAATCTTTGAACAGCTTAGATAAAGTGCATTAACAAATTCTCTTACATCTTTGGAGTTCAAAGCTATAAAGCTTTCTAGAAGCTTTCTAGAATATATATATATATATATATATATATATATATATATATATATATATTATGAATGTTGAGAGACAGACAGAGACAGATGCAGATCGATGGATCGATATGCAGACCAACGACTGCTTGAAGAAGAATGTGTCGGGGACTATGACACTTCAAAAGAACCACGAACGAGCAGTCTGTCCACATGCCGGGTCGATGAAGCTCGATAGGAAGAATAAATATTCTTGTTCTGAGCCAAACAGGAAATAAACTTAAGAAAAGAATATATATATATATATATATATATATATATATATATATATATATATATAGAGAGAGAGAGAGAGAGAGAGAGAGAGAGAGAGAGTTGTTGAAAAGAAGAATACATATATATGTATATATGTATATATATATATATATATATATATATATATATATATATTTATATTCAACATATACATATATATATATATATACACATATATATATATAGAGAGAGAGAGAGAGAAAGGGGGAGAGAGAGGGGGATGTTGAGAAGATGTGGTGAAACCGAGAGGAGAGGTGGGAGGAGACGAATAGTACTCAAGAGAAGGTGCGTGCGTATGTGGTGAGAGAGGGTAAAAGAAGAGTCAGTTACACGAGCTGATGACATGATGACATGAAGAGAAAGAGAGGGAATGAGTTGTGTGAGGGAGAAGAAGAGTGTGTGGGTGAGAGAGAGTCTGACCATCGACGTGATAGAGAAAGACGTTTGTACCAGAAGAGATAGACGGGGTGCATAGAGAAAGGGAGGGAGAGAGAGAGTAACAAAGAAAGGATAAAAGTGGGGACGTAAAGAGAAGTAAAAGGTAACGTATTGTTTGATTGGGGAGGGGGTTGTTCGCAAAGCGAGTGAGATAGAGAGAAGAGTGATTTATAAAAAAGATTGTGACGGGAAGTGAAAGGGAGAGGGAGTGAGTTTTATGAAAGAGAAGAAAGGAATGAGTTTTTGAATGGGTTGGGGACGCTTGTGTGT
This sequence comes from Thysanoteuthis rhombus, assembly GCA_963457665.1. Taxonomy (NCBI): domain Eukaryota; kingdom Metazoa; phylum Mollusca; class Cephalopoda; order Oegopsida; family Thysanoteuthidae; genus Thysanoteuthis; species Thysanoteuthis major. The sequence goes on from OY735219.1 coordinate 30,634,293, forward strand.
GTGAGTGTGTGTGTGTATGTGTGTGTGTGTGCGCGCACGTGTGTGTGTGTGCGTGCACGTGTGTGTGTGTGCGTGTGTGTGTGTGTATGTGTGTGTGTATGCAGGCATGTGTGTGTGTGTGTAACTGGAGGTCGAAGGGACAGAAAGAGAAAAATGTTTGTAAAGAGAGAGAGACAGAGACAGAGAGAGAAGACGGGGGAGAAGTGAGATGGGATGTGATGTGGTGTAGTGATATCATGTTTGAGAACTTACTCCTTGTTGATGTCCCGAGTTAACATGAGCTAACTTAGCAACCGATCCGCACACCCACACATTAATATTTTGCCACAATAACAAAAACAAAAAATGAATTGAACTCACCTAAACCATGACTACAAAGTAAATGCCGAGAAGAAAATTTATCGGGAAGCTATCTTTACTTTTGAGCGGAATATGGAAGTATTATTTTTACTAAAAATATACAAAGTGGAATACTTAGGAAAAATGTTTTTTTTTCATAAGTACCATTCAACATAAAAACGGAAAAATGACATACAACAGCGCGTGCATACACTCACACACACACACACACACAAACACACACACACACACAAATATATATGTATGTGTGTGCTTGTGTGTCTGTGTGTTTGCATTCTTCCCTGATTTCACACTAGTTTGATTTTCGCCGATTCATAATACTAGTATATCAGACATTACTTATTCATTTCATGTATTAAAATAACGAATTAACGTTCTATTCATTAGTAAAAATTTACAATATGTTTATACAGTTATTCTATTTGGCGCTTTATGTATAGTTATATCATTCGTTTCTTCGAAGCGGCAGGTTCGATTCCTGCCGCAGCCTGAATTTCTTCAATTATTAATTCTATTCACACTGTGTAAGCCAAGCGATACATTCACATGTATTAACGGAATATCATTTCAAATAGTGTATCGAAATAATATAATGCATTTATAATCTTATATAGTTATATATATCACGATATTAAAATTCAACGATTTTCCTGGTAGTTTTATGGGCTAAAATGTCGACAAAATCTGGATACACAAAAACATATATATATACATATATATTTATACCAACAACCAAAATATAGATACATTTTTGCATACACACACACAGCAAAATGTATGCATACTTTGTGTACGTGTACACCCGCATGCACACCAAGGCACAACTCTGTTTACTTATTTAAATGGTTCGAAACTATTCATATTCAAAGGATTTATGTCACACATTACTCACACACGCATATATATATATATATATATATATATATATATATATATATATATGTTTATATATATATATATATATATATATATATATATATATATATATATATATATATATATATATATATATATGAGTAGAGAAAGGAGTAAGGACAAGAGATAATCGGATTGGTTAGTATAATTATTGTGCAAATATTTAACTGGAAAGAGCAACGTATTTATGTTTACACTAACTTCAAACGAACAATAGAAAAATGTTTGTATTGCCTATGACTACACGGAGGATCATTAACATTTCAATTTTTATCTTTCTGCTCCTGGTGTGGTACCATAATATTTCCACCGACCCATTCTTCCGTCTTATTCAAGTGCATAATCCATGAGGAAAAAAAAAGTCTCTATTATACTAAATGGATCAGTTCATTTCAGTAACGCTCGATACACAGACTAGACCATTACCGCCACCCATGCAAACAGGCGGTTCCAATTTATACACGGGGGATATCCCCAATACCTTCTTCGCCAAGCAAAGAAAATCATCCGGTGCTGAAAGGAAAAGGGTTTATATTTGTTTTATATCAAATCAACGATGTTGATCGACGCGGTGAAAAAGATGTTTATGGTCATTTTCGCTGCGTCAATTTTTGTTCTATTTTACTGGACTCTGGTCTGGACTGACCGTCATTTTCTAAGCGCATCTCCGCGTCTCGCATATCTACGACCAGTTTATCCGGAAGAGATGAAAAAAACAACATCTAACTTATCAATGAAATTCCGGGTCATTTTAGATGACAAACTAATCGTCGAAGAAGATTTTAACAATCGGCCAGAAAACACTGTTTTCAAACAGCTTCGTGGAAACATCACTCTGGAAGTTGAAGAGTCGGAGATCGGAGAATTGTCTCCGATAAGCGCAGAAGGACAGGCCAAGGAATTTACGCTGCAGAAGATCTTCAGACCGACCATAACCCAAACGGATAAAGTCTTGTTCATGTATGTTTTTCAAAAATTTGTTGACCTTTGTGCGAAGCATAACATTATCTTCTTTTTGTACGATGGTTCTTTGATCGGGTCTTATCGACATCATGGCTTCATACCTTGGGATGACGACATCGATGTGTTTGTGAACAGCTCCCAGAAGCAGCTACTAGCGAGAGAGGGCTCGAAAGTTCCTGGTTTTCAAGTTCATGTCGAAAAAAGTTTTCAATGGAAATTTTTCCACCGTAACATCTCGACCAGCATTGACGGCAAATCGTTCCGATGGCCGTATATCGACATCTTTTTCTGGGAAGTTTCCTCCAGAGAGTTCTACGACTACACAAATCTTAGAAAGGGTAAGACGTACGAAAAATCTATAGTCTTTCCACTGCAGCCGCGTCCGTTCGAAGGTGCCTTCCTGATGGCTCCATTCAAAACAGAAGCTTTCCTGGAAGAGAAGTACGATATTGGACAGTGTCAAACGAATACTTATTCCCATCGCTACGAAGTGTCCAACCACTGGTACCACAAAGTCCCATGTGAAAAACTTGAAAAATTCTACCCGCTTGTTAAACGACATCGTATCACAACCTGTACAGAAAACTTGGTCCACAAAGGCAAGGTGATAAGCACATTTATGTCGAAGGGATGCTAATGCAAGAGAGGTGAGTTAACCTTATAATTATTACTGCTCAGGATTGAATCATTATTTTGGGAAGATTGTGTGGCGTCAATGTAACAGAAATTCCAGCAATGATGTAATAGATTAAAATCCATGTTTTTTCAATTCCGAATTCTCTGATTATCTAACTATCTATATGTCTATATCAGTCTGTTCTTTTTTGTATATTTCCTTTGCTCATTGTTGTTCAAAATGGTGAAACTGGACTCAGGTTCATATATATATATATATATATATATATATATATATATATATATATATATATATATATATAATGATCTGTTCTTCGTCTTTTTAATTTCTATTTTGCTCTTTCTTTGCCATGCGACTTAAGCTTTTTTCCTATCTGGATCAGTCCATTCATATCTATAATTCTCTAACTATCTATCTATCTATCTATCTATCTATCTATCTATCTATCTATCTTGTATTCATATTCACTCTATATACTCACGGTCGTCCTCTGCTGCTTTTCAGGAGAAGCAAAAGCATAAACCAAGGGTTAGGTGGGACTAAGCATATATTTCCTCTGTGGAGGGGTATTTTCAGAATTTGTAGTGTAAGCAAAGACAACCCACTTTCGGATACAAATGTCTTGACCGTTGACAGAGACGCATGACCAGACCCCCGGTGATGTATGGGAACATTAGGTTGGGGTTACATAAAACAATTGTACTTCACCATTATCGTTTATTGATTATAAGGTTACTACTTTCAAACCCTTCACCATTGTTGGTATCCCTCACCAAGCCTTCACGTCAGATGTGTCGTTATTTGCACACACGTATTTGTTTACACATACGCGTACGGATAGGAATATATCAATGACCATCTATGTTTAAAAAAGATTTCATTGTAAAAAAAAAGAAAGAAAAAGGAAACGATGGATTTTGAAATCTCTCCCGATGTATTTTTGTGTGTTTGTTTTATGCGTGTGTGTGTGTATGTGTGTGTGTTTTTGTGTGTGTCTGTGTCTGTGTGTGTCTGTGTGTGTATGTGTGTATGCTTATGCAAGCATGCGTTTAGATAGCTTTTTGATCCCAGATAGAAAGCTAGAATTTCGTATGCAGATTTTCTAGATTCGTAGACCATCTCACTTGCGTTACAATCATCCACCTATCAGGTGGTCATATATATATATATATATATATATATATATATATATATATATATATATATATATGTGTGTGTGTGTGTGTAGATTTATGCTGGTTTGATGGCACGGAGATACTGTTTTATTTATTTAAATCATATATTACATAAGAAATTGATATTATGTCTATTAGTAAAAATTTATATTGATATGCTCATATAATCCTGTATACTCCCCAGGGAATAGAGACATCTCCATCGTAAAATCACAGCTGCATATATATATATATATGGTACAGATCAGGTCAGCAATATAGCATAATATAAAGCAACGTCTGATATGTGATGGATTTACTTCATAGAGTACTCGATACATTCAATTTTATACTTCGAAAGTCAAGTTGTTATAGAGTTGAGCTGGAAATATATAATAGGATGTGGATTCGCTACAGAAACTAGTTCATGTTTCTGCCCTCTCTGGGCCTCATCAAATCCACATCGCACTATGTACACACACACACACACACACACACACACACACACACATATATATATATATATATATATATATATATATATATATATATATGCCGGTTTTCACTTTGTGGAGCTTAGTTTATTAGAACACATAGTTAAACTAGAGTAAATAAAACTAGAGAGATTATCTTATGCCAATTTTCAAAGTGTTAAAGCCCTGTCTGTCTTAAAATCAACTATCAACAATCATTTTTAATGTCATAAGAACACGTAAGAAATCTTTTTTTACTACTTCAGTTACACGAATGGAATTTTAGCGTCAGTTACGTCGTTTTGCGGCAGTTGCATGAATGAAATTCTTGTTTACATCATTTGCTTGATTTAGCATGACAGAAGACATCTTCGCACTCTTTATTAATGCACGTGTGGATTGTTGACTGGTCTTTCATTCGTCTGTCTTTTTATCGCAACCCTCAGAATTTTAAGTAAGCACCGTAGATTGAAAGCAAATAATGAACAACGCCTGTTGATTGAGCTTTTAGCAGACTAATCGGTACGGTGCTGTCATGGTAAGACAAGCACCCAAGAATAAGAGGAGTATATTGACCCCGAATTTGATAAAAAAAAGCAAAAAGATAGACTGGAACTTGTAATCAAATAATAACGGCGGTATTGTTTAATCTAGAAAGCGACAATAATATCGGGTAAAACTAGTAGTAGTTGTAATAGTGATGATGATGATGATGATGATGATGATGATGATGGTGGTGGTGGTGGTGGTGGTGGTGGTGGTGGTGGTGGTGGTGGTGGTGATGATGATGATGATGGTGGTGGTGATGATGATGATGATGATGATGATGATGATGATGATGATGATGATGAAGAAAATGCACAATCCAAAAACTTGCAATAATAAGACTGGGTAAAACTAGTTATAAATGATGATGTTGAAAAAGCTTCACCTATGATGAAATTATGTGAATTCAGCCTGTATCATTTTACTTCTTACGTATATGAACCGTTTAACATGTAAACAGCTCATAGTGAATACAAAACATCGAGCAAGATTGAACTGAAGAGTTAAGATGAGTTACCAATAGATTCACCAGAAATGCACGATGCAGCAATAATATTCAATTAGCAATGATTTGGATTTGAATATTATTCCTTGTTAAAAAAAACAATGTTCCATCTAATTTTTAGTAGTTATTGTGCGCAAAAATCTTACATTTTTAACGGTGACACAAATATGAGCCCGTGTTTGCATTCGACGCAGTGAATAAGTTTTTTTTTTCACAATAAAAACTCACTAAGCTGACTACAGAATTTGGAATCTGCGATTTCTTTTGTGCACTGGTTGCAAAATACTGTGCGTGCGCACAGCTTAGAGGGAACAATGTTGACGAGTCCCTTTTTTTTTATCTTACTGGATTTTTTAATCGCAATGCTCAGTTAGTTTTAACATTTATTCTGCGACTTTCAAATAAGCAGTATGGATAACAAATAAAGGATAACGGTCCAGGAAGGTCCGGACGACTCCAGCTGATTGAGTTTCCACGGCATAATCGGTAAGGGTCGATAATGATGTTATCGGGTCCAGAAGCCTTTCCTTTTCTTTGTTCGATGTCTTGCTACACTTCCTAACGGACAACTTCTGCGAGTTCCTCAAATCGATTACTCTCGGCTTGTACTTCCTGTTCATTTTCTATGTCTTTTGTTTGGTGGAATAGAGTGGTTTGTTTTGTTTTTTTGTTAAATTTCTAGGCACATTCAACTATTCGATCCCCATCCGTTGTTAGGTCTCCATTTGCTTCGAGTGCATAAGTTATTTGCTTTCTTCAAAGCTGGAAAAGTTATCACTGGTTACCCTTTTCAACTCATGCCTCAAACAAAGTAAAGTCCCAGAAGGTTGGAACACCGTAATCATAATGCTGTATCGTCGTCTTTGCTAAGAACCTTAACGATCTCCAAGTGATGCTAAAGGAACTGAATGAAGAAAGCAGAAATGTTGGCCTCCACATGAACTTCAGCTAGGCGAATGTCATGTACAACATGTTGAAGGAATGGATAAAACGATCAAAATAGAAAACGCAGAGCTGAAAAAAGTAGACCACTATTTCAACCTTGGACAACGAATCTCCATGAAATCCTTAAAAGAAAAAAGATATCGGGCGAAGAATCACTAGGTTGGCATTTTCCGGGAGAGCAAGCTCGACTTTCAGGAAAAAGAAAATCCCACGTCCTAAAAAGAAAGGTTTTACTAACAATGCATCCTCCTAATAGTCATTTATGAAACAGATACATGGAACCCAACCAAACAATTAACCCTTAAACCGAGAACCAGGAAAGGTGCATATAAGAGAATCATGCTCAACTCCACATGGAGAGATCATAAAACTGGAGTCCGAGATATCACACAAAACCATTATGTCAGACAACTGCTGGACATCACGACTCATAACATAGATTCACAGAGATCATATGTAAAATTGTGGCCGGCAGAAAGTAAAATGGCACGACGAGTTAGACAAATTCAGATAGTGTTGGCTCTGCGACACCCATGATAGAGAGGCCTGGCGCATCTTAAGGAAGATCAAACAACGGACACAAACAGTCTGCTGCTGCTGATGATGATGATGATGAATCGGTAAGGCGCTGCCACGACAGACAGGCTATCATGATTAGGGGATTCAAGTTCAAATATCGCTGGAAGTTCATCTTGTTTTCATTTCTGATCAAACATTAATTATTGTTATAATGCTTAATCAAAGAAATTTGAACAATTTAAAACAATCGAGTCTTTGCTTGTGTGCAAGAAATAATAATTTTTTTCTGGATTCAACAACTGGAAAATCTTCGACAAGTTAATATCAGATGGTTAGGTAACGCTAAGTGGTTTCAATGGTTTCAATTCAAGATTATCATTTCCCTGATTGTAAACTGCAAAATACCTACGAAATCTCTTTGGGACATATTTCTTGGTCGATCTGGGGGTACGAATAGAGTCGTATATTAACTAAAAAGAATCGCAGTCCCTCTAACAGAGCTAGTAGTATCATTTTCGCATCACATTCAATGTCTATGATCCTGAATTGCTCGACCCTTTCCTTAAATCTAACCCTTACGTGGCACAATAGGGTTGTCAGCTAAGTTGGAATACGAGAGGCAAGAATGAAGCATATTACTAAGTCTCGTTGACTATTATTCAAACGTATCTTACGCCTTAAATCATATTAAAATCTACACATACACAAGCTATATTTGAATGTTTAATTGTGTATTTGTATCTTTAGATGCATCTCTGTTTGTTTTTTTTTCGATTTCTAGTACAACCTAAAAGTTATAATGAATCGGTCAATGTGAAATAGATCAACATAGCTAGAAATAATTAAAGGGTTGTACCAAAATAAGATGGGCCGTTATGACATAACAATGGGTAATATGTTACAGATTCACCGTGCTAAGAAAGTAAAAGGAAAAAAATGTTTAATGTTGAGTTGGGACTTGTAAAAAAATTGAAATTAGAATACTGGAATTATTGAAAATGGATCACCTAATGAAAATAGCTCTGTACTTTTCAGTCAATATGTACAATATATTTCAATCGTAGACAACCACATGGCTAAAATAGTAAAAAACTTTCCATCCATGCTACAGGTCGGTGTTCGAACCCCACTAAGAAGTCAGGGTTTTAAATGTTGATTTCGATGAGAGGTCACTATCACTGAGGAGATTGCCATAGCACAATCTTCCTGGTTTCCTACAGCTTTTGCCGTAATAAGCGAAGCCAATATCTATAATACTTTCAACTGAAAAAAAAGTCTTCATTTACAAACGTTTGGAAGGTATATCCGACGGGATACACATATTGAATTTCTCCAGAAGATTGTTCTTGAATTTTCATCGGAGGTTATCCCTTCTGTAATACAAGCATGCACAAACAGCTTTTTATCGAAATCCAGTACAAGTCAAGAGTTGACTTTGTTTTCCTACTGTGAGAAGATCAAGAACAAGAACAGGGAACAATCCTCACCTAATTCAAGGGAGTACAATTTTCATTGTTTTTCTGTTCCGGTACGTTAAACCAAATTGAAAAAATAAGTGATTTTCAGGCGACTCGCTTACCGACTGGGCTAAACCGATTTTTTTAGATATCTTCGAAAATTTTGTTAGTCATACAAAAAAGTGCATTCATTCTAATAATAAATAAATACAGTCACACCAAAGATAAGAACATTTCTTATAATGTTTATTCATTATATATACAATACAAAAGTTGCAGAAATCATCTTCAGTTCGATGGATGTTGGAGTGGATTTTGACTCTGCAATAGTCTGGTGTGTCTTTCATTGTAGATATTTATATCATTAATCAACCCAGTACTTCTCAGAGTCACAAATCACATTACTACCATCATCATCATCATCATCATTCTTTTAACGTCTGTCGTTGGACATACACCTTCCTCAGGATTCGCCACGATTCTCTATCGTGGGCGTAGCGGAGACATTATTTTCTGAATTCGTCTAGTTCATCTCTCCATCTTGCATTCCATGTCGTGAGTCGTGATGCCCATCGGTTGTCTTCCATTCTTGCAACAGGGCCTGTCCATTGCCATTTGATTTTTCAAATATATTCTATGATGTCTTGGACTCCCGTTTTCTTCCTGATATTCTGTGCTGTCTTATGATCTCTCCATGTAAGGTTGAGCATGATTCTCTTATGCACATGTTGTATGCTTCCCAGTTTGCGTGTGGGTGTTCCAGTTGGTGCTGTCCCCACAAACTATACTAAACCAGCCGTGGTTCTGGGTTAGTGAAAGAAGGCAACAAGACGGAATTTCGTTTATATGTTTTATATAGAATATTGATTATCAATATCTCTGGAGACGGGAAATGCCTATTCGCAGTTGAAAAGAGAGGAGGCCGATTATCATCTAAGTCAAAATGACGACTGGTCTCTCATGTCACGAACGGTAGTCTACTGAATGGTAGCAGCGGTTGACGGTTACTAAGGGCGGCGTCTAACACGAGAGAGCCGGCAACGATTCTCTTCTCCAAAACCAAATTTTACTCTGACTGCAGCGGTTGACGGTTACTAAGGGTGGCATCTAACACGAGAGAGCTGGCAACGATTCTTCTTCTACTTGTTACGAAGATTCCTCTTATTTAAGCCCTTGGTATCAACACTGTATCTCTTGTAACTGACTTCCCTTCTCTCCCTCTCCTGTTATCTCGGTCTCCCTGGAAAACCCCAAACATTGACCATCATTCATCTCGCGACGCAGGTCTGTCCAAGATCATAAATTAGTCTCCCCCCTCTCTCAAGGGTTCCGCAAACAACCTTTCTTTCATAAGCTTTACTCTCTCTCTCTAGACCCCAGACACTGGCCCTTATATCTGGCTTTGTTTTTGAAACCCAGGATTTGACAGATGACACTAGATTGAAAAAGTACAGGTAACTCAACTTCCCATGACATCTCGAAAAACACATTAGGCCCTTATCTGGTCATCGAATCGGGAACAAAACCTTTTCCAAAAGCATTTGCGGATCTGTCTCTTGGTTAGGTTCTATGGTTGTATTCTGTTCTTTTTAGAATAATTGGGATCGTCTGATCCTAGGTTTCGTCAATTCCATCCCCATTTGGAATTGAATTCAAGTAACTTTTTCATCGTTATATTTTCCACTAAAAGCCCCCTCCTTGATTGATATCCCTCCTCAATCCCTCTCCCCTGGTTGACATTCCTCCTCTCAGGGAATTCATCCTCTGTGAGCTGAATGCCTCCCATTTGAGAATTTCTTCAACAGTTGCCAATGAGAGATAAAGGGCAGAAATGTAAAAAAAAAAAAAAATTATGGCCTTTTTACGATTTTTTTTATTGAAAATAATACCTGCAGAATATTTCATTTTACGATGTCATAGGATTCAATCTGATCAAGGGGAGACTATTTGCACTTCTTCCTCCTTGACTCATTTTTTCAAAATAATTTTAGGTTTAGGGTTGAGCAAAAATACCTTAGCCTCCTGTAACATTGTAGAGCAACTTCTCGCGCTCGGCAGCACAAATTCCGCCAGATCTAATGCAACAACCAAAATTAAAATTATAGTTATTTCTGAGTTGAATGATGAATTTTTGTGAGTGTTATAAAGAAGGAACGTTCTTCAACAGTTCCAAACGAAAATTTTACTTGTGTGAATAAAGATATATTTTATGTATCTGAACCTTGCATTAATGAATCTTCGTAGCCAGTACGTATATCAGAGTAATCATCTACAAAATCATCTAAAATTATCTAAGGAAAAATGGATATTTTATCTAAAATCATCTTGAAAATACCAATTGATTTGGGCATTGATGTTCCTAAAATGACCATAGAGACCCCTAAAAGCACTTTTTTGTGAAAAATTAAAAAGAACAACAAAACAGATGTTACTTAGTGGTGTGCACAAGCAAATTTCCAAGATTGTAGCGCCAAAAACTTGACCAGGAGTACCTCGACACATACGCATACACACATATACACATGGATAAATAGACAAAGACAGAAAGAGAAAGATCTGTAACCCACTTGAATCTCATTTGGGAAACTATGCTAATTCGGTATAAATGTTTTTAAGTGAAAGCTTCCAGCTTGCCTTGTGTATTTGGAGACTTGTATAGACTGTATGCAGCACATACTCCTGGTGCACTAGTTATTTCGTTTCAATCCTGGGGTATATTTTTTCTAAGCAAACAAAAAAATTGCGCAAATGGAGAAATAAAAACAACATATTTTTATGATTCCTATACACATCGTCTCAATCTATAGAACAAAAGATATGCTCCAAAATGAAATGTTGGTCTGAAGAAAAGAGCGTAGAGCAAAACTCCCTCAGGACGACTCCCTATTGGTCCCCTTGTCCCTTTCCTCAGGGGGAAACCCTTTGAGAACGAAAACAATTTTCGGCATTTTCAAATTTTTATGTTTCTCTTCCTTTTTTTTCCCACTCTGCTTTGCACTTTGTTGGAATGGGTTTTAGGACCCCGGATAAAAATGATCTAGGAAGCTTGTAAATCCGAAGAAAAATATCCAAATAACATCTTTAAAAGTGAGTATAAAATTGTGTCAAGGAACTTACCGCTCACCATTTTTTGTTTATAATATATATATATATATATATATATATATATATATATATATATATATATATATATATATGGTGGATAAACTTGGGAGAATATGATGTTGATCACACACTTTGCAACGTGTACTTTCTAAAGCTGTTACTACAAATGAAAAAAAAATCCACAGATATAGACTTTTTCTCCTGAATATCGAATAAAAAACTTCCCAAATATACATATGTTTCTCATTTAGATTCTTAAGCTGTTGCATTTTTCTCCTAAGGGGATGATATTACGAACAATAAAACAGTGATATTATTTATCAATATAGGAATAAAGGTGTTGCCAGTGGAAAGATGGTGTGACACTTTCTTCCCAAGCATTAATTTATTCATCAATATTACCGATCTATAACCTCTAATAATGTTTTGTATTCTTTAGACTAAACTATGAGAATTTTCGCAAGCCACAAAAGTTTCAAAAGGTTGAGCAAGTTTCCTGCGACTGAAGGAAGCCCTTCCTTTTCTTTTATATTGTTTGATTAACATTTTTTGTGGCCACTGCAGATTTCATCGGTGTGATCACAATTAAAATATTTGTCAATGGCCCAACTGACAAGTTAGAGAGACAAATCAGTCATTTGAAATTCATCATCATGGACTTATCTCTGGTAGAACCAGGAAAACAGTAACAGGTGTTCACATTCTGTTAATTTCTGAGAATTTTACAAGTAAACAAAAGCACTAACTCTTGTATGCAAAGTAGAACCTGTATTTAATTTGTCGGTTCAAGTGACGAAATCAAACTAAGAGTCTACTGTTCATTCTGTCGCCGGGAAAACAAGTTGCTGAGCGGTCGGAAGAGTCTCAAACTCGAAAGGTTTTTTATTATTGAATCTTATCCACCGTTGACTCTCAGGCTTTGTTTTGTTAAAGAACTTAATCTCCAACCTGGATTTGCGTATACAACTAGGAAATTCTTACAAGAAATATACGTTTGGACCCGCTGTGATATTACCTCTGATTGAAAATGTTTTTCACCGCTGACAACTACCGTGGACTCAAATATAACAAAAGAGCACTTCCTACTGAATGTCAGTCTTGAACTACGTTCGAAGAAACGAATTAGGAAAGATTTCGTGGCAAGGGGAATAAGGGAAGTGGTAGTATTTTTTGTTATTTTTGTTGTTATAATTGATAACCTGATGACTGAAAGCTTCAATCAGAAAAGCCTATAAGACACTAGAAAAACCAATAATACACTCATATTACAAGGAGAACCCAGGTGTTGAAAAATAATCAAAAACTTGTTTATGGACCTGGTTGAGATTTCTTTGTGACATTGGATTTTTAAAGCAATAATCTTATTTTCATGGAAATTTGTTTTGTTGGTGTCTCCATTTTTTAGCTAGATATATATGACCATATAGCTACGTCAGTGTCAATTGTTCCTAACATGTAATAAGATAGATATACATATATGTAAGTATATTTGTATTTGGTCTGACTTATCTGGTACTTCCGGGATCGATAAATACATCATTGTTTCCCGTGAATTAAAAATTCATATCTCCGTCCAACCAGACATTATTGATATTACCAGACCAGGTCTTGAACTAAATCCCCAAAGATATCCATTCATATATCCCTACTTGATTCAAGTACTTTTTTTTTTTAGAAAACTTGTCGTACTTGGTCCCAGAGGTGTGCAGGAATACCATTTGATAATACTAGTTGCTTCTTTCTGAAATTCTGGGATGTGGAAATATACACTGATCTATTCAGACTAGTGTCCTTATCTTGGTTGTTATAGTCACAACCTTTAAACCGTTGTACCTTTTAGCCTTCTATCATATTCGGAAACTTTGTTGGAATTTCAAACTGAAGTTCACTTCACACCACTTTCTCATTTAACAAAAAAAGACGAAAAGCGAAAAAAGGCTCAGTATTAGTTTTGAAACAAACTGTTACAGCAGAGATACCTACCCTCTTCTCTCCACAATACTCGAGTCTCCAGAACCTCCCATCACTTGGCCTCCAACGACTCACTTAAACATACTATCATCACCATTTTGGGCCTGGGAACGCTCAAAATTGTTTCCCATATGAATTAGCATTAATTGTCTTCGCTTTATACCATTTCGGCTGAAGAGATATTTTTATGGGAACGCTTTTCTTTCATATATAATTTCATATAGAAGTTGTACATATATATATATAAATATATTCACTAATTGTACCAGCTGCTCAAACTTACTAAGCTACAAGAATCCTATGGTTAGCAGAAGATTAAATCTAAACTTTAAATCCACCCGTTATTCTCACCCGATCTCTTTCATTGTGCCATTTTTATTTTTGTTTTTACACTGGTAGTAATACTAAGAAGGTATTCCTGTAATTTTTGCACAGGGAGCGCTCTTTATAAATTGTAATTAGTTAAAAACAACTAAAAGGCTGGAGAATACCACTATTGAAGCCGACATGATACGGACAAGGAGAAAAACCCTTAAAATGATGCTAGTTATAACTATTCTCGTTATGATAACTTATTACATTCTACTTTCTACTAAAAAACAAGAACAAAAGCCAGTGAGACACAAATTTGCCATGCAAAAAATCATGTCACCCCACCATACCTTCAGGATCCTCTTTAACGAAAAAACTGTTGTTGAAGAAGATTACAATCACCGACCCTCGGAAACTGTTTTTAAACCCCTCTGTGATGGCCAAACACTTAGATTAAACAGATCTATTATCGGGAAACAGATACCCGTCAGCTTCGTAGGGCCTTCGGAAAAGTTTTCTATATCAGCTACTTTTCGACGCGCTATATTAGAATCGGACATGATTCTTTCTTTGTACATATTTCAGAAATTCGTAGACGTTTGTGAAGCGAAAAAGATCCCCTACTTCATGAAGGGTCGAACTCTGATTGGATCGTACCGTCACCACGGCTTCGTACCGTGGGACGATGGCATAGAAGTGTTCGTCGACAGCTCTTACGAAGCAGCTCTAACTAAAGCCGTAGACACGCTCTCCGGTTTCAAGATCTTCTCCCCACCAAAGAAGTCGTGGAAGTTCTTCCATGAAGTCCTTTCGAGTCCGACTTTTGGGAAACCTTTCCGTTGGCCTTACGTCGAGATTTTCTTCTGGACCACCTCCGCTGACAAATTTTACGACTTTACAACCCATAAGAAGCTAAACGCGCAAAAGCTAAAAAACGTTTTCCCACTTGAAAAACGTCCGTTTGAAGGGTCTCTACTACCAGGGCCTCATAATGCACGGATCTTTCTGAAAAAGAATTACAACGTATTGAAATGTAAGACGAATGTCTTTTCTCGACGACATCAAATCAAGAGCAAATGGACAATAACTGTTCCGTGTCGTAGACTCAGAAAAATGTATCCTTTCGTCCGGCACTATAGAAAAAGTAAATGCAAAGAAAAATTATATTTTAAGAATCAAGTACTCGGCACTTTTAAAGCTAAAGCCTGTTGAGAGATGTAAGTATTTTTTCAAAAGTTTATGACGCTACATTGTTGAATAGTTTTCTGTATCTTCCTCGATAACACGTGGGGAGTCGCTTATCGTGATCACTTTGGAACGGAGTCTTTCAGATAACAATGATCATCTGTTAACATTGAGCGAATGATGTGGAGGAAGTCACTCATAGTGATCACTTTGAATAGAGTTTTGCGACTGATTAATTTTGGCAATTATTAAAACAGGCTAATCTGTGATTATGATAAGCGCCCCCCCCCCTCTGTATCATATTTCGTATTCAAGACGTGGCTTTGCTTTTTGAAAGTCCAAAGATTTTAATCGTTAAACCAATTTAAAGATGCAGGTATCCCCGGAGGTTCTTTTTTACGCCACTTCACTTTTACGAAAGACGTACACTAGTACGGGTTCTCTGTTATCCAAAATGGCGTAAATCGAAGAAGAATATATAAATCGATATAGATAGATATAATATATCATACTTTTGAGAAATTTTTTCAGTGCTGTGAAATCTCAGGCAAGTTTAGTTTTTTGACTAGGAACGCGCAAATTTTCACTTCTTACTCTCCCCCCCCCTCTCTCTCTCTCTCTCTCTCTCTCTCTCTCTCTCTCTATCTATCTATCTATCTATCTATCTATCTATCTATCTCTATCCCTTTCCCTGTCAACCTTCCCATCTTGACTTTTTTCCTGTTTCTCTTTCACTCTTGCTATTTTTCTATCTCTTTTTCTCTTCCTTTCTTTTGTTTCTCTTCCTTCCGTTCTCTCTCGACCATTTGCCATCGTATTTTCTCTCTCTTTTTTTTGGGGGGGGCTCATTCTCCCCCTTTAGCCCTCCTACTTCCTTCCTTTCCCTATCTTTCACAGCTTGCTTCGTCGCTCTTTTCTCTGTCTTTTTCTCTCTCTGATTTTCTTCTCTTCCTTTCTTTCTTTCTTTCTTTTGCAATTTTTCAGTCTATTCTCTCTACAAACTTTCTGAACATTTTTCTCTTTCTGTTTTCTTCACGTATATTTCTTTCTCTTAACCTCTCTCTCTCTTTCTCTCTCTCTCTCTCTCTCTCTCTCTCTCTCTCTCTCTCTCTCTGTGATTTCCTTTCGTTTATCCCTACTTTCTTTTGCTTTTCTCTCTACCTGACCGTCCTCTCTATCTTTATTTCTCTGTGTATTCATTTTCTCTTTGTTTTACTTCTTTCTTTTTTCTGACTCCCTACCATATCTCCCCATCTCTCTCTTCTTTTCTTTCAGATTCTCAAAATTCGCTTTTCTCTTTCTTCTGTTTTTTCTTTCTTCCTCTATTGACTTTTTCTCTCAATCTGACCGTTTGTCTCCAAATCTGCCTTAACTTAATTGTCTTCTTATTTGTTTTTACCTCTGTCTCCCTATCTTTCCCGAGCTATTTACATTCTCTTGCTCTCTGTCTGGCACTCTCTCTTCTTTCTTCCTACCCCCCTCTCTCTCTCTCTCTCACACTTTATATATATATATATATATATATATATATATATATATATATATATATATATGTATATATATATATATATATATATAGAGAGAGAGAGAGAGAGAGAGAGAGCAGATGTAGACAGATAATGAACAAAATGAGAATTTGTAGATAAGCACAGTTATTTCGGCCTTTGCATTACCGGCGACTGCTTAGCTCAATGGTGAGAGCAACACTGCGTTGAAGCAGCTACCTATCAGTCGCAGTTTCGTTTCATGCAGCAGCTCAATTTTCTCTAATTGTTTATCCGAAGGTCAATTGATACATTCACCGTGTAATAACACGAGGGGATTTCAGAGTGATATATATATATATATATATATATATATATATATATATATATATATATATATATATATATATATATATATATATACACACACACACACACACACATATAAGCAGTACTAGTTAATGTCTCAACTGCCCTATTTGACCTAATATTCACACTCAACCTGGATCAATATGATCAACCATTAGAACAAACAAACGTCTCTGGACTTGTTCTCAAAATGTCTCACTTTTACATAAATTATAACTTTTAACAGCTAATTCATAAATTACAATATAATTCTGATAAGCTTGTCGACGTTCGGTTGGGCGAGCAACTAAGTAACGGCACAGACGATTGAACAGAGTCACGTTCGAACTCCACCTGAATTCCCTTTGTACAGATAACCCTGGGAAAAGCATGAAGATATCTATCTTCCTGACCATGAGCAAAATAGCGCAACATGACGTGAGTGACGCGACTTGGGTTGCTAGTTACCACTAGGTCTGTTTTACACATCGCAAATGGGACGTGTTAGTTGTAATGTCTTGTCCAACCTCTTCACTTCATGGATCCCCAGAAATCATATGCAAAACTATGGCCGACAGAAAACAAGACGGCATGACTATTGAAACAAGTTTAAGAGGCACTGAAGCCATAATGCCTGCGATAGAGAGATCTGGTGAATTTTTGGGAAAGTCTATGCCGGGCGTTAAAAGGATGATTATGATAACGATGATGATGTAACGTAATATATGAATACTGAAAAAATCTCAAGAATTTATGATTTTTTTTAAAATTCTATTTTATATGTTTTCTTCTAGAAAACGACAATTATGTCATGAACAGAAATTATCCCGATCATATTCATTATTTGATAGAATTCTTTTTACATTACTTCACATTTTGATGCCATGATTGTTTAATTATCGACTGTGAAGGCGAGTCTATTAAGTTGTCATATTTGGATCATGAAATGTTGTGTTGTGGAGAATAAGATGAAGGATGACCTGAACAACAACAACAAGAACAAACAGTATTCATTTAATTAAACTATGGCCCTTTTGAGGCAATAACCCTTTTCCAACGATCCTCTCGTGATAATATGCCATCACAATATTTTTTTTCGTTTAATTATTCACAAATTCAGTCAAAGTGCTAATTATTGCTTCTCTATAATTGAACCCTCTCCCTCTCTCCCTTTTTCTCTCTCTCTCCATCTATCTATCTATCTATCTATCTATATATATATATATATATATATATATATATATATATATATATATATATGTGTGTGTGTGTGTGTGTGTGTGTGTGTGTATGTGTGTGTGTATTTATATGTATGTGCGTGTGTACGTGTGTGTGATTAAAGGTTTATCTTGATATATAAGTGAGAGGTGACTATGTGTCTATGTTTTTGTTTGTCACGCTATAAAAAGTACCTAAACATGGACGTAGCTATAACAAGTGCTATGCCTACTCAATGGACGTGGGGTAAAGTTTTAAAACAATAAGTTGTGAGAAAAATATTTGAAGAGGTTTAAGAAGATGGATGGGTTCTATTCACAATGTGGGTATAGCGCCAACATGGAACCTACTTACCGCCCACATACATATCTTTTAGGGGTGTTAAGTGAAGGGGAATCCCCCTCTCTTGAGGGGTCAAATAAAAAAAAGATAGAGAGAGGCCCTATTTACATTGTAACTATAATGCAATATTGAATGTTCGCTCTCTGTTTATCACATACACGCACACACTTACACACACTTACACACACACACACACTTACACACACACAAACACACACACACACACATATATATATATATATATATATATATATATATATATATATATATATACAACGAATATTTGTTAGTTTCTTTGTTTCTAACTTCATGTTTCAAAGACTACTAAATAGCTACACAAGGGTAACTTGACTTTAGGATGAACAAAGGATAGATGGTGTTGTCCACTTGTGACCTCTAAAGGCCAGTTTAGGGTGAGGTTAATTTTGGCATTTCTGAATGTAAGGAAGATGGCAGCACCCTATGAGCTGCAAATTCGTATACTTGGGTAACTTGCCCCTGAATTAACATTGGATAGATAGCGCTGACTTTTGGTGACATATGAAGATGAATTTAGAGTCTGGTCAATTTTGGTATCTTCAAATGTAAGATATATTTAGGACAAGGTCAGTTCTGTTCGTGGGTCGTTCCCCACTCATCATCTTAATCGGCTTTCTAGCGTCCGTCGATGGACATAGACCATCCACAAAATTCGCCAGACTTCTCTATCATGGTCATTGCTGAGACAATATTATCTTAATTTGTCTAGCTGGTCACGTCATCTTACTTTCTGTTGGCCACAATTTCGTGTATGATCCTTGGGGATCCAAGTTGTGAGTCGTGATATTCAGCGGTTGCCTGACATTCTTGCATATGTCCAGCTCGTTGCCATTGACGTTTTATAATGGTTTCTATGATTTCTCAGACTCTTTCCTTTCCTCCAATATACTGTGCTGTCTCATTATCTCTCCATGTGAGGTTGAGCATGATTCTCTCTAGTGCACGTTGCATGGTTCTCAGTTTATGGGTCAAACTTTTGGTTTGGTTCCATGTCTTTGCTCTACGGGTGACTATTGGGAGGATGCATTGGTTGTATACCCCTCTTTTTAGGACACATGGGTTTTTCTCGGTCTAGAAGGTCGAGCTTTCTAACCGAATGCTTTGCCAACCTCCAACTTCTTCGCTTGATCTCCTCTTCTTTTGGGGCTTTCATGAAGATTTTCTGTCCAAGGTAGGTGTAGTGGTGTACTGTCTTCAGCTCTGCATTTTCGATTTTGATCGTTATGTCTTTGTTCTCGATATATGTGTTGTACATGGGGCCTATTTCTCTTCATTCATTTCTTCTAACATTTTTTTAGAGATCATGCTTCATTCTCGAAAACTGGCCTGGGGCCCCACTCAAGTTTTATTATTCTCATCTATATTTCCCTACCTGATCTTAATAACCCAATGCTGAATAGTTTTCGCTGTAGTAATGTTCAGTCCAAATGCTTTGTTGGTATTATCAGCTAGTTTAGAAACATCAACATGGTTTGTACCTCCACCGCCATCTTAATTTTCTACTTCCTTTATATCCAAACTCAACCAGGCCGTCGATCTATACTAATGAGTACACATGCATCGAAAATAAAGAATAACCCTCCGTTGAGATTCGAACTCAAGTTTTTTTAGGGGAACCTGGTAAAAGCCCTCCTAATCCTACTGCCTAAGTTGCAAGAACTCAATGGATTAGTGGAAGATCAATCTATCCCTCAAACTATGAATGGAGGGTAGACTTGAAGGTTACAGTTCATCTAACCTTCAAAGCTAGGTGTTTACTGGACTTCCTTAAGCAAAATGAACGTGAGCTCGAATCTCACCAATTTACGCATTGGACCTGTGACCTTATAGTGAACGCTGTAGATTTCATCAATATTGTTTTTTATTAAGGAATTTTGAATTTATCTTTAGTTTTTTTAATTTTTTTATTAGGAGTTCCCATATGTTAATAATGTCTAAACTTGGTGTACTGATCGAACAACAACTAAAGTATGCTTGTTTCTGCGTGAAAATTTATCCAAATGACCCCAAAAAATACAATGATTGCAATGCATCGCCTAAAAGATCCAGACACTTTGCTAATCATACCTATCTCGTCCTGATCTTATTGACACAACCGCGAAAAAAATAGGCCGGACATATTTCATTAATTTTCTGCCTATAACTTTCAAACCAGTGTACCACTAATGTCATAAATGCACACAAAGAATAGGCCTGAGGCACGGTAGATTAATATTTAATGTAGCCAGCTCTGTGTGCGTTAACAAATTTATTGGTGCTTTAATTTCCAAGTTATAGACAGAAGCATAATGAAATCCGCCTATCCTCTTTTCTGCAAAGTGTGTATTAATCCCAGTCTGTTCATATCTATCAAGCCAAGCTGAAATCCCAGCAATGGTGTAACCGATCAAAACTCATGCTCTTCTGAGTCTGAAATGTCCTTGATTATCTATCTATCTATCTGTCTATCTATCTATCTATCTGAATTTGCTTGTTTCTATCAGTGTATCTTAATCTATTCATATCAATCTATGTCTTTGCTAGCTAGCTAGCTAGCTGGCGATCCCAGTCAGCTCACTTCTGAACAGTTTCATTTTTATTCATGTATCATGTGTTTATATCTATCTATTTTTCAAAACGTTTCAGTTATATTCTGCATGGTTTTCATCGAGTGTCTATTGTGTTCTGAAATGTTGCTGTGTCTTACGCTAGGGCAGCGTACACATCCACTCCAATACACGTCATATCCGGTGTTGCGTCTGTGTTTTCAAGATATTGTCTTCCGACCTCAGCATTGAACTTCAAAGACACTCACTTTTCTCGACCAAGCTAGTATAGTCCCAAGTTCAAGGAAGGTCAGAGGGGGGGATGATCCAAGGATTTATTTGTTTTTTTTTTATTTATTAAATACTACTTAATTCTTGGTTCTCTTTGGAAGCAACTTGCTTGTTTATAGACTTTTATAATATACATTTGTTAATTGTTAACTCGTTAACTAGATTAAAATCGCCCGTCCCGTGAGGAGATGAATTTCCTAAGTATAACGGGTGTGTGTATGCACGTGTGTGTGTGTTTTCTTACCATTACTACTACTAATTATAATACTAACTACTGTTTTATTAACAAAAAAAAACGCCCACTTTTGTATTAAAATCAATTTCATTGTAACAAAAGTTCGTGGCCAGAAAATGAACTTTAATGACCTCAGATGTCAACGTCACGTAGCCCATGTGAGAAATCAACTTCTCTTCGGTCTATACATATAATAATAAGTTGATAGGCCTTGTCGTTTTTGCAGAGAAGAGGCACGGACAGAAGGCTCAATATATCAGTACAGATTATACGTATTCATATATATCTATTTATATCCACTAATTTTTACTTATTGTTTCAAACAGGACAGACTGGACCAGCTTATTTATCTCAAATTATTCACTCGATGTCACATACATATGGGATTATATATATATATATATATATATATATATATATATATATATATATATATATATATATATATATATATATATATATATATATAGTGAAGTATGAGATAATGTATTATAGTGATAACATGTATAAACAGTAACGCTAAGTTTAATTCGGAAGAGTGCTCCGGTATTGTCACCTTCTACCAAACTAAGCTGCAGTTCATAACTATACATACATATCACACACACACACAAACACACGTGCATATATATATATATATATATATATATATATATATATATATATATATATGTGTGTGTGTGTGCGTGTGTGTGTGTATGTGTGTGTGTGTGCATGTGTATGTGTGTGTGTGTGTTTTCCTTAATAGACCAAATAGATAATCGTTTCATATTTGAATTTGAATTACACACATTCCCAAGTGTCGAAACGGTCCACTAAAATACAATCAGGGCACGTTCTATATAGATACTTACACATGGAGGTATGATGGGAAGACAGTTGACAATTTGAAAAAGAAAAAAAATTTGTGGATGATCATTACATCTACGTTTCTTCCTTGCTTATGATAGCGAACTTTTCGTCTGAAATTTTTACTTATTCAGAACCTTTTTCTCCGAATCAACTTTCTTCACATCATCTTGTCGGATCTATATCCACCTTTTTTTACACATGTAGGTGTTGTAGATTTTATTAGTACACGACCGAATAGTATGTAAGGAGCAATTATATCGTGTTGCACCAGTCTTCCCAGTACGGAGTACTTAGCTGCTTTGAAAATTCACTTGCAAATTTTTGGCTTTCATCCGAACACGAACAATAATTACAGGTACCAGACGTAAATCATGGCTTGGCTTCGCAGACAAAGATTTAGGAGAGTTTATCTAAGTCGTTGTCGATCGATAGGCAGTATATGAGGCCGGTCGTTGAATAGTCCTCAAACCTGCATCGGTTAAATTTTAAGATCAAATGCGGTATGGGGTCGTAAGTTTTCTGTTGGAGTTTCCTCTCAGATGCCTGAGTTATCTTTGAAGGTCTGTCGCCCTTTCAAAGAAGTATTCCGACAGTTTTGCTCCGTTCTGTTACATATTGCTATCACTACTAAAAAAAAACGCTATTATCGCCACTAACACCACTATTATCTCCTCCTTCACCCAATTGCAAAAGCCTTCGGGAGACACATTTTAAAGAATAATTTTGAAGTAAAGCTCACAAGAAATCTGAACAATTGCTCAGTTCCTTGAGGGATGATTCAGACCGGTTTTCTACGTCCGTTTCAGGCCCTCGAGTGGAATACGCATCTATCAAAGCCACCAAGCAGGTTGAGGACACTATCATCATCATCATCATCAGTCTTTTAGCGTCCGTCGTTGGACATAGACCTTCCCCAGGATTAGCCACATTTCTCTATCATGGGCATCACAGAGCCAGTACTTCCTGAACTAGTCTAGCTCGTCTCTCCATCTAACATTTTGCCGGCCTCGGTTGCGCATGTGGTCTCGGGGGATCCATGTTGTGAGTCGTGATGTCCATCGATTGTCTGCCATTCTTGCAACATGGCCAGCCAACCGCCATTTGAGATTTTTTATAGATATTAACTTTAATTCAATCAGACGTAGAACCAAATTGGACGTAAAAGATCAATATTTACTTTGGTTGAACGATTGATTTCTTCTCTGTGTTAACACTAACATGTAGAGGTTGGGTGAGAATGAACTCCCTGTTAGAAATTGTACGTAACTTTTGCAAATATTGCTTCGTGAGATAAATTTCATTTTGGTCCTTCATCATTCATCATCATCATCATCATCAGTCTTTTAGCGTCCGTCGTTGGACATAGACCTTCCCCAGGATTAGCCACATTTCTCTATCATGGGCATCACAGAGCCAGTACTTCCTGAACTAGTCTAGCTCGTCTCTCCATCTAACATTTTGCCGGCCTCGGTTGCGCATGTGGTCTCGGGGGATCCATGTTGTGAGTCGTGATGTCCATCGATTGTCTGCCATTCTTGCAACATGGCCAGCCAACCGCCATTTGAGATTTTTTATAGATATTAACTTTAATTCAATCAGACGTAGAACCAAATTGGACGTAAAAGATCAATATTTACTTTGGTTGAACGATTGATTTCTTCTCTGTGTTAACACTAACATGTAGAGGTTGGGTGAGAATGAACTCCCTGTTAGAAATTGTACGTAACTTTTGCAAATATTGCTTCGTGAGATAAATTTCATTTTGGTCCTTCATCATTCATCATCATCATCATCATCAGTCTTTTAGCGTCCGTCGTTGGACATAGAACTTCCCCAGGATTTGCCACACTTCTCTATCATGGGCGTCACGGAGCCAGTACTTCCTGAACTTGTCTAGCTCGTCTCTCCATCTAACATTTTGCCGGCCTCGGTTGCACATGTGGTCTCGGGGAATCCATGCAAAGATAGTTTGACCACACTCGACCAATAAGTAATAACGTTATGATCAATTCCCCACGCGGTCTTCATTTTCATCCACCCTATACATTTCTAGAACACCTAATATTCATTCTTAGTTGACATGGCAACTTTCAGCGGATCTTTATTATCGACTTTGAAGGCCTCCATGTTATTCTCAGGAGAAAATGGGATTATGTCAAAATGCATGAGTCATATAGCCGATAACAATGTAAAATCTTTTTATGTTACCTGACACTGCATAACTAAAATGGTTGTAAGGGACATATGGCCCCCAGTTTCGCCCCAAAATTAGATTTTTTTTCTGTTAAATAATGACAAAAGTTGAATCATCCGTGTATCTTCATCCCCCAAATTTATTGTTTTTTATTAATACCATGTGTATATTTAGTGTACGAACCATGGGGAGTAACGGGCCATACCCTGCAGTCCTGGGAGGGTTGCATGTATACGTGAGAGGTGTTTGTGTTTGTCTGTCATGCTATGAAAAAATACTTAAACATGGGTACTGTCCAAACTAGATTTAGCTTTCCTACTCAATGGATCTAAGGGATGTTTTAAAGCAAAAGGTTTTGAGAAAAATATTTTAAAGGATTTTTGACGGAGTTCTATTTTTTAATGTAAGTATGATGCCCAGGTGGAACATTACTTTTCGTCCATCTTCTGGTCTCGTTTGTTTATGTATAATTCTTTAAAGGGTGTAGAGTGAAGGGAGACCCATCCTTCAAGAGATCATTTTTCCTGTATTTAGATCAAATTAAAAATTTTGAAAATAAAAAGGGCGTCGGGTCAGGTATTCAACCAGTATCGTGATAGAAGACAGTAAATGAACTACAAAAAAAAAGAAACAACAAAGAAAAAAAAACTAAATGATAGACAAAAGAATATGGAAGGGGAAAAAGAAAATACGTAGAGACAATGCACGGAAAGCAGGGGAAAAATTGCAGGCACGGGCGTCTGCCGACCCCCAACCCCAGGCAAAGGGCGTGGGAATATGATCGTCAATAAAGAATAATGGTGCAATACCATTGTTCCGTGTAAGTTCTCCTCAATGTTAGTTCAGATATATAAAAAAAATGACTATTATCATTATTGTTATTATTCTCTGGTAACCGAGTTACCAGCGAAATACATTCCAACTATAGCTTTTTACCCCTCTCCTGCCCTCTGGAAATATATTCGCCAACCCTCCCTCTCCCTCGAAAAAAGTGGCAGCGGACACCCATGATCACAGGTGTTTATCGATTCAAGAAGACATCAGCTGAAAACACGCTCTGTCTAACGAAAAAGAGAGATCGGCAAAATCTTATTTATTTTCATCTATTAACAGACATAAATGTTATTGCTTCTGTAATATCACCTTGTTTGGTTTAAGACATACGTGATATTTTTTCAACTCGTTCCTTGAACAATTACAAGTAAATCGTATTGTCTGCATGTACAAGATTTTGTATTGCATTCCGGCGACTCCTTCATTTTTAGTTGAAATTAATTACGAAAATGAATAAGTATTAGCTTTAGATAATAAACCTTAAATCTAGCCCCATGTATAGAACATCACTTCCTTTATCTTCTGTCTATAAGAGCTCTGAATGCATGTGTTCAACTGTTCATTGCTCAAACTTTCTCTCCTCATTTCCTTCCTGCGAACATAGTGTGCCATAAGCTGGAATTTGAATTCAGTTTTCCGATTCTGTTATCTATACTCTTGACCGTTGGGCTACCTCCTTCCATATTAAAAAAAACAGAGAAAATATTAATAATTGATAATGATTAATCTTAATAAAAACGAAGTTCTCGAAATGTACAATGTACGACACAAAGCCACTCAGTGGGAAATAAGGATAAAAATACGACACTAATTTTCCTTGTGGAAAGGATCTGTTAACGAAATCAATATTCGATATATCAACCTTTGCATCGGCTAGAACACTATCCTCTGGTACTGGAGCAGATAAAAGAACGAATTTCTCGACTAATGGAGGCCTGATCAAGGGAAGTAACTCATTTTTGACATCAGTTGACAATTTTTTATTCCCTACTCGATCGCAGTTAGATCATTAGCATGATGAAGATAGGCAGAGGGTGAGGAGAGGCAAATCCTATCACCTGACCAATCAAATACAAGTATATCCCACTTTCCGAAAGATTGCATTATGCAACCTTTCAATGAAAATAACTGGCTGGGTACCCGTGAAAAATGATGGAATTATTTACGTGTAGATCGGCACTTACGTTAACGATCAGAGTACATATCTGTACGATCTACCTATGATCCAAGTGTTGCTCCCTGGTCCCCTACCTTGAAACAGGGAGTAGTATCTGGCTGCTTCTAGAAAATGTTACACACAGAATACATGTGTGTGTTTCTCTAAGCATCTATTTGCACAATTTAGTACAATCTGCACAGACCTCCGTTCCCCGAATGAATAGTGGTGAGACCATGGCCATTAGCCCGCCTCGCTGGTCAAAGACGAGTTCGAGGGAGATGGATACATGCCTTCCCCAGGGTTGATTAGCGTAAAGTGAGAGTAAACTGTCTCAGTCAGAGTTTGAACTTTGATTGTCAATCCCATTTACACGTGTCTTCCGGGGAGGGGGGGGGTCAGAAATGATTGCACTGAAAATTTCGGATAATGACACCAACGAATATCCGACCCACTTTCCACTTCACAAATCGTCTCCCTGGTCTGGTTTTGTTGGCTCTGCGACGCCCATGATAGAGAATTGTGGCGAATCCTGGGGAAGGTCTCTGTCCAACGAGGGACGGACGTTAAAAGACTGATGATGATGATGATGATGATGATGATGATGTCCATTATTTACCCCTGTGCGATCGACAACCATCAGACAACACAAGACAAGAGCTTTTCTCCCAGCTGAATGTTCAATGGGGTGGATATAAAACAAAATGGCTGTTTGTTTACAAAACCACGAGGCTGATGGACGCACATGCTTCTAGTATGCAGTTGAATATCAATTCAATACGGCAGAAAAAGCCTTTGCCAAGTTGACTATGGATGCATTAACAACTGCCAGTGATTACTGCGGAGACAGTAATTATGGGAGCTTGGTTTTGTTCAATTACCCATTGTCTTCTGTGTCAACCATTGTGGCATGCTATTATATCGACTGAAGTGTACGCCACCGCTTCGAAACCGACAATGAATAATCGACATTAGCGGTAGCAGGCATTTAGCCATCGTCGTTGGACATGGACCTTCCCCAACTTTCACCAGACCTCTCTATCATGGACGTTAAATGTCAATATTTTCAGAACTTGTCTACTTTGTCCAGCCATTTCATATTTTTCCCACCACACTTTCGCATATGATCTCTAGAGATCTACGGTGAGACGCATGGTGTCCAGCGGTTGTCTGACATTTTCGCAACATGACAAACCCATTGCCATTTGAGTTATCTAATCGATTCCTGTTTCATTTCCCAAATGTACTGTGCTGTCTTGTGATCTTTCCATGGGATGTTGAGCATGATTCTCTCCTGTGTACTTTGCGTGGTTCTCAGTTCGAGGGTCAATCTTTTGGTTACCTTCCATGTTTCAGCTCAATAGGTGACTATTGGGAGGGTGCATTGGCTATAAACCAGGATTCGAACGACGGAAGGATTGTTCTCGCGAAAATAAAATAAAACCTGTTGACCTTGAAAGGAGGACTGGAAATGTCGTTAAGTGACCAAATTTACGACAGGAAAACCTCGAGAGAAAGGGTCCTGAGGAGAGTATATAGTCTAAAAACTGGCCAGTGGACTCGAAATACCGGTCGTGTGCTGGCACGCATGCGCATGTTATTTCTCCTGTCAGCGCAACAATTGTTTAGAGGTTGTCGTTGTCTGTTCGACTAATTAAATGAAATAGGTTTCTGCCACCTCTCCGATTAAATACTACCTTTTGTTTACATCTATTATTTACGTTATACTTGCCTGTTTTCGTCTAGACACAGGGTGGAGGGGGACAACACAAGGTTGGTCCTTCGTCGGGTGCTACTTTTCGAAGCATGCAGCGGCGTAACAATATAAACTTCATTTTAAGCACAATTAATTCGGTTTGAATAAATTAATTTGCTGCAAATTTGAAAAAAAAAAACATAAAATTCCTGTTAAGTTGCATAGAAATAATATGTGTTAATCTTTCTTTCAGGTTCCTTGGAATAAAATAAGCTGAGAGAGGCCGCCGTCTTCGTACCGAGTGGACAAGTTCGCAATGACGACATCAATGAAGCGGTGGAGGGTGAAATTTGACGACTCTGTACAAATGCCCGTCACTCAAGAAAAAAAAATCACATGAAGCGAATTCGGTTAAACGAAATGTTCGTTGCCAAAAGAGACACGGTGAAATGAAACGAAACTTTCAAAGTAATAAAACAACAACAATAACAATAATAACAAAAGACCGAAATTTTTTGAAAGGTTCAACCAATTTGACTCAAGAGAAAGCTTGGATATTTTTCGTTGGTCCCCACCACACTAATTCAAAAAAAAAAAAAAAAAAAAAAAGGTCAGGACATTTTGGAAACTCTACTAAGTTCAGTTTGTGTTGAGGGCTTTTAAATTTTTCTTTAATTTTTGTTTATTTAGCAAACGAAAACACGGTAAACCATAATTATTTAGTGTGGTGAGATCTAACCAAGAAGATCTAAAAGCTTTTTCAAAACCGAGAAACAATTAAATGTTGGTGGTTAAGGGATTTTATTCGGAAGAACTCTTTGTGAAATATCTATTTTTCATTATTTATTTTGATACCGATAAGGTACTGCAAAAACGACAGTTGATAAAAAGGTCATGGGGGAAAAAATCATAATGCTAGGTGAAAATTCAAAGGAAAAGTAATGAAAACTTTGGTTTCTGGGTGGAAAGAAAAATGAAACAACTTTTTAAAAAAATAAAATGAGAAACATTTGATTTATAGTTATGAAATGGGAGGTATTTTTTGATAAAGTAATATTTTGATATATTCAATTTGTAGTAATAAAAGAGTAATTCAAAAAAAATAAAATGAGTGATATTTCCATATAGTGATTTGTCAGTTTGATTAATACCACCACAAACAGCAACACTTCGAATCCAAGGTGTCTGACTCCCACTCTACGAGCCTGAAGGCTACTCCTTGAGGCTACCAAGAGTAAGCGAACCCCCATCAGAAAGAGGGCACATAATGGCTAGGCTGAGCAGTGACTATCTTAGACAGGCATGACAACTGAAGCTGATTACGCATGTGTGAATTATTTTTGTTTGGGTTCAGGCAAGAGAGAAAAGAAAGTGACAAAACACAAATGACGAGACAACGAAGAAATGCAGTTTTAATCGGAAATTTCAAATGATACGAAAAGAAACAGGAAAAGGGAATCCGGAGACAAGACACGATTACAGGAGGTTGTCAACATTTTAGTCCACAATAGGAGACAGCAAAGAATAAGAGACAACAGTTCACTTGAGGGTCCAGTATTTCAATTTTTACGAACGAGCATTAATTTCCAGCTTCAAAATGTCCCCTGTTTGATTGGATTCCTACGTCGTGATTCTGGCCTATATCAACCATTTTCTGTATCGAATTTGCTCCTTTTTTCTTGTCTGTGAGCTCAATTTAGTCAGGGTCCACCGCCAGGACATCTTGTATTTCAAACCTGATACATTTCACGATGATCCTATAATCTTGGTTCTTTATTACAGTCCCTCGGGGCCTTCTTTCCTTCGTCATACCTACGTGTCTGACGCCCTGAGACCACATCACCTGTTCTTTCGGAGCGTCCCCTGCTACTGAGACTGCATAACCGTCTTCCTTAATCCCGATTCTGTCATCTTTAGCGGCGGTCCAGCGAACCCTTTTATGTTTCTGTTCTACCTACGGCTCCATCAAAAGTCTACGGTGCATATCTCCTGTAGGCCGATCGTGTCTTTCTGCTTATTTCCTCATTTCAACAATTCTCAATTACCTCTGGGATCGCTTACTTGTTCTCCAGTGAAACCTGACGGTGATATCAGTTCGTTACCTTTGATCTGCTGACAAGTAACCTCCCTTTGACGCTTGCCTTGACCCTCAGTGGAAGCAAGCACAACAAAACTAATAAATAGGGAAGTATCGATATCACTTAAATTAAATAAATTAGGATATTACTTATCTTGACTTTTTTCTTGGTGACCTTTTCCTGGTCACTGACGAAAACAGCCTATAACTAACAACTGTTTTTTTGTTCATATAAAACTTTTTGTTGAAAGACTTTCCTTCACATAAAATTAGGAAAGATTATCGTGACTAGTGGATAGTAAAAAGCCTTGCCATTTCATTCACACGAGAGTGGGGTGTATATACGTATTCGGATCACGTAGTGAGGACACGGTGGTGTAGCTGCGTAGCTGCGTAGCTGTGCGTATGTGTGAGGCCTCGACTTCGGTAAAGTGAAACAGGCGAAGTTAGTTCAGAGATAGGTCATGGTGAAGGAATGGTTAAGATCAGATCGGCCAGTGGGTAGGCGAAATGATAACAATCTTAAGGAGAAGGAAAGGGAAAGAATGAGTGGCCGGCTCCAAGTACCGGGGCCAGAGGCATGACCAGCTAAGGGTGCTGGCGACAATGAACATTGGACCATGTGCGTTCAGGGGTCGTTGGAAGAAGTGACGTTTTCGATGTCTAGCTAAAAGAAGAGTTTTGTATTCAATACCTAACTAAAATTTTAGGGGTGCTACACTATCACAGACTAGCACGATCTATTCTGTATTGCGGGACAAATCATTCGAGAAAAATGTGACAGGGAGAAGACTTGAAAATCAAATCTTCTAGTTTGAGAAAAGAGGTGAACAAAGAAAACTCTCTCTCTTAAAATAGAAGGGTATTTTAAAGAAGACGATGACGATAAAGGAGCTTCTTTGATATCGTAACTGGATTTTTTTTTATCTC
This sequence comes from Thysanoteuthis rhombus, assembly GCA_963457665.1. Taxonomy (NCBI): domain Eukaryota; kingdom Metazoa; phylum Mollusca; class Cephalopoda; order Oegopsida; family Thysanoteuthidae; genus Thysanoteuthis; species Thysanoteuthis major. The sequence goes on from OY735219.1 coordinate 30,665,561, forward strand.
TAGGGGGCATTTAGATTTATTACTTTGGTAAAATGGATTTGTTTTGTACTGCATCTAACAGGAGTTGGAACATTTTCTGCCTGGATGAATCGTTTTATTTTCGCTTTTGCGTGGATACAGGTCTGAAACTCTTCGTATTGATTGGCAACTGTTTGCGATATTGGAAGTTTTCATTGCAATAAACCTTTGAATTTCAGATCTATGATAGGCCTGAATCAGGTAAGTTGCAATTTTTCAATAACTAAGGTTCAACAATTCAATACCAGACTGATCTTCTTTCTTAGTCATATTTGTTGCCTTTCCAACATCAGGTTACAGGTTAAAGTGGCCTAGATTAGTTTTACTACAAGCCAGTCTCGCTTGTCGGTACGAAAGTTTTGTTGGAAAACATTCTTATAATATTTTCGCAGTCGGTGTCCATTGTGGAATCCGAACAGCGATGGATTGTTGGAGTGACGAGGATTTTGGATCCTCGTGTGTGATGTGTAGTGCGCCGGCCCTGTAGCTGTGGAAGGAAAGGAAGCTGTACAAAGAGAAGGGAATGAAATGCGCGCCAAGTATGAAGTTGGATGCGCATTGAAATAAAGAGGAATGAACACATACAAGAATTATGGCCAGACAAGAGACGTACGTTTAATACAAGAATAAAGATGAAGTACATGTACGGGTAACGTTAATACGATCGATCGTGAGAAGTACTCATAAGAGAAGAGATAGTAAAGTGTGGGAGTCCTCTTGACTTGATGGTGCTGGCGTCGGAGTTGTAGCGGAGTTGTCTGAACGCGTTGATTCCGTATGGTCGGATTCCTCCCAGATACGTGGAAACCGGGTTCAGTGTGTGAGCCTTACTGCCAAGTGAGTTAACTTGGGGGCTATTCTCAGACGCTGTTAGACTCTCGACGAACAGACTATGAAAGACATAGAACATGAGAGAAGGAAAGAGAGTGGAAGAGTAGCCGGCCGCGAGGACCGGGGTTAAAAGCATGACCAGCTAGGAATACTGGCGCCAAGGAGCATTGGACCAGGGAAAAGGAGAGAGAGAATGGCCGGCTGCAGAGGCCGCAGAGGCCGGGGCTAGAAGCGTACCCAGCTAGGGTGCTGGAGCTAGTGAGCACTGGACCTTGCGCGTCCAGGGGTTTTTGTAGGGGTCGTCAGAGGAAGTGACGTTTTGGATATTAAGCTTAAAGGAGAGTTTCGTATTTAATACCTTACTAAAAGTATAGGAGGCACTACAGTATCATAGAACTTGCGCTGAACGCTATTGAAACTTTCATCCTCCACTGTTTTTTTTATGTAGACGAATAGGTGAACTATGTTAAATACATTTCCAAAATCATCATGAATGTTCTAAATTTTAGTACTATATAGATTATCTATCAGTGTATATCCCAATGGCTTTCTATTATTGTAACTTAATTTCAGGCTTTAGACTCGTGAGGGAAGGCTGAGTCTATTTTGCTCATATGCAAGCCGAAGCAAGCGCTTCTATTTTCATTCTTGTTCATTACATCACAAAGATGGGTAGGGGAGAGAAGAGAAATGCTGAGAGAAGCAAAGGACCGGTACAGGGTTGTAGCCCTCGCTCGATTTGTGGTGCAAAGAGTGGGTAAAGAAGAGTCGTGCTGCCAAGGTAAATATGTTGTTGAATAAAGTTAATGTAGAAAAAAAAAGCTTTTTTTGTTTTTATTTGATAAACGAAACAAATGTTTTCGCTTACCCCCAAAATACTTGTATATAAATATTCCCGTCATTAAAAGTGTGAAGCTGAAACTTTTTCAAAATTTTAAAAAAAAAAAAAAACTATCATTATCTCTCCTTGACAGGTTTGTATACTACAATTCTTCTGTTAATTTTTTTTTTATGATACAAAAGACAATGCAGGTGCATATTGGCTCGTAGTCAAGAGTCGGTTTTGTGCACAGGTTAAAGACAAGATTTTGAATGTTTATTTCTAAGACAAGCATTACCAACTCGTAACACAAGCAAAAAAACATTTCCTATTGTTCTGGATCAGACTACAGCTAAACTCAAAATGAATACGTGCAGACTTGGGTATCCATTTTGTTCTTTGTTGAGAAAAGTAGCAAAAATGATTAACCAATTCTAGAATTTTTATTCTGGCTATTAATGTACTCACTGAAAAAGTACTTCAACTCATCAAATCCTCTCATTTACAAAAATAAAATGATATAAGTAATATACTCAAAAGACATTTCTGAAGAGTAAAAACTCCAGAATTCGTAAATTATTTTTTACTGCTATACTAAACAAAGAACAAAATCATTACCACACGCAGACAATTTATAGACCACAAGTTGAGAGCAACTAAAGATTAATTTTTTTTTTCCACCAAACTTATCTATGACTTCTTTTACCAACTGTATTTTATTTTTGTTGATTTTATCTTTATGAACATCCATCGTTTATAACAAAGATTTGCGATCATCAGATATTGTGGATCTTACGTAAAAGAAAGTGTAAGCATTCGCCGAATATATTCTTTTGTTACCCCCTGGTTATATATCTTTTTGCACCCTCTGCAAAAATAACTGCAAATGCCCATGTCTGCTGATCTTCCAACTGTTATGCATTCTGCATGTAACACGCACATTTTAATACATCCTCTCACTTAAAATCAAGAAAGTGAAATTTTCATACATTTTATGAAAGTGTTGTATTTATTTAGATTTATATAATTGGTTTAGATTTCTGATAAAAAGTCTCATCTTAGATTGGAAAAGTGAACTTTCGGCCCACGTTCATTTATAGTAACGATGATGAAATTGGAATACATCCTTGGAGTATATTTTTGAAATATTCTTGGATACATTTTGGTACCGATTGCCCGATTTTTCTTGCACGATCCTCACTCATTCATTCTCAACATTAAATCTCGACAGGTCTGTATGCGTATATATTGCTTTAATTTTTTTGTGTAGTGAAATACGATCCAATGTGTCCTTTGATTCTCTGGCTTTTTTGCGTACGTGAGTATCTCTATACAGTCTATAAAAATGGTGGAGATATAAAAAAAATTTTCCCTCCACAAATTGCTCTGATAATGATGCAAATAAACATTGAGATATTGAAATAATCCCCCCCAAATTCTCTCATTTATAGATCATTGTAAAAATGCTCAATGTAAACGCTATCACTCCCTCCAGGGAGCAGGTACTAAAAGACTAAAGGGGGTTGTTCTTTGGAGACAAGCAGAGGGTCTGGAGGCAAGCAGCAACATCAAATTACATATCTTTATCCTGAATTAATTACTTGCGAGATCGCAGATTTAGAGACCACTATTCAAATGTATACAAAGAAGATTGTAAAACAAGATATCAGAAGATTCTCTGTCAAGTACCGAGTCACTGATCAGTGGGACAATCTTCCAGTGGTAATAGTAGGAGCACCGAACCAAAATATTTGAGCGAAAAAGAATTATTCAAAACCCTAATGTAGTTCTCTGCGCTTTGATATCTGCTCGCCAAAAGAGATACGAATCTATAAACATATCTTAGAATCTGGTACAAGAGGCCATCTTTGGGGCCTTATCTCAGAACACTATTTCTTATTATATGATGGGCTATTGTGAAAACGTTCTTAATTGCGCTCCCGTTGCCATATTTGGTTGAGGGTGGATTTAGTCCAGTTGCAGACCTTTGGACAAAAAAAGCGCAACCAATTACAAATGGTCGAACGGGACGATTCAAGCATGCTGCTTACTTTATAGAACTGGGTGAGGAAAAATTACTCTCATTATATCAGGTACATCTTTCACATTATCTAAACAACCATAGCCACCAAAAGTGGCGGGGATTTTATCCTTTTTCAGGTGCGTGTTCTTGTGTTCCATGGCCATACGGTTTTGTCCACAAACTTGAAAAATTGGCATTATCCGTGTATAAAAATGTAATCGAATATTTGACTGATTAAAGGATTTGAAAAATCTATGTATTTATTTCCTGAAAATTAAATAAGTTTTTTTCCCTGGGTCACATTTGTACACTCAAGAATTTATATGGTGTTATGATTTGAATTTTTCATAAAATAAAATTCACCATATCTGATGAGGCACCTGGAAATGACATTTCAAAAAAAAAAAATGTCTCGAGCTCTCTTTCTCTCAGTTCCTCACATGTACTTTTTTTGATTTTTAAAAGAAGTGAGCTGATAAAAACCACTTGCCTGTGGTAAGTGTTGAATTGTCTTGCTTCTGTTAATTTATAAGGATGTTCTGTTTGATCTCAGCAAGATACTGCTTTGTTTTGGCTTCAGGAAATAAATCCAAACCGAAATCATAATTTGAGGGTGATTTTGAAAGGCTAATTTGCTGAAAATATTTCCCTGGGTCACATTTGTACACTCAAGAATTTATATGGTGTTATGATTTGAATTTTTCATAAAATAAAATTCACCATATCTGATGAGGCACCTGGAAATGACATTTCAAAAAAAAAAAAATGTCTCGAGCTCTCTTTCTCTCAGTTCCTCTCTAAACTAACCATTATTTTCCCTCTTGATTGTCCACCCTCTTTATAATAGGCACAAAGTGACTACCCCATCTTTTACTGGGAAATTTCAAGAAAATTTTTTTTATTGTCAATCAATCTTTCTCACCTGAATATATATTTTAAGGGGGGATTTTCAAAATCTAACTTGCTAAAAACCTATTTTGGGTTACTAGTAGCACCCACAGAAAACTCATGGGCTTATGTCTAGTGGTTTTTGCTGTAGGTGGTCACAGACAGACAGACGAATAGGTGGACATTCGGTGAATTATAATACGATTTTATTTACCATTCATACTGATTGATGAAATATATGCTCTAAAGAAAACAGCACGTTCCGAATATACTATTAAAGAAAACAGTGAATAAATTCAAGAATAAACCCAACAAAGACTCAACACAAAAAAAATTAAAGAAAATAATTTCAACAAAGCATCAATATGTGTGTCAGTTTCACTCTCAAACGATTATGGATAAAGAAGAAACACTGATTTCAGGTTCAGGTCTTATGTAAAAAAGTGTGAATCTCTTTTTTGTGTTTAAAATAACTTGTTTGTTTGTTTGTTTGTTTGATGGAGAAGAATAATTTGAATATTATTAAATTAGAATCGTGAACAGTTTGTAGGGTAAACGATATAGACATAATAGTTCTTTTTTATAAACGAGATTTTGGCTTGAGAAACTTTGAAAAAAAAATTTCAGTGTGTGTGTACGTGAATTATCAAAGTAAAATCACTGATTTTTTGAAAGTTGAAACGGCTCCAAGTGTCCACACCAAATGAAGAAATAGGCGTGTCTTAAAAATTGACTGCAGTTTTAGTTTAGATCACTGGAATGTCATTTTTTGACTGGGTATCACTGTCAACGAGTCAGAGTGATCTGTAACTTCCGGTGACCTGAACCAAATCTATCACCGATTCTCATTTCTTTTTTTCAGTCAGTAAGTTTCAAGCAGTCATCAAGAGATGCTGCTGGGTGAATCATTTAGACTATAATAGGATTGCAAGTTCCTATATAATATGATAGAGCAAAGGAATGACATTTGGTTCTGTGTAGCGAGAAGATGGTTGTAGTTGCCGAGGGCAAAGGAAATTGTCTTTACGTGCTTTGAGTCTACATGCTACGATGTCACTAGTGTGTTGAGGAGGGAAGATGAGCTAGTCACTATGAAAGTTCTTTGTTAGGAGGGCGAACCGATGCGCACCATGTATGATTATGAACGCGTGGATTAAACGTTGTTCATAATCGAAATAAAGACAAATACACTTATTTAGATCAACTGATAGGACGTGAATTTAATGAACTGACAAATGAGATATTTATAAACAATATAAAGCTGAAAAAAAATACGTTAACTTTAGACGCGTGTTTAGAATATATTACGACGTAATTAAGGAAAGGGATCGAATCCGTGATAGAATGGGTATATAGTGCCAGTTAGTAGCAGGGTAGAAGAGAAAGATAGAAGTTAGCGCTCGAGCGAAAGGTAGGATCTCTCTGTAATTGTAATAGCCGTGAGTTAACGAAGCAGGGCTAACAGAAATGCTTTGAATCCATGGGACTTGGTATTTCAAAGACCAAGGAATGATTATGGAGACAGGGTAATCAATGGTATGTCTTGCTGGCAAGTTGGGGACGATGTACCTTCACTGTGTCTAGAAGAGGTAGTGAGATCACAAAATAGCTCAGTATATTATAGACTAATATAGAATCAATTAGAAAACTCAAATAGCAAAGTGCTGGTATTGTAACATGAATGTTGAACAACCACTGGACATCACAACTCCCAACATGAATCCCTAGAGATCATATGAGAGTCTGTGGCCAGAAAAAAAATAAGATGGCTCGATAAACTATACAAGTTCTGGAAATATTGGCTACATGATGCTCATGACAGAGAGATCTAGCAAGCCTTGGGGAAGGTCTGAAAGGATGCTAAATAGCTGCTGCTGCTGCTGGTGATGAAAATCATGAATTTAAGAGTTAGGATCATGGAAACACCTTTGAAATATTGACTCAAGCAATCAGCAATTTTCAAACAAGAAACTGTATTCAAGAATCTAAACATTTCAAGAATTTTCAATCATATAAATTAAAATTTGATTGACATGTCATTAGCAAATTTCACAGATTTACCATTTTAGACATCTACTCTATCAGATCTGCTATCTTCTCTGGTGGGATATTTTAGAGAAGATTATCACAACATTTCCTTTATTCGTTGGCCATGAGAATTCGTAAATACTTTTTGGACATGATATTCTTTAGTCTTTTTTGTTGTATGGTATTGTCCTCTATCCACTATGAAAAGGATGCTATTTTGTTCAAGTGACTATCATTGAATATTAGGAGAAGTCTCGCCTATAGAATAGATTTGTATTTTTCTGAATTGATGTTTACATTAATCAAATTGCTCTCTATAATATGAATGTTTGATAGTGGGCTGCAGGCAGTTGAAACAACAGTCTTGGCTAGATGATCATGAGACTTACACTCATCTGCTGCTTGAAAATTGAAGAAATGAGGACTGATTTGAAAAGATGCCAGTGTGCTGAACTCAAATAGTCTGTTGTACTATTATTCCCTGCTGAATATTGGCTGATTTAAGAAGAGTCTCTCTTCTGGCTGCTCAGCTATATCTATGTGATGAAGATAAAGTCTTATTATTTCAGGGACACACTTCTCCAACTTATCTTCCTTTCAATACAGATTTTTTTCAATTTCCCTTTATTTGTACTAAGACAAATTTCTTTTGACTTTGGTCAACCAAAAAAGAATGCAATTGTTTCCTTTTCTTCATAAGTAAATTGTACCATCACATAGCTTATAGTTTTTGATGCTTACATTGACTCATTCATTTAAATTGACTAACAACACACCCCACTGACATCTCACAATGACTGTCCTCTTGCAGTACAAGTGATTGTGTGATTATTTCTCTAGCATTTATCTAATAAATTCAATTTTCAGAGATAGTATCTTTATAAATGTCAAACCTGAGTAGATTGATGGTATATATCATGTCTCTATGCTTGAACCTAATGTTAATAGATTAACCATCGTATATAGGTATAATTATTAAAAGTGTTTGCTGGTTCAAATTACTTATTAATGTATTTATCATAATCACCATTTTCCAGCTCAACCCTTTAACACAGTGGTTAGCAAACTACAGTCTGTTGGCAAAATCCAGCCCCTGTGACATCTCATCGGGCCTGACAACTAAATGAAATATACCATTATTCGGAAATGATAATTTTTATATTAATTCCCTTTAAATATCATTATGCATGAAATGAAAAAATGTATTTTTGCTCATATTTGATATGTTTAAGTTAGCACAAAATTGTAGTATATACACGATATGTACAAAAAAATTTTCATTTTAGAAAATGTAAAAAATAAAATGGTTACTAATCATGATCAAAGAAGACTGTTAAAGCAATTAATCATAGAAAAATATTTACATTTCAACTGAACTGAATTTTCCAGAATCAACCATTAGATCAACCCCTGAAAAATACTTTGATGAGGATATATTTGAAAAGGTATGGCTCTTTTTAGTGAAGCCATTTTGGCAAAGACTATCTGATACGAGCATCTACATCTCAGACGTATTTTGGTGTCTGCCCATTGGGTGATGGGTATTACGCTGTTAAGGACACTACAATATATATATATATATATATATATATATATATATATATATATATATATATATATATATGTATATCGGTATATATATATCTGTTGTTTTATAACAAAAATATTATCATTTCTTTGCACTTGAGTAAAATGCTACTAAATGCGTGTAAATGCTGTATGATTTTTTTATTTTACCTGATCTTTGAAAAAGCAAAAAATTGAATAAAGATAGAAGAATTTATGAAAGTGTTTTTCAGATTTGAAAGTGAAGATGCTATCAGACGCAATGCTCATAATAACCAAATGATCGGAACAGTTTTTCATTAATAATTAATAGAACTAATATTTCCATTTTTTTAATGAAATTATAATGGAGTTTCAAAGCGTTTGAAATTTTCACCTTTTGATCATGAATAAGAATCAATTATGGAAACACTAATTGGAATTTCTCTCAGCTCAGCAGAATTAAAACACCTCGTTTAAAAATCTACTGAAAATCAAATGATAATTGAAAACTAATAACATTTTCTGTAATTATCACATCTATATCTCTCGATAAATGTTCTTTTAAAGATAATGCACGTAAATGATTTTTTTATGTGCATCCCTTACATTTGAAATCTCAATAAAATGCCACGTGGTCGAGAAAACTTCTACGTCATTTAAAAGTCAATTCCCTGGATACTGAAAATCGGTTTAATCTTATCTCATGGCAAAAAAAAGAAAAAAAAACTCTGCGGAGGTTGGAACTTCACTCTAAATCATTAAATTTAAAACTGCAAAATAAAGTATGATATTTCTTTGTCAACTTTTTGGCTTTTGTTTTTACCTTTGTTGGTAAAAAAATAAAGTTTTTCCAAAGATTTTCAAAAATTCACTAAAATTTTAACAAATTTAAAAATGTTCCAAAGGCCTTTCTCATAATTACTATTTCTCTCTAAATAAAGAGTGAAACATAATATAGATCATAAATACATTACGATTTCAGACATTTTGTTGTAGTTTGATCAAAAAGGGTCGTAGATGGAAAAAGTTTGAGAAATCCTGATCTAAACAGAACTACTTTTACAATAACATTCTTTGTTACATACAGATTTAATCTATCTGTTATAGATGAAGTATTGTCAATTATTATCTATAATTTTTCATTTTCATGTTACTAAATTTTTGTTGCTAAGCTGAGTTGTGATAAAATGCAACAAAAAGTTTTTAAATACATTATAATGAATCAATCATCATTTTATTCTGAAGTCAAATTATCCGTTGCCAAATGAGCTTATGCCAAATCAGATATCATAATGTAAGCTCTTGCAAGAAAGTTCATACCTAATCGCATCCTCCAGATGATCCCTTTCACATCTGAAAATAATCTTGGTCAGATGCAGGTCATCAATTAAAATTTTTATAAATCATTTGTTTTCATTATTATTAGTGATGAATTTAACAGTTAGTATTGAAAGATTAAAACTTGATTAATCTATTTCACCATTTTTATTGATTTTCATCTTCAGCAGTATCATTGACAGAATTGTACAAAAGCTAGTGTTTATTGATGATGGAAAATCTTGAAGCAAGAAAGTTGGTCTTCCACTGAACTTCAGCAAAACAATGTCATGTACAACAAATATGTTGTGGAGAAACATAAAATGATTAGAATGGAAAACACAGAGCCGGAGAAAGTAGACCATCACATCTATCTAGGACGATGAATCCCTATGAAATCCTCAAAAGAAGAAGGTAAGTAAAGAATCACTCTAGGATGACTAGCCTTTGGCAGAGCAAGTTCAACTTTCAAGAACAAGAAAATCGTATTAGTCCTAAAAAAATGAGTATACAACCAACGTATCCTTTTGATATTCACCTATAGAGCTGATACATGGAACTTAACCAAGAGACTGACCTGAAAAATGAAAACCATGCAAAGAGCTCATGAATGAATCATGCTCAACCTCATATCTCAAGACAGCACAATATATTAGGGAAAAAACAGGAGTCCGAGACTCAAATCGCAATGGGCTGCTCATGTTGCAAGAATAGTAGACAACCGATGGCTATCACAACTCACAACGAGGATCCCCAGAGATTACAATGTGGAGAGACAAACTAAACAAGTCACAGTGCCGATGATAGAGAGGTGTGGTGAATGCTAGGGAAGGTCTACGTCCAATGATGGACAATAAAAGGCTGATGATAATGATGATGACATCTAAACACAACCAAATGCATCTTAAATATAAAACATCTGGTCTGACAACATTTCCCGGGAACGAATATTGGTGGAAACAACTTTTACTGGTGAAGTCTTTCCATGAATAGAACTTATGTCCTTTTACCGTAGCCACTTCGTAAATTTTTAATCTAAATTGATTAAAAATTTAAAATAATTTTCATAATCTGTATTTGAAATTTCAATTTTAAATTGTTTTCAAAAAAGTGTTATGGAACTACCAGTTTTTCATGCCTAAATATCTACCACTATGAAGACAAGGAATGTTTGTTTCTGAATAAGTTTTTTTTACAGATATAACCACACTGATAAACATTGTTTATTCTTTTTTCAGTCAGAAAGAATACACAAATTTGTATTGGCTATTAATGAAGATATATAAATGAGACAAATAATGAAAATTAATTGGAATTCAACCATAAAAATGAACTAAAGTCTTCGTAAACTAATTCTATCACTGACAGAGAATAATTTCTAGAATAGTTGAGTACATTCAATAAATCTCATCATATCAGACACAGAAGAAGAAAATTAAATGTTCTAGATAATTTAAATTTTATATAAGTGAAAAATTTCTACCTGATAAAATAGTTTTTTTTTATCAGAAATCACAACAAACAATACAGGATACTTACTATTCTGTTTCATGACAATAGAGAAACCAAAACTACAGAGTCCAGTTGCCAAATCTATTCTTATGTTTACATCCAAAATAGAGGTAAAAACATCTAAAAACATCTAGGTTCTACCTAAAAAAGCATCTAAAATAGTTTACATGTAAGGTGATTACATATCAATAATCTTCCATTCACTGCATGCTTCATCTAAATATAGATAATACAACTCAAAATTTCATCAAATAGTAATTATAATAAATTAATGACACTACTAATCAGCTAAAGTCTGCTTTAGAGTCAGAAACAAAATTTGCATTCTAAGTACGGAAAAAAAACTCCCTTCTATTTTTTCACTTAGTCTTACCACCTTTGAATTTCAAAATTCTTGAATCAGAAAAATAATCTAAGATTTTTTTTCATTCACATTATTACTACTAACTAGTTAATACCTGAGGAGAAATTCACAGAATTGAATCATGAAATTTTGAAGTTTCAATTTTCAAAATTTTGACTTTTAAAAAATTCTAATTTAGTTTGAGTCAGGAGCAAAAAACATGAATTAACACATCTTTAATCAAGTTTTTGAATATCCAAGAAATATGTAAATTTATGACAAGAATTAACACAGAAAAATAATTAGAATTTTTCTTGTTTATACAAAGTTGAAAAACAAGTTTTAGATCATTAAAATGTTTCTGGTAATACTTACCACAAAAAATGCCTATCAATCACAGTTACCTCTAAGCTGTGTGTGTGTAAGAGCACGCACACACATTTTGCAACCAACGCTCAAAGGAAATGTGTGAGCACTCAAAACATTTTAAATTCTGTAGATAGCCTCAAGATTTTTTATTAAAAATATATTGATCCCCTCTGTGGAATTCAAAAGGGTGCCCATACTTTTGCAACAGGAAAAAAAATTAGCACAACAAGATTTTTGAGTCCTCTGACTACAAAAATTGTAAGTGAACATTGCTTTTAAGGGTATAGGATAAATTTGAAAACCTGAGTAACTTTAGTCATTGATGCCTCTAATTTCATTCACCAACAAAATGAATCTATTCTCCAGTTTAAGAATAGTAGTATATAATATATTATATGTATAATGTTCAGTTCCTATGAAAGAAACATTAATGTCTTTCCTTTTGTATCCATGATAATTTGTTTCTTGATTGTTTGCTAGAGGAGAAATATCAATTGCTAAAAGTGGAAGGTTTTTAGATAAAAGATATGGAAATCAAGTATTTTTTTATGAAAGAGTTTTGGGCTGGTTAAGTTGAAAATTAAAACTCATGTCAATTTACATCCAACAGGTCAAATAACAATTTCTTACATCTACAAACAACTAAATACATCTAGAACATAAAATAATTGGTATCACAACTTTTCTTGGGAAACAACTATTTGCGGACATGACTTTTATTGGTAAAGACTTTTCATGGAAATTTTTGTTTTATTCAAAATGTCTTTTTTGATTTAAACAAATAAAGTATTAAAAAACAAGTTGAAAATTTCTTTTTGGAATTCAATTAAAAAAAAAGAGTTATGGAACTATTAGTTTTATAAGTTATTTGCTTAAATATCTAGTTCTAAGAAGATTATGAATGTTTCTTTCTGAATAAGTTTTCTATAGATTCCTCAATGGTTGCACACTACAAGCTGAAAATGTGTGCATACAAGTAATTTGACCTAAGGATGAACATAAAATAGGTGATGATGACCTCATAAGACTTCAAAAGGTCTATTTAAGGTTAGTTAAATTTTGGCATATTCTAATCAAACACATCTGGCTGCACCCTAAAGGCTGCAAATTTTGGTATAAAAGCAACTTGATCCAAAGATGAACATAGGATTGGTGGTACTGACCTCTGAAGGTCAAATTTAGCTGGCATTTTCAAATCTATTCAAACCCTATTGCCTGCAAATTTCTGTACAAGTGTAACTTGTCGCAGGATGAACATAGGATTTGTGGCAATGACCAGTGGTAATCTCTAAAAGTCAATTCAGGGTTGGGTCAATTTTGGCATTTTCAAATCTAACAGAGAGGGCTGCAACCTATAGTATGAAAATTTGTATACAAGTGAAAATTGATCCAATAATGAGAATAGGATAGGTAGTGCTGACCTCTGAAAGTCATTTCAGGGTCAGATCAATTTTGTTCTTTCCAGATCTAAAGGTGTTGGCTGCACATTTTGAGCTCCAAATTTGTGTACAAGGTTGACCTGATCATGGTATGAATATAGGATAGGAGGTGCAGGCCTTTATTCATCTTAAAAGGTTGATTTAGGCATTTTCCAACCTAAGAGAGACTGCAGCTACCTAACTACAATATATTTGTGCATATGGATAATTTGATGACCCCTCATCATCATCATCATCAATTTTTTAACATCTGTCTTGGACATAAACCTTCCCCAGGATCCACCCCATTTCTCTATCATGGGCATCGCGGAGCCAGTATTTTCTGAATTTGTCTAGTTCATCACTCCATCTTGTATTTTGTTGGCCTCAGTTTCGCATGTGATCTCTTGGGATCCATGTTGTGAGTCGTGATGTCCATCGGTTTTCTTTCATACTTGCAACATGGCCTGCCCATTGCCATTTGAGTTTTCTAACCGATTCTATGTCTCGGACCCCTATTTTCTTTCTGATATAATGTGCTGTCTTGTGATCTCTCCATGTGAGGTTGAGCATAATTGTCTCACGTGCATACTGCATGCTTCTCATTATGCGGATTTATCTCTTGGTTTGGTTCCATGTTTCAGCTCCATAGGTGACTATCGGGAGGATGCATTGGGTGTATACTCTTCTTTGGCATTTTAAAAAAAGATCAATTTTGGCATTTTCAACCCATCTGAAGGTTTGTGAAACTTGGTGTCAGAATTCATTACATGACCGTCAGGTATTGATTACCCCTCCCCCTCCCTGGGCAAAGCCAGATACCCCAGCTAGTGATATATACACAAGAGGCTGTAATGCATTTGGTAAAAATATGTGTGCTTGTATGTACATACTATATGTGTGTATTAGTTTGTTAGTGGTGTGTAGGTGCAAGTACTTTGTGTGTGCATATATGACATGTTTCTGAATATAGCATTTGTATATGTATACATGTGTGTATATGGTATATGTGTAGGTGGTAATTTTGTGTATTTATCAGTATGTGCTTTATGAGTGTGTATGTGGTGTGAGTCTGCATGTAGTATATATGTGTGTGTATATATGCGCATGCTTATATGTGAGCTTGTGGCATGCATGCTGCATGAGTGCTTAAGACTGTGTGTATATGTGCACACATATACATTTGTAGTATGTGTGTGCAGATGTGCATGTAGTATGTATGTGTGTATGCGTGTATGTAGTAGAGGAGTATGCATCTGTGGCTTGGGTGTAGGTGTGTGTGTTCGAGTGCATTGTGTGTGTATGTGGAATGTTGTATGTGAGTATGCTTATGTAGAGTGTACAGTAGCTATTTCCAAAATGGAGGACATTCCAGAGCAGTGTTTCCCAACCTGAGAACCGCGGACCCCTTGAGGTCCACTATCAAATTGGGGTTCCGTGGGCTTGATCAATAGGCAGAACCTTTCAGAAGCGGCAAGCACATATATTAAAAACGCACTAAAATGCCAGATGATTTCTATTCCCACTTGTTTTGTTATTTTTAAAAAATACATCTTACGTAATTTACATGTTTTTTTTTTTTTTAGAGAAACCCTGTAAGTAGGACAATAAAACGAAACTGCTTGACGTGGCACCAGACGGAGGATGAGGTGAGTACCCCAATGCCGGTCGTCTGGTTATCTGTCAAGTGTCATGTGTATACGTAGTACGTATGTGTTGCAGATGTATGCGTCATGGTGGTAAGTAATGCGCATATACGTTTGTGGCGTACATGGTGAATATGTGTGTATTTTGGAATTTAGAAAGAGACGTCTAATGATAAATTGCATCACAGAAACATCAAATATTGGTAATACTGGAGTGGGGTCATCTATCGAGGATTGAACTCACTAGTGTGAGAGTCGGGTTTGCTAACCTCTGTTACAAGGCGTGGCATTTTTCTTACTTGATGCTATACGAGGCAGTGAACGATATCTAAGAAATAACAAAGGGCAGGGAACCAATGAAAATCCCAGCGGACATTTTATCACAGGTTGTCAACATTTTCGCTTCTTGCTACAAAAGCGACTGCATCTCTCAGCTGGAAAAATAATATCAAAGTTTTAGAAAGGTTACATTAAACCGAATTCAATAAATTGATGTCCAAACCCAATGAATATTCGCCCGTTCTATTCGGGAAAAAGTTTTTTGGTCACCGGATGTTTTTATTATTGAGCCGCGATATCGTACTTTTTTATCGACTAGTTTTGCCTAAAATGGTCTTCATTGATGGTAGACAAACTTATGTATTTTTACTAATGTCAGTTTAATATCTAGAAATCTATTTTTTCCTACAGAAAATTAAAGGGAGATCGGCATATCTTTCACCTTAACTACCGGGGATATAATGGCTCCACATACACCTTCGAAACCTTGGTGAAATAACTAAAAACAGGTAAGCTTGTTCGTTGATAACAATCTTAAAAGTAAGAAAGAAAATTATGGTAAGTTTCGTGTGTCATCACCCCCAAAAAGAAGTTAGTTTCTTCTAATAGAAGTATTAAATTCATTATTATAAGCTTTATTTACAAATTAGAAAACCTGTTAACGTGTCATGCCTTCACGATTCATATATATTTATATTCACTCGAAAATGACAGGTGTTTATAAAGTGGGGGTCCTGATTAATATATAAATATATCTAATAACTGATCCCCCACTTTTAAAACGCCTAATGTTTTTGTATACTTGAGAAATAAATGTTTGATAAAGAATGTACTTTAAAAAAATGTCCAGGCATCTTATTTGCAAGGATTCTAGAATATATATATATATATATATATATATATATATATATATATATATATATATATATATATAAATAATACTTCACCTGTGTTGAAACGAATACATATGATTTTTAATTCACCCTATGGTATGGATTGTTTTGATGTGTACTCCGTAATTAGTAAATTTTTTTCACACTCAAGTAATTGTTGTAAATTTTTGATCAAACCGATCACATTAAAATGTTAGTAAGTTATTTAAAAAATTAATGAGAAATTAATGTGAAGAAAGAACAATTAAAATGCCTCTGTCTTCCCCCAAAATTATTTCCGCAGTTGTTGATCATGAAAAGAAAAAGTTTTCCTGTGTGTGAAAGGAGACTACTGATAGAAATTTCCATCTTCGTAGATTGGGAATGAGTTGTTTTTATTTGACTAACCTTTTATTCGATTACTTCTTTAGGGGAAAAAATTGTTTTTTGAACCTCCTTAGATTCACTTAATGCTGGGTCTTCTGTGTTGAAATAAATGTGTTACATGTTATTTTTAGTTTCCTTGATGTACTTTTAAAGCACTGAGAGATCACACACTTCTACCAAAGCCATTATTTGTTACTGTAAATTGGATGAAAATCAGTCCATATATATATATATATATATATATATATATATATATATGACTGCATCGTAGTCATATATATATATATATGACTGCATCGTAGTCATATATATATATATATGACTGCATCGTAGTCACATATATATATATATATATATATATATATATATATATATATATATACATATATATATATATATATATATATATATATATATGACTGCATCGTAGTCATATATATATATATATATATATATATATATATATATATATATATGACTACGATGCAGTGGAGGGAACTATTAGAATAATTCCCTGGACCCACTCCAAAATTTAATCAATTCTTCCTCAGCCTATGGGGCCACCTTTCCACAAAATGTCATTGAAATTCCATGAGAACTTTTGGGGATATTGTGTAGTCAGATAGACAGACATGACTGAATACATATACTTCTACCAACTTTGTTGGCAGGGATAAAAAAACAAAACAATGATTGCGTTAAGATATTGAAAAATAATTACTTTATTTTATGAGTTTATGAAATCTTATCACACGCTCGTTTGCTCAAAGTAAAATTAACCCATCATGCCTCCAGGCCTATATTTAGTCCACCTTAAAGATTGCCATAGAAAATTTACTTATAAAAGAAAGCGGATTAAATTTCATATGAACACTCTCAAGATGATAACACCTTCAGTTTTTTTCACAAATGAATTCGCATTACCATACTTAGTGAAAAAAAAATGTGACTGTGGGCATAAATGGGTTAAGGTTATAAAGTAATCAATTACATATAATTTTATGAACCATATTCTCTTTAATTTTTTCCTCTCAAAAGTATGTGACACTTTTGAATTCAATTAGTGAATCAATATTTTTTTAATAGAAGCTGTAAGATATTTACAAAGTTCGATATCTTTTGTGTGCACATTAAATTCCTTTGTGTTCCAGTTGCAAAGTGTGTGTGCACATGCATGTGTCGCAGCTTAGAGGCAGCTACGTTTATGAATAAGTTTCATTTAATTTTCCTCACTTTAAAGTGATTGAGTCAGAAAAATGAATTTTTTTAAAATCAAGATTCTCCTATTGATATAAAAAAGTTATTTTCATTTATTAATGTGATATTTGTCTTGATAATACTGTAGCTAGCTGGACCTGTCAAAATTTCATGGGGCTTGACAACAAGATATAATCATGGAACCTAACCAAAAGATTACCTAGCCTCAAACTTAGAACCATGCGATGTATATATGCTCAACATCACATGGAAACAGCACAGTATAACCCTGAAAAAACAGGAGTCAGGGATATCATAGAATCCATTTGAAAACTCAAATGGCAATGGGCTGGTCATGTTGCTAGAATGGCAGATTACCAATGTATATCATGACTCACGATGTGGATCCTCATAGATCATCTGTGAAACTGTGGCTGGCCAAATATAAGATGGTGTGACGAAATAGACAAGTTCAGGAAGTAATGGCTTAGCAAAGCTTATGATGGAGAGGTCTGTCAAATTCTGGGGAAGCTCTATGTCCAACAATAGATGCTAAAAGGTTGATGGTGATGATGACGCCAGAGGAAATTTTGTGTCCCTTTACACATGAATGTCTCCCCTCATTCAGTGAATAAAAAGTAAGTTTGGTTGTTTACTGCATTTAGCGAACATTGTTTGGTAAATTCAGAGGTAGAGTAGTTGCCGCTTGTTCTATTTTTGACCTTTCCTAACATTGTTAGGTAAATTCAAAGGCAGTATTCAGCATCTCTCAGGTTATGGCTTTTATGAGAACGCCAGCCACCACTGCCCTTGAAATTCTCTTGGCCTAAACAAACAGTCAGCTTCTCAGCAGCATGCTGAATATCTATGCCTCGGGGAGGCATCTGTTGCTATTGCTCGTAACATGGAATAACTGCTCCATCCAAACCTTCGAAAGGTGGCTTATTCAATCTAAATGATTCTACGGCTTTAGATCCAAGCTCCAGCTTCTTCACACTCTCTCTTGTCCCTAACCTTCAGAATATTGTGGATAGTTATCTTCTTGAGACCGTACTTCTCTATGAACTTAGCCCAGCTACACTAATGCTCTTTAATAACTTTTGGCTTTGTCTTCAAAGACAATATATTTCTCTGGTACTTCTTTAAAGAAGTAGGCGTGGGTGTTCTACATTTAGAAGCCATGGGAGAAATGCATACAAAAATTACAACGAAGTAAGCTCAGAATGAAAACTTTGTTGACACGGACAAGTATCTAAGGAGACTATGCTGTAACCACATATGTGCGTGCCAAAATCCTTTCACCCCTATGTAGTCCTGGCACGCCCAATCAGTCATTGCTTCTCGTATATCACTGTTCTGATGGATCCACCCAAGGTTACCAGATCGGGCTACAAGGGGAGATAATCAGTTTCATTTCATAGATTTACCCACAGAGGCATTGGCTTTTGATAGGGAAATCAAGCATGCCAGCCTCAAGAAGCTGGTATTGAACCTCTGCCCCCAGACTTATGCACTTTCCAAATTTGACATTGTGCCTGTATTGGATAAGTTTTGAGGTAAGGGGTCAGATTACCTCCCTTGTAACCCAATTCTTACAACCCTGGATCCATGAGTCCACTCAAGCTGAAATTTATCTTGTTGCGGTTTGTTCTAGCGAAGGTTTATTGTGTTTAAATATGTCACAGACCAACCAAAACTGTCAACATAGGTTTCTTCAGTTTTCAAGTTGGTCCAGCTGGCTGGCTGTGTACATATCACGTTCACAGATGGCACTAATGAAGTTAGAGCGCTCAAAATTTAAACATTTATTCCTTATTTTGTTTACCGTAAACTTTTTTTTCATTTTTTAAATATTCCCCTACGGGATAAGTTTTTAGTTGGGTGGGGACCATTTGCAATGTAAGTCTATGCTAAATTAGCCCTTAGTTGGTGTCTGGCAGCATTTATGCTTGCCTTTTGAAAATTCTGACTGTGATCATGACTCAACAAAAGGTGAGAGAAGTTACATCTTCATTAACTTTTTTCATTTTTTTCTATCACCCCCAACACAGCATGCTGCTAAAAGTTGTTTGACTCATCATGGTTGCTATTGAGTGACCAGCCAGACCTATCTTGTTCATTATTCATTCCTGTAGACTCCTCGTGGAGCCTAGAGCTGCTGCTAAAAAAAAAAAAATATTTTGCTGTTTCAGTAGCAAGTAGGTTTTATGGGAAGAAGTTGCTGTAGTTTATTGACATCTGAAATATTTTTGTTGAATTCATCTCCTTAGCCCATACTCTTGACTCGTTTTCGGCTTCCTCCTTTCTTATTTGAAAGCTCTTTGTTGAAAATCGCGACATATGTACGTAAGTTTTGTTAGATCATAGCCTTCTGGTGAGGTGCCACAAATCAAATTTTTTTTTCAGTCTAGCCTCATTCTAGTCCCACCCATACGGTTTTCTCTTTATCTCTGCATCTGCACTTTGAAAGTTGAAGAAATTGGCGCAGAGTCTGGACCTCCCACCCAAGTTCCGCCAGTATATGTTCGTTTTTTTCGGTAAATGATGCTAATAGATCATTAACTTTACGCCTTTGAACATTCACAGTCTGGAAATGACACGCAGCATTCTTCATGCAGCCAAGAAGAAAACTTGGATCAAGCTTTATAAAGATAGAAAGTTGGTTACAAAGCGGACATGCTTACAACGTGCTTGAAAATTATGAACCTGACTCCCGTATCATAACAGGTCTCCAGTGTATGAGATGAAGTGTTGCCAACTATGATTAATTTTTGACTAGCATTTCTTCCATCTTGATTTCAGTTGCTATTCATTGCAACTCCTTAGGCTGTCATGTTACAGATGTGAGTGAACAGTGTAGATTGGAAAATGAAAAATAAGTTCTCAATTTGACTTGAATTTGTATACCTCTTACTTCGGGGAGCCTACCCTACCCTGATGGTTACTTTACCATTTGAGCTATATGAGCTAAGGATGCAGAAGATTGAATCTCACTGTATAGATTTATTCCTCATTTTCCCTGAAAGCCTGGCTTGTCATCTTAATGTTTTTGTTTACATGAAAGTTGTAATATCATCTTGACTTCTATTAATATTAGATGAAGTATTGTACACCATTAATATTTCTTTCATATTAATTTCAATTGCTTTCCATTGCAACTACTTGGACCATCATTCTACAAATCATCACGTATGAAGTTACTTCTAAGAAATGATGTGGGTTTTTATTAGCTCGTCCAGAATATTGGATTTTTTTTTTATTCTAGTATAGCGTTGCGACACCTGGTATCTTTTTACGCATGATAATTCAGAATCAAGTTTTAACTGGTATCATCTCGTATTGCCCACACCTTTGAGTGACACGTCAGTAAAATTCTTGACTTGGGAAAATCCACAACAAATGTATTGATTAGTGTTAGAGACATTGATACAAGAATCTTGGATGACTCATAAAAATTTCTCATAGTTTTTTCTCCCTTTTATCTTTGTTTGTTTGTTTGTCTTTCCCGCTGGTGTTTTACCAACTGACATCCTCCCACACAACAAAGCATTTTGGGCAATAGTTTGAACGATCCATATGGTAGCATCTTGCTTTTTCTTCGCTGTACATTGATTGGAATTAGATTTTTTTACTCATTGTTTCTGCAGCAATTCGAGGTTTTTATGGGGTCTGGTTACTGCCCTTTGTGCCTAAGCCACCCTATTTTTTAATCGGGCTAAGGACCTGCTATAGCGACCGTCAAGCTGTAGTGTTTTTTTGCAATCTCCCCTTAGTTGGATTACCTTACGACACTAAAGAACAACAACTGCCGTACTTTACTAATAGCTAGGCAAGTCGGGAAGTAGATTCATGTTTTTTGTTTTCTTTCAAGGGCATTAGTACAATTCTGTTTTCTGTCACGGTGAATGGTATGTTCTTTCACTCTGCTATAGTTACTGTTTTATGGGAATTATATATAATGATGATTTGGATGTTGGCTATTTCATTTCTTTACTCTTCATAATGGAAAAAAGACAACCTAAAATCTCCTCAAAAATGATTCAGGGGTGAATATTATTGACCCAACTTTGGATCCGACCTTTTCTTTTCTCCACCTTCCCTTTCCTTTTTCCCTTCCCTCCCTCTCTTTCCTTTAGATTTTTTTGTCCCTTTTAAATTCGCTTTTGATTCCCACCCCCTTGTTATGCATCCTCCCAGTAGTCACTTATGGAGTTGAAACATGGAACTTAACCAAGAGACAGACCCGTAAATTGAGAACCATGCAACGTGCACATGAAAGAATAATGCTGGGCCTCACATGGAGAGACCACAAAACAGCACAGTACATCCGAGAAAAGACAAGAGTTAGAGACATCATAGAATCCATAAAAAATCACAACATGGATTCCACGAGACCACATGCGCAGCCGAGGCCAGCAAAATGTTAGATGGAGAGACGAGCTAGACAAGTTCAGGAAGTACTGGCTCCGTGACACCCATGATAAAGAAGTGTAGCAAATCTTTGGGAAGGGCTATGTCCAACGACGGACGCTAAAAGACTGATGATGATGATGAGATGAGTCAGGATATCTATTTTGCGTTCACTCAGATGTTTTTTTTTTTTATGTGAGCTGGTATAAAAAAAATGCTCCTGGTATCTTTGGTCATTTCTGTTGACATCAGAATGCACACCTGACCCTACTCCTATTTATACAATACGATGTTCCTGTTTAGGGGATAGCTCTCCTATTAACAGACTTAGATATGTTGGCTTAGTGTGGTCTGCTTCGTGAGCCTGTGGGCACTTTTTACTAAAAGGATGGAGTAATGTTTTTATGAATCCTTGATATAAGTACTTTAAAAGAAATTATGTCCTTAATATTTTTTGCGGTATCTCGTGTGCTCAATAGCATACTAGAAGTCTATCACAGTTTGACAACTGGAAAGGTACGATTTTCAAGATGCCTGCCAAATCATTATTAATGGCCATTATGAAGGCTATCACTCTACTGGTTTTGATCTTGTGTACCTCATAGTACTGCAATAAACACAGCAACTCTTTCTTTAGGCTACATAAAAACTCTGAACCCTTCCAACTCGAAAAAGGTGATACTAGCTCACCCAAAATCTCCACAGCCTGCCTCGAGATGATCTTCCGTAACCTGGACCGAGAGAATAGAGGAAGTTCATTGAGAACACTTGGCAATATTGTATGAACACACAAGAGCAAATACAGAAAAGTACGAAAAGAAACCTGGAAAAATCCATCAAAAACAAATTACTGGATCTATTTTGAAATTTTATCTCTGCTCCCTTGATATGTACTTTACCCAAGAGTATCTGGGGTGAATAATGAATGAGTGATGGCCATTATAATGATTTGGTATCCAACTTGAAAATTATGCCTATTTAGTGGTCAGACTGTGATAAACTTCTAGTTTGTTATTGAGCACACTTAATATCACAAAAAAATGGCGAGAAGCAATTTTGGGGGGATGTAAGGTGTTTTATTACATAGAATTATGGTGTTTTTACTATATTTTTGGCCTCTGCAGATCCAATCTGCAGAATACACACCAGGCTTATAAAAAATTGGCAACATTTTTTTTTTTTTTTTTTTTTTTTTTTGGCAGTAAATATATTGAGGACTCATAAAAACATTTTACTCATACTTCTGATGAAAAAATTTGCACGATACCCCAGTAGAGCCACATTTTCTCCTACACTATAAAGACAAAAAAAAATACTGATGAGTTATTTAGTTAAAAAGTTGCTTCCCTTCCATCAAGTACCTAGAATGTTAGAGAACTTGACAGAGATGAATACTACTTTATGGCTTGTGATGTGGCTGAATTAGTTATATATATATCTCATTAGTACCAGAGTCCAAACCCAGGTAGAAGCCAATATTTTGAATGTTTTTTTCTAAGCGAGCAAACCATTCCTATTTGGAAGGGTATCAGTTAACCATTTCAACAATCAGAAGAAAAATATGTCAATTTTTTGTATATTGAGTTAAAATGTCATTACTTAGTTCTTTTTTTTTTTTCCAGGTGTCTTGTGTGATGCTCACATCCGCCCTGTAAAACCATGGCACAAGAGCCGTCTGCTACAAAAGAACGGACATCGTCCGTTTTGTTACGAAGGGGTTCTTCAAACAAGATCCCTCTGAAGGAGAAATTTGTTCAGATCTATGAAGCATTTTTTCAGGTACAAACCTTTTTGATTTAATCCTTTCACACATTCAGAGCAAAACGTTGTGCATTTTTGAGGTTTCCACTGTTATATTCCATTCATTATTCAAACTGTCATCTAAATCGTTATTGTTTTTAACTTATTTATTTCAGCTGATAACTCCTTCAGCTTTTCTCACGTTTATGTCGTATCTGATCATTAGAATTTACCAAGTGCTTTTTCCTCTCTTTTTATCACCTCAACTTGAACATACCAGTCCAACCGACTCATGAGACAAAGTGTTGAAGTATCGTGCAATCTGTGTTCTGCTAGACTGGTTGCCGATCAAGGCTGAAGAATTCAGTCTGTTCTATCTATAGCTATAAAAGATAGCCCACTGCTTGAACAACCTACACCAACTGTTGTCCCCCCCGTCCACATGGTGCAAAAGATCAAGAGATGAAGTAAAAGCTGAAACCACTATTTGTTAGTAAAAACCAAGTGTTTATTTTCTATTGGTAATCATTGATAATTCATAAGCTCATCCAGTATCGGAGGCAAAGTGATACTTATCTCTGGGGATAAGTGGGTTGGTTCGGTAACTGTTGCCTTACAAGACTGAAGAGAAGAGTTTGTAGTGGTGAAGGAAATACAGAGAGTCGTCTATGTAGAGATGTCAGGCTTCTAGCCTGTGATACAAGAAACCAGGCTCAGAAGGCTACCTACAGTTTTCTCTTACTGAGTTGATTCTCTAAGTCAAAGTCTCGGTTTCCTAATCTTCTGGTTCCAACTCTAATCTTACGTCTCAGCAAGTCATGTTGCCATTGCTAGCAACAAAGATTTGGGTAGCAACTGTTTTGTCTGCTACGGTAGCTAAAAATCAGCTCCATTCATGAGAACTGACCAACTCCCTGAGTGGGGTTCGGTGTTGTATTTGGGTGGGATTAATCCTTAAGAAACCTGAATTGATCATTTATCTCTGAGAGCCAAAATTCTCTAAATTTCTGGGATTCATCTAATATCATACCCTTTTTTTTCACTTGTCTTTGAATACTCATAATCTTATATGTTCTTCTCCTCTCTCAATTGGGACCACACTTCCTTTTATGTTGTTTATTCACACAACCTCCTTTATAGTGTCAATGTAAAAAAAGGTGTCCCCTAGCCGAACAGTAATTAATTTTAGGTGGTCTGCATCTTATTTCCCTTAGCAAAAAATCTGATGAGAACCAGAGAATCTACCTATGTCCTTTCTGAGAGGTAAAATAAACCTCCTCTGTTTTTCTGGTGCTTAAAGTGCTTTTCAACTTTTGCTTTCGAATGAATTTCAAAATATTAACCAGATTTTCTCCTCTCTTAGTTAGTTTTATAATATTTTATTTATCTTCTGAAATTCTCTGTACTACTGATCCATTTGTGAAATCAAGGTGCTTAGAGTATCTCTAAGAGATGAATTCATGACTTTCCCTTGGGCATTAGTGCAAAGTAAACACAAACTGTGAATACAAATTGAGAAAGTGCAACCCCTTGTCCAGCGTGATGAGAGGCTGGCAATGGACAGAGTGAGGAACAGATTGATAGATGGATGGATTAATTGAATGATACACTGCCGTCTCCACCTCCCCATATGACCTCTTGTACATATGGAAGATTTCTAAAAAAAATTGTCTCTGTACACTGGTTTACACACGGTGTTGAAATTGATGGGATCTGTTGATAATACCCCCCAATTTTTTTCTTTTTCTAACTTGTGTGCAGATTCTGTTATCATTATTCTTTTTTTTTTCCTTTGATAATGACTCTCCATTTTTTTTATTTTATTTTGTGAGGGCAGCTGGTGTCTTCTTTTTGTCCTCTACCAATATATTTCCTTTCTAAGTCAGATGGTAAGGTTTTATTGCTAACTCACCCTTGGTGTACCTGACCAAACTCTGATTGTTATCAACTGAAAAAAGGTTTCATAACCAGGCTGAGGCTGCATCTGGACCTCTCACAATGTAAAAGAATATCAACAAACCTGGTGGTATCACAAGATACTTTTCGGGCATCTTGGGGTCAGTGGTAATGATGCTTTGGCCCTGCAGTCATGTTTAACCCTTGACCCCAGGCTCTCTATCTGTCGAAGGCTCTGTTTTAGCAGCTGCAGTTGTATGAATTTATTTTTATCATGTTTTCCTGCTGTAAGTCCTGACTCTTGTGATTAGGTTGTGTAGTGAAGTTTTATCAAGAAAAAGTACCTTAATATTGACAGCAAGTCCTTTGAATATTTTCAGTGACTTTTCTTGTATAAGGTTGGGTCACTTTTATTTTATGGTCGATATCCTCAAAGTCAGAAGCTACAGTTGAATTTTCATAAAAGGAATTACCAACTTAGGAACATAGAAAAAAATTTGGTGTTTATAAAAGTTTTGTACGCAAATGAGAAAAACTAACTAAAAAGTTAAATAGACAGAGTTTGTCATTTATCTTCAACTAGAAATAAATGATGATTTTTATTTTTCAGTTCATACTTTTAAAGTGATGTAAGTTTGGACTTTTTTTACAATTAAGATGTCTATATTAAAATAGTATTTTTTGCCTTTGAAGAGTATATATTCTCTATTTAAAAGGTATAATTAAGCAACATAGTTGTCAGAAATCATACTTTTTAGAGACTTTGGAGCGATTTTAAAGCAAAGAATACTATTTAAATTTCAAGAAATTGATTATGTACTTGATTTATTAATGATAAAATACATCAGCTAATTAAATTGTTGGGGTTGCTGTTAACTACAAAAGCTTTTTATGTAGAGAAATATTCTGAAATAAACAAATCAAAGAAGCATTATCATGAAGAATATTACCCAAGTAATTCTAGAAATCTATACTTTTTGGAATAAAAATGAAAAAATCCATGATAAGATAATTATTGTGTAATTTTTTTTAATCATAAACTTTGTGAAACTATCTTTAATATAATTGAAAAGTAATAGTACCTCATTGTTAAATTTTTTTTCCTTTGATTCAGATGAATTTTCAAAGTCTTTCGGTAATTTTTTTATAAAACAGACCTCTTTTTTATGTGTATAATTTGCCTCAAAGTTAAAATAGAATTACAGGCGGGAGAATTAACCATTCGGCACATCCTATTTGAACAAGCAAATAAATAAATAAGCAAATAAATAAATAAGCAAATTTGTTTATAAACTGTTTATTTGTTTAGATAATACATGTTTGAGAGGAAGACTGTTGCCTAGTTATACTCTTTTTAGATCATTCTCTCTCTACACATGTTTATCAATATTGAAGATTTATAATTTTAAAAATTTGCCAATCAAAAATTACAAATCTTTTTTATGAAAAGTTATGAAAAATGTTTGCATCAAAAAATTCGATATAGCAAAAATATATGTTTATACCTTTGTTAGCTTTTATTTCAAAGTTGGACTTGCTACATATTTAACAATGCCAACTGAAATTGATTTTAATTCATTATATGGCTCTAACCCCAAAGCCTTGATTGTAAAAGTTTAGTAAGGAAATCAACATTCAATATTCTTGTGAAACTTCATGAAAAGCACATAAAAATTACAGTTTGCTGAGTTTATATTTTGGCGTGTGCAATATCTGTTTGGAAAAGTATCCAGACGATTTAAGTTGTCTCGAGATTGAGTTGCACAGCCTTCATGTAACTTGATAACGCATCAGAGGGGATCTTACTGCGCATTTGTGAACTGACTCTTTCCCCGTTGTGTTTCGCTGTCAGCTGAAAGAAGCCATTGAATAAGATTGCGTACTGTGTGAGCTTTGCAATTACAATGACTGAACATGTCATTTTTCATCTTGTGGTGCAGCATTTTTCATCATAACATTGCTTCAACCAGGTTTGTCGCCTTCCCTAGAGTACAGATTTTGTTCCCTGTAACTTCTGACTACCCGTATGTGTGATGAAGCCGCTGATGGCAATCCCCAAAGAGGACTTTGCATATTGCTTTGAAAAGTAGAAGGGATTCTAGAACGGTTGTGTGTGGTCCCAAAGGGAGTATTTTGGTAGAGGACTAAGTTACCATTGTCCTATATAGGCTACTCTCTTGTTAATAATAAATGTTTGGATACTTTTTTGACAGACATTGAACTTCATCAATGGTGTAAGATAATAGTGAAGGTTTTGTTTATCATTATTTCAGTGGAGCTGGGGTTCTTGCCTATTTAGCCAGCTGGCTGGCGAGGCTCAAGTTTTCAGTCATTGTCTGATGAGCTTTAGGGGTGAAAGTTGTTCCGATAGATGTTTGGCTGAGCCATACTGAAATCAATAAAAGATAAAAATTCTTGTCCCAGAGTCATAAAACTCCTATTCTGAAAGCATTCACCTTGATTGTCTGGGTCACAGATGGATACCATCTCCATAGAATGAAGAATCAAGTGGAGATACAAAAAAAAAAAACTGTTACGAATACAACAATATCAAAGAGGTTTCAAGCATTTAGAATTACCAGATGTTACGTTCACTAGATTAAGTCTTGAAAGCTGATCAGTTGAATTGCGGTGTTGAAAGATGATGTTACTGTATTTGCATGTGTGATGAGATGTAATGAGCAATTCCTGCACATGTCATCTGAATTTCAGGCTCAAGGCAAAAAATTACGAGAAAGTAAATTTAAAAACTAAAACTTCATTCCAGCTGATACGTCAGTCACTAAAGAGCACTCAGAGTGCATGCCTCTGCCAACCGCATTGTCACCAAAAGGTAAAGGGTTATCAGTTTACAAATAGTTATAATGCTGGGTAGGTATCTGTGAAAATTCATGATACTCACCCCTTCCCAATTTAGTTAATTTTCCTTCGGTCCATGGCCTAACCTTTGATGAAATATCATTGGAATTCATTGAGAACTTTAGAAGGTATTGTACAGACAAACATAAGATTTAATTGAAATTTATTCATCAGTTAAACTAGCTGTACATACACTGTAAAAACTGAAGAAGAATTGAACAACCGTAGCCATCAAAAATGTTTGTGAGTTTATGTGTTTGTTTGTGCCATTGCTTCTGGCTTCACTGTTTTGTCTACAGACTTGAAAATTGGCATCAGTATTCTACTAGACTCCTTCTAAGTATTTTCCTTGTTCATTTTCTTGTTGTTTTCATTTTTTGGGGGTGGGGGCCTTATTTTGATGGGTTTATCCATTTGTTAGTGCGTTTCAAAGCTCCTGGCCCTACCGGTTTGTCTACAGGTTTGAAAATTGGCATCAGTACTCCAATATACCCCTTTTGAAAATTGTTTATCTTTATATTTGGAAATATTTGGGGCCATATTCCAACTGTTTTTTTCAATAACATCTATATTCTCCAGAATTTCTAGATGTTTGTTTACTCTATTTTAGATGTTTCCGAATCGAAAACACCAGTGATGTCTTGAATAGAATTTATTCTGACCATATTTATTTTTTGATGGAATTTCTTTTCATGACTTCAAATTTTTTAATTATTGACTGTGATGGCAAGTATACTTCATATTCACTAAGTGTAGCTTAATTTGACGCAAGGTCACTGAAGTGGGATACTCAGTGAGGATTGAACTCCTTAAAGTAGTTATGGTCAGCATCATGTGATTGTTCACCATATCTATACCGATGATGAAACTATGGATTTCATGGAACAATTTTACTGTAACAGAGACACATAGTTGGTTGGCTAAGTCTGAAGAACTTCGCATGTACATTCTGGAGTTGATGGCTCCCATGTTATAAAATGGTTACAGTCTCCCTCAAGTGAGTGAAAACTAAAAATAAACTTAGTGTCTCCATCCTGCTGGCAATAAAGTTTATTGGTTTTCTTTTTCTACTCTTTCCAGATTGCATACAATTTCAATTGTTCTATCAAATT
Source organism: Thysanoteuthis rhombus (assembly GCA_963457665.1). Taxonomy (NCBI): domain Eukaryota; kingdom Metazoa; phylum Mollusca; class Cephalopoda; order Oegopsida; family Thysanoteuthidae; genus Thysanoteuthis; species Thysanoteuthis major. The sequence goes on from OY735219.1 coordinate 30,695,074, forward strand.
TTGTTTGCTTTTTTCATCCACTTTTCTTGGAGGACTCATATTTATATGTAGAAGTCGCAAAAGACGGTGTTCAACTGAACTAAGATGTTTTTTTAAAAAAATCATCACCATAAAAAACATAAAAAATTATTTTTCCGTCTACATATGTGATATGTACAGTAATACCTTGAATGATTTGGTTAATTTGTTTCAAAAATTTCATTCTGTTCGAAACTGTGCTGTTTAAGGTCTTATAATTTAATGTATTTTATTTTTCAGCTTACATATAGCACATTAGTGTGGACTGCAATACCTTTACCATACAACATCAAAATCTGCACTTAAAACCACACTATTCAAAGATTTGTTGTACGTCCACCAAATGCTTGTGTCAATAAACAAGTGGATAATACACTGACCTTCCTCTTTAAATGCATTAGGGAGGTGCTGTCTAGAGGATGGATCTGTACGTGATACTTGTCTGAATGTGAAAGACAGAGTTCATTAAAACTTGTACAACAGAACAATGAAAAAATAATTTCAGTGACTTTGAGTTGGTCAAAGTGAATTTTTTTTTTCTCTGACTGGCCAAACTGTGGGGAAAAAACATCACTCACAAACAATAATGTATATTTAATAGCTTTTCCTTTGGGCAAACATTCTGCTTTAATCAATGTTCTATTGGTGATATTTGGCCTTGCTGGTCATTGTTCAATGGAATCTAACCAATTCTAACCATTTTCAAAGCCAGTCATTGGGAAATCTTGCCATTCAAATTTAGTCATTCAAAATAATCGTTCTCTTGTGGCAGGATCAAACCAGAAATTGCTTATATTTTTGTCAGTACTTTACCAATTCATCATTGTTATTGTTCTTCCAAGTTTTCCTCAGTAATAATGGTAGCAATAAAGTATTCATCCATTCAAGTGCCTCATGGATCCAAAGCTTTATCAAAATGTAATGAGCTCATCCAAAGCATAGTAGTTAAGTAGACGAAGCCTTTCTGCATAGTTTGACCCTTTTATTTTTTTAGTTTTTAACTTTAAACTTTTTTATTCCATATTTTTCTAGGGTGAAGACCCATCAACTGGTAATCCTAACTTTTGGGATGAATTATTTCTCTTGAGGGTAAGTTCACACAGCCTGTCCCATGTGATGTTCACTGGATTATTTGTTTGGACTGAATTTTTCAAAACTTATGATTTTGAGCAGTGACAATGCTGCCAAGTTTGTCTGCCCCTGAAATTAAAAAAAAAAAAAAATTATATTTTAGATTTAAAAGATTTTTTTTTTCAGATTTTTCAAAGTTCTTTTTATATATATTGTGTCCCAGAGCTCTGTTGCCCTCCTGTAGTTGCAGGGTGTGCAGGGCCATTGTTTTAAGCCATTTTTATACAAGATTTATTATTTATCTTATCTTGATGAATCATTTTTCATTGCTTGAATTTGAGAGGTGTATAATATATATATATATATATATAATATTTTACCCACAAGGCAAAGCTCCTGATAGTGGACTCTGGTTCTATACGGAAACTTTAAACCCTAAAAACACATACTCACACAGCACACACTACTGAAGATGGGAACAAATCCTGAAACATCTCTGGACCATTAAAATCTACGGATAAATAAACCTCACCTCAAAATACTTTACTCCCGAATCTGTCTCACTCTTTATAGTTCATATATATATATATATATATATATATATATATATATATACACACCTGAGATGTGACTATTAAATTAGAGGATTCGGCTTATGTAAGTCTAACCACAGCATTTATGTGTGAGCCACATGGTATAAATTGATTGATGGGCAACCATAAACGATCCGAGAAAGTTTCGATCCGTTTACATTTTCAATCCATTTTTATGCATTGCTTGAAGCAGACAACCTACTTTGTAGATTTTTTTTTACTTAAAAAAATTTTTTTTTTAAAAACTTTCAATTTCTTTAAAATGAATAAAATGTTTTTTCTTTTTCTTTCGGTTGATTATGATCTGTGCCTTTCTCAGATGACGAGAAACATTTTGTTTATTCAATTTCGTGTTCATTGCTTTGAGCATTATTCATTTGAGTGGTTGTCACTAATTGCCACTGAAAGCAGAAACTACTTAGCAATTGTTTTCTTTCTCATAAAATTCCATTGCATTAGTCTTAGTTATTAGTGTATATACAGCCAAATCCTATTGGACTTGCTGGTCCTCGTGAGATCATTCAAGCTGAGTGATGTTGAGCCTGGTCATTACCCACATAGGTGACAGCTAACTGGTGCTGTCACAGCCTGTTATGCTATATTGCCAATTAACAAAGTATCTTGCCAAGCTGAGACTGCACCTGTATACCCTGTCTTTTTTTCTTGCTGCTCCATGGAGGACACATGGCTGGGTGCTCTCCTGAGAGTCGCCCCACATGTATCGAGTGGCAGTGATCACTCATTCAGTTATTAGTGTTATTTTATTGCTAGAGGGTAGATGAGCCCTGTGTGAACTTGTCCTGATCAGTTCTTATGGTAATTCAAGTATTCCTGTGAAATAGATTTGCTTATCACGTACATGTGTGGACATGTGAACCAAAAAGATACACTATGATTGAATAATAAATGATATATGAATATTGAATTGCAGTCACCTGTACCCAACTGCTCTCAACAGTCCTGAACTATGCAATATTGATTTCAGTATTAGTAACAATAATCACAATTAGCCAAGAAGCTTATACTGCATTCAGCTCGAAATAAAAAAAAAAGATCTGATTAGTTACTCAATAGAAACTGTCATGTGACCCATGTCTTTTGGCAATAAAATGTATTGTGATCAATTAAAGAATTGAAAAAGGGGTAATCAATGAATCTTTTGCTTCTCTCACCTTTTGTCGGGCAGTGAGCTCTGGAAAAGTCTGAATTATCAAAAAAACAAGTGTGAATGTGGCTGGACATGTACTGAGGTACCAATATAGCATGAACTTGCATTTTGAACCCCCATGAAAAACTCATTTTGGGGGCAAAATGAAAACATTTTAAAAACTTCTTTTTTTTAGATATAATGAGAAGTGAATGTTTGAATATTCAGCCCTCTAGCTCCATTGACGTACACATGATATATACAGTAGTTCTCCGAACTCTACCTCATTTTCTTGAGGACTGACCTTTGTAATTTGTACAGAAATGAAGAAAACTCTAGTGGTTGGGATAGGGTGAAGCTAGTCTGGCAGGAAGACAAAAATGAATTTTGAAAAATTTTAGATTGTGACACCTCACCAGAAGCTCATATTTTGACAAAACTTTATAAGTAGCAAGTGTTAACAAAGAGCCAGCAAATGAGAAAGGAGGAAGTGAGGAAAAAATTGTGTCAGGAGTATAATGTAAAATTTTTAACATCAGCTCTTTTGCAAATTTTTTGCTATTTCTTTATTTTTTATGGTTTTTGGCAGTCGGACTAGCACAAAAAATATTTTTCAAGTTGGCAATACTAAGCAGATTGGCCTCTTTAGTTTCAATACTTCTGTTCAAGTGACAGAGCTGAATTTAACATTGATAAGCCCGGTCCATTACATTTCTCGGGGTGTCTCTCTATTTTATTTTTAGCTATTATTTTGAGAGCTAATTTCAACATTGTGAAAATAGGGGCCCATGCTCACATCACATTGTAAATGGTTCTGCGTTAATTGAGCTGTGTTATAATATGTCTAAAGTGAACATACATTCATAGCCAGCTAGCCAGACTGACTTAGAAACTGAAGAAACCGATGTTGATTGTCTTGTGAAACCCAATACTGCACAAGGACGTTTGGGCTTTTTTGCTCAATACTTCTGATAACATATCTTATTTTTCATCTTCTGCTCTGGCTACTCAATGACCATGAAAATACTTGGTCTCTGTGTCTTGTTTACATTGGTATGAAAAAAATTTCACTTATTTAGAGTATGTAATGAATGCAGTATTATTGCTTATATGATTCACACACCTTTGGTTATCTTGTGAGCCCATTATGAAAAAGGATCCTCTCCTGAAACTACAACTTACAACTGTATATCAATTGTGCTGAAATATCTTATTTTGATAACATTATAGCCAAAGGTCTGGTTAGTCATTGTATAGAAACTGTCTTGTGACCAATATCTTTTGGCAGCATGCTAAGTTGAGGTTGATTAATAGACAGATTAGAAATTGGGATGATCAATGAATAAGTTTATTCTCTTGCTTTTTGTTGGGCAGTGATCACAGTAATCAAAAGTCTGACAGTTTAAGAAACAAAGTGTGACTGCTGCCGGACTGAAACTAAGGGATCAATTCAGCATGAACTTACATTGTATATTGAAACCCCCACTAAGAATATATTTAGGGAGGGAATTTTCAAAAAAACCCCAAAAATGTTTTTTTGTTTTTTTTTTGACAGAAGCATTGGTGTGGCCTGTATGCATAATATCTACATAGCCAGCCAACCCCACTGACTTGGAAACTGAAGAAACCTTGACACTTTCTCTCCCAATCCAAAAGTGTCTAACAATGGGTGTGTGTGTGTGTGGGGGGGGTCACTCCAATCATTTGTGTATAATTCGCACATGTGTATAATCATTGTCATCATCAGTGTTTCTGTATCTGTCTTTGGACATGGACCTTCCAAAAGATTTCTCAATCATGGATGTTGTGGAGCCAGTACTTTCTGAACTTATCCTGTTCATCTCGTCATCTTAGATTCTGCCAGCCACGGTTTTGTATTTGATCTCTATAGATTCATGTTGTGAGTCGTAATGTCCAATGGTTTTCTGCCTTTCTTGCAACATGTCCAGCTCATTACCAAATGAGTTTTCCTATGGATTCTATAATGTTTGACTCCTGTTTTTTTCCCTAATATACTGTGCTGTCTTGTGATCTCTCCATTTGAGGTTGAGCATGATTTTTTTTCAAGTGCACATTGCATGGTTCTCAGTTTGAGGGTCTGTCTCTTGGTGAGGTTCCATGTTTCAGCTCCAGAGGTGACTATCTGGAGGATGCATTGATTGTAAACCCTTCTTTTTGGGACTAATTAGATCTTATTGTTTTGTTACTCAACAATGAAAAGATCCTGTGTGGGCGTCACCTATAATTCCTGAGCAGTCTTAGTCTGTATTCAAACTTAGTTCACTGTTTTCCAAGCTGAAAATTGGTATACTATATTTTGATTTTCATTCAAGAACACTAAAATGGCTACCTACAAGCTCACTATTTTAGAGAATGGGAAGAAAGGTTGGCAAAATTTTATACAGAGAGAAGAAACCATCTAAGAGAGAGAAAATAGAAAAATAAACCAGTGAAATGTGATAGAAAAATATTCTTGTTAGAATTTTGTTCGGCAGGATATAATAATTATCATGTATGATGCGGTCAAACTATTTTTGCCATGTATGTGTTCATCATTTTTTCGCTATGTTTTGATCATGTACTCTCCCCCCTTTTTCAGACATTGTTGGTTCTAGAATGTAGAATCACTTTTCAGAGTGCATGCCTAGTGGGGCTGGACACATCATATCCGCTTTTTGTGTATCTGGGTTGTAATATTTGGGTACTTCTTACTTTCTTCCCTTGTATAGGGCCATCTGTTTTTGCTTTTTTGGAGAAGTCTCTTATGATGAGAAGCTCCAGATGCTATTGATATCAATGCTCAGTCGGCTGATTGGTTTGACTGATGAAATTATGTATGCTGCTTCGTTCAGTTGTTGTAACAGCCAAGTGTTCTCCCCGTCAATAATTTGTTTTTCATCCCATGAAGAGCTAATGCCCTCCTGGTTCGCTGACAAAATTGAAAGAAAATTTGTGTTCCCTAAAATAGACGAAAGGATTTCCTCTTTGATTTTGCTCCCTAGAATAGAAAAAAAATTAAAGTTCTATCAAAAAGATGTATCAAATTTAGTAGAAGTTGATTCAAATGTTTATATTTAGTGATTTCGACCCCCCCCCCAAAAAAAAATTCTCAGTGATTTTGACAAAAATGAATTGTATTTTTATAATTTGAGATTTATAAAACAAAAAAAGAAAAAAAAACATAGTGTCATCTGAATATGAGGTTCTGAAAAATCTTTCAAAGAAAAAATATGTATGGAGTAAGTGTTCTAAAATCAGATTGTAACTCATTTTAAACACACATTAAGGGTCCAGTTCAGCATTATAGTCATGTAGTAAATAGAACCCTCCATCAAAACCCCTTAAAATTTACAAATCCTCTCTGAAATTTTTGCATGCTTCAATCCTGAACATTTTAAGGTTCCTTGAATTATTCGCCCATAGTGCATAAGAAGTCAGTCTGACTGCTGGCAAGAGATTAAATCTAACCATGCGAACTTCCTGCATCATATTTTTAACGTTACTTTTATTTTTACAAACACTTATAGTATTACTAGTAGTAAAATCAACTTGAATTTTCATGGGATGAAATATTGTCCATCATTATTGATTTTTAATGAGTATTTAATTTATCTTAATCGAACAATGATGACCATCAAAGGTGGTGAAAGGTTATATCCTTTTCATATGTCCGTGTGTTAGTGTGTTCAAGTGCACCTGGTCATACCGTTTTGTCAACAGAATTGGAAATTGGCATTAGTACTCTATGAGACCGCTTCTAAAAAAAAATTTTTCTATCTTTTAAACATTTTTGGAAAGAAAGCTCTTTTGACCTTTTTGGGCCTTATTTTGATGGGTTTATTAACATCCGGATTTTCCAGAATAGATATTTCTAGATGTTTTCCCGTGGAAAATGCCAGTGTTGCCTATAAAATCCTTCTGAGAATATTTATTGGAATTTTTTCTACGTGACTTCAGATTCAAACAATATCTTCAGCAGAAAAATCTTACGAGCCTTGACACCATTCTTGGCCTCAGCAAATTCATTTCACATCTAATTATTTTAACAATAGTATGGCTGAACTTTGCTCTAGGCTGTTGTTGCTTATCTAATAATGAGTGCTAGGTGAACTTTTAAGAGGGGAATCAATCGTTGTCAAACATAGTAGCTTAGTTTGAGTATTTTGAAAATCCAAGTCGTAACAGGTCTGGTTAGTCACTCAGTAGAAACTGTTATTTGACCAATGTCTTTTGTTAGCATGGCTTGTTGGGAGTGATTAGTTAAAAAAAATGAAAAAAGGGATGATCAATTGATAAGTTACTTTTTTTGCCCTTCACTGGGCGATGATGACTGAAAAAGTCTGAATTTTCAAAAAATTGATGTGAATGCTGCTGGGCCCAAACTAAGGGATCAATTTAGCATGAACTTACATTGCAAATTTACCTCCCTTAGACCTTTTGTAAAAACTAAGAAAACGTTTTCTCTTGACATAACAAGGAGTAAATGCTTGAATATTCAGCCCTTCAGCTTCATTGGTACAGCCTGTATGTCTGATATGTAGAGACCCACTCACAAACTGAAGAAACCTATGTTGATAGCTTTGGTTGACAGTTTCTGATAGACTTTGCATCCTGGGATCAAGTATTCCCATGGCTAAATTGGTTAAGGCATTACTCATCTGAGATGAGCTTTTAAGATTTGTAAGATATTAGTTCAAATCTTGGTGGGTGTCTCTTTTTTCTTACTTCACATAATGTACTTTTATGGTTGGAGATTACGAGATGTTGGAAGTGGTGATGAAAAGCAAAAACAAGTTGAAGAAAAGCCAAAAATAATGAATCACGTTCACCCCAGCTTTCAAAACAATTACTTTTGTATTGGTCATTTGCTGATTACCTACAATTTTTTTTTTTTTCTAACTGTGATGTAAGTTGACTGTTTTAAGAATGGGAAAAATCTTATGACCACATTCGAATAGGTTTATTGCATTTGTAGGGAATCGAGTGACCTGAAGAGAGAGTGGTTAAAGAGAGATAGGTAGTATTCATAACATAGAAAGAAAGGTGTTATCTTAATGAGAGGGGGCATAAAAAGAGAAAGAAAGGGAGAGAAATTTTTTTTTTATGTTGCACTGCCTCATGTAATTCTTTTTTGAAAAATAAATTCTCAAGATACGAAAATAGAAAGAAGAGAAGAAAAAAAAGAAAGCAGACTAAACAGTGTTTTTAACTAATATATATATATATATATATATATATATATATATATTATTCTTTGGCGGAGAAAAAAAATTTGTATATATATATATATATATATATATATATATATATATATATGTATATATATATATTTTTTTAAAAAATTTTTTATTTATTTATTTATTTTTTTGTCCACTAAAGAATTATATGTGTTTCTTCAGTTTTTGGTGAAATGATTTTTTTTTTCTGTTTCAGACATTTTAATGAGGTGATTAACTTGTAATATCAATTGGAAACCACGATTTAAAAAATATTCTTTCAATACTGAAATAAATGTTGATAGATATTGTTAGGTGCTGTCAAAAATTGCAGGTCCTGTTCTATTTCTTGTATTTAAATGACATAATCCTTTATGAGTTTAGCATATATGTTTTTGCATGTCTGTACAATATAGAAAATTCTCTTTTTGTGTGTCCTTATACATAGGAAAATTATAGTTCATACGTCTAAGTATGATTTTATATATATATATAGTATATTAGTAAGTATTTGTTATTGTTTTTTAAAATATAGTGCTCCATATTAATAAAATGGAGCTATATAACATCAAATATATTTTTAGCTAAAATGTTTTAAACACTTAACATTAAGAAGAAATATTGTATCACTTCAGTCACTTATTTCCCAATATCTGCTAATGTAATTAAATTGTGATTTTCTTCAGTGTTTTTTTTTCCTGTTCTATATATACTTTGTTCTTATGGCACTGTGTGTAAATTGTCTCTTGTTGGGATAATCAGTTGTTCACCATGTAAGTGTTTTGGGGATTCTAAAACAAAACAGTTATATTAATATGGGACCCAAGCAGTGTTGTTCAAACACCACCTACCTTTCAGCTCTGATTCTAATATATAGCTTATGTCATACATGTAGTTATCTTATGTAAGATATCATCATTATATATATATGTATATATATATATATACATATAGTTCATAAAGATTTTAGCAATTTGTAATAATGCAAAAATTAGACAAATTTTTTCCATTGTTGATGGTATTCAATCACAGCACTTAACATTTATCAATGCAAACAGAGCCTTTAATGTATGAAATAAAATATACTGGCGTATGTCAACATTTTGTGCATAACACACTCTTTCACAACCAGCAATGTGTTTTATTTTTGTAATTACAATAACAAAACATTGCTGTTTGCGGTAGAGTGTGTTAGGCTTGAAATATGGACATCCTCCTAGTAAATATCTTAATAAATTTTTTTTATGTATATATGTGTTTGTGTTTATTTATATATATATATATATATATATATATATATATAGTTTCACAGTTTAAACACTAAATGTATATAAAAAGAAACTTTCTTTCCAAAAATCTATATAATTTCAGTCAATTATTTCCTAGTGTCTGTTGATTTAATTTTTCGGTAGTTTTTATGTTTTATATATATATGTGCGTATTTGAAAATTGGAAAGTATTAGCTAATTGTGCTCGCACATTGCCATCATTTTCTGGTTAGCTTACAGATTGTTACAAGCTTACATTATATATTTTGTGAGTCTTTTGATATATTCTGTGGGTGCCTCCTTGGTCCACGCCATCTCTGGATGATATGGATCAGAGGGAAGACTATAGCGAAGGATATTATTCAAATAAGTGAGCAACGAAAATGGAGATTGGTTGGATACTTAGCAAGAAGAAATGACAGCAGATGGAGCAAACGCTCAACTGATTGGTGTCCATGGGATAGTAAATGCAGCAGCAAAAGACTTGACGCAATATGAAGCGAAGGGATGAGAGCAGAAGATTTGCCAGTAAGACGTCAGTGCAGTTGTTGTTGTCATCTTGGAAGATGATGGGAAAGGCCTTTGTCCTGCAGTGGACATATTATGGTTGCTGCTGCTGCTGATGATGATGATGATGATGAGGATAATCAAGTTTATGCAAAATTGGTGTATGGCTGCAGTCAAACTTGTCTTTAAAATAATCAGACTTTTTTAGTGATCACCATCCAACAAAAAGTGAAAGAAACAATTCATTCATTGATCACCCCTTTTTTCCTATTTTGATCATCCCCAACATGGCATGTTGTCCACAGATGTTGGTTAGGTCAAGGTTTCTATTGATTGACTAAACAGACCTGTTTATTTTGCTGTCATGAAAGTACCAAACTCGAAATTTGAGGAAAGCGATAAAAATAAAATCTGATGACTGAGTATATATAGATAGTAAAATCGAAACATATATTTATATATATATATATGTATATGGATTAATACAAACTGAAATATATACAAATACATCCACACTCTGAGAAACCTTTAATCTCTTTGTTTATATAGATAAATATACCTACACACAGGGGGAGGTGAAGATAGAATAATGTGAAGGGCAAGGTTTGAGTGTTTCTTTCATTGTACCTCTGAAGTCTGACAAAATAGTTTGTGACTGCTAATCACCAAAACTTTCTGGGCACTGCTATAACTTACCACAATTTTGGCTACCTAGGTTTACAATGAGTCTGGAACTCATTGATTACTTAAAAGAGATTTTAGATGAGAACAATTGCACAGATCTGGTAAGATTTTAATAATTCATTGATAAAATGTTAGAGGTTTCTTGTATTTTTTGGATATGTATTGTGCTTAAAATGTTTATGATGTGTTTTGTATTAAAAAAATTGAATGCAGATTTTTGAAATTGAATGAAACTGAGTTTGAATCATAAGATGATGGTAAGCGTTTTAACCTTGCCAGGATGTTGTGAAAAATCATAGCTTTGTGTCAGATTTAGTTAAGCCTGTGAAAATTTGAAAGAGGTGTAGAAAAATTGCTTTTAATATCTTCTGAAATGTCTTAGTTATAATCATATGATAATGAGCATCTTCATGTTTTGTGCAAATTATTGTACTGTGAAAATGTCTACCAGTAGTTTTATTATTTTTTACTAAAATCAATATTATTAGATAAAATCCAATTTCATTGATGATTTCTCTGATCTTTTGTTCTAATATACTAATTATTATTACAAGAAAAATTGGCTTCATATCATTCCTATAACTCTATAAGAAAGATTGTAAAATATGTCGGTCAGCTTATATAGTGTGTGTGTTATAGCATTTTGCTGGTGTCAGCAAAGAAAAGATTTGAGTTTTTAAGATGGCTTCTACAACCTCAGCACTATTGTTGTTCACTTGCTCCAGATGTTAAGTTCACTTTTTTGCCTTTTGTGTGTGTGTGTGTGAGAGAGAGAGAGAGAGAGAGAGAGAGAGAGAGAGAGAGAGAGAGAGAGAGAGAGAGAGAGAGAGAGAGAGAGAGAGAAATGAAAAAAAAAAATTACAAATTATACTGCTATTGCTTCAAGTTCAAATTCTAAAACTCTTGTTTTCATGGCAAATTGTAACCTGAATCTAAGACTGAAATTTTTGGACTTGATTTTTACTTGCAAAAAAAATCTTTCATTAAAAAAAAAACCAAAATCATACTTTTTTTTATTCTTATGTGTAAATCATGAGGAAGGCACTTATTAGTGATAAGAAATAAAATGAATGAAATACTAAAAAATTATTACTGTGGAATAGATAGGGTAAAAATCCTATGATAGTGTATTTATCATTTTATATACAGTGTTAGTAATTGTCGGCTAACAGCTGCTGGCTTCAGCAATGCTTTACAGTATATATACCAATTGTGTTTATGAATATCATTGGTGATTAGTATTCCATGACTTCTGCCATCACCACTTGTATCTTCTGTTAAACTCCAGTCCAAGTTGAAGTTGATATTGTTTTTACCCTCACTCCGTAACAAGAACAATCCTCACCTAATTTAGGGGAGTAAACTCTTCACTGTTCGTCTATCCCATTATGCTAGACCAAACTGATATATAGAATTAACATTTTCCTACCATGATTGAAAATTTTGTCCCAGTGATTGCTAGGTGGCACTTTTACCAATTGAACCAAACCGACAAATCTTCTATATCTACGCATTTATTTATTATGTATAGAAAACAAAAGTTGTAGTAATCATCTCCAGTTGGAATAGAATTAGGAGTGGAGTTTGTACCCTGCAGCAAACAGGATTATTTATAATTCAATTTTTATTTATGTCAGCATCTTCACCTTTATACCCAGGGTATACATGTGTGTGTGTGTGTGTGTGTGTGTGCTTATATTACAGAGAGAGACTGGCTAGCATCTGTCATGACTGGTAATAGATGCAAAAGCCGAGGTAGTTTTAGTCAAGTGGATTGTATTTATATGTATATATTAACTCTGTTTTCCATTTATTATGGTGTGCCATTGGTCTAGATGATTGTTGGTAGAATAAAATACAGCGATAGCTAGATTCATGCCTTTCCAAATGTCAGTTATGCAAAAATGCTTTTGCAGCTTGAATTTAGATGTGCTTCACTGAATCCATTTACTGTGATCATTACTATTCTACTTTATACTTCCTCCTTTTCTCTTTCTCTGTTATATATATATATATATATATATATATATATATTATTATTAAGGAATGGATGAATGATCCCACAATGATTGTGAATTGCATTATATTGAAGCTCTATTTGAAATGATTTCCCGTTATAACATGGGATGTCATCATTTGGCCTAGACAGCATGAATAATATAAACAATTAAAGAAAATGAGGCTGCTGCAAGATTTTAATTGTTTATTCTATTTATGCTATCTAGGTCAAATGGTATATTTACTGTATAATAATGGGAGATAATTTCAAATAGTTTCATTATGATGAAGTGCAATTTATGATTATTCTGTTGGATCATATATCAATTTTTTAACAATATAATCGTCGTGTTGAAAAAAACAAATAAAGAAGATGTAGATCAGGAATAAACAAAATGAGAATTTGGAGTTAAAACAGTTATTTGGGCCTTCATATTAATGTTCATCTCAATGATTAGAGCTTGCTACCCTAGAGGTCGAAGGTTCCATTCCTGCAGCAGCCCCATTTTCTTGAATCTTTAATTCTATTCATGTTGTCCAGGCTAAATGATACATTCACTGTGTAATAATGAAATCATTTCAAATAGAATTTCAATATAATATAATGCAATTTATTATCCTATATGTATGACAACAATAAATTAAGAGCATGTAATCATAAGCCTGCATGTTACATTCTTCTTCCATTCAAGTTGAATCATTGAATGCAAGGGGTAGTCATACTCGATTGGCTGGTGTCAACTGCTATGTAGATCTGCAATTGTTTACCAATTGAAAAAAATCAAAATTAGAAAATTTCAAATTGATTTATTTGACAAAAAATACCCGCTGTAAAAATTTGAAATCCTCCTGAAAATGAACTTGAACAGTTTCACAGAGGCCAAGAGCTGGATTTGTAATCTGGGGCTAAACAGGAATAAATGAGCTTGATTTACCTTTAAAAGAAGTAAATTGGCATCACTGGTGCTGGCTACCAAATATTCATCTATTTTAGTGGACAACAATACAAGTTTGATGAGAGTGATAGAGAAAAGAACAGATTTTTCTTTCTAAATTGAGTTCATGAAATATCATTTATGAGAAATTATTTTCAGTTTTTACTATTTTGAGTGTGCTCAGTTAGAGACCAATGACGTATTATAGGATTATGTTGAAAATTCTGTAGAATTAGAATAATTAAACATTTTCATGTTTGCAAAAACAGTTGGGACCAATCTCAAACAACGTATTGACGATTTGGAGCTAAGAGCAAGATTTGGATGTTTTGTGCTAAACAAGAAAACATGGAGCTAGATTCATCTCCAAAAGAGATGAATGAGGATCGCTGGTGCTGGGTACTAAGGAAAGTTGTGTAAACTCCAAGTGGACGCAGTACAAGCTAGTTGAAAAAATTGATAATATGGAGAAACTGTTTTGAATTAAACATTTAGAATATCAGTTGCAGAAAATCGATTATTTAGTTTTTCCTGATTTTGTGAGTTCGGACATTCTTGGAAAAAATCCTTTACAGAGTATTATATCAGTGTTACCTGAACAAACATGGTTAGAGAATTCTGTCATATCAAATTAATGCCAGATGGTTCTCGATTTCAATTTAAATTCATAATTTTTTTGAGAATTTTATTTGATTTGAATCTTTATAATTGATTTTTAATTTTGCTTAAATTTCATTTTAATTTACAAAAACAAAATGAATGACCTTTTTTCATCATGGCTGAAAATTCAATCCATTTATAATTACTTTGATTTATCATTACTAATATTCATACAACCACTTACTTCATCTGGATATTCTACTTGCTTTTTATTGCAATTCTTTTCATTCACAATTTCATGTAAGTTTTTACCGCATGGATTTAGATGAGCATAGTATTTACAAAACCACTCGAGACTTCCTACCACAAAAAAAAAATATGCAACGTTAAGTTCCATTGTGCAACATTTGCAATGGTGAAATGAGAGAGAAGACGGGATGTGGAGAAAAGATCAAATGGTGCTGTCCAATACTCATGGGAAGAAATATGTCTATATTTGCAGACAGTATTTGAGAGCAACAGCATCTGACAATGAGGAAGTTCCTATTTCTATTGTTGCTATGGTCCCTAGAAATGCTGATGGTGAAAAGTGCCAAATTAATGAACATCATCAAAGATACAGTGATAACTTTGTTTGGGAAATTACTGAAAGTTTACTCATGGAATCTATCCCATACGCCAAACAGAATTGGCAGAGATGGAGTCATCATGAAGATTGATGTGTGTTTGATGATGAAGAGACAAAAAAACACACACAGGTTGTTGTATGACATTTAGATAGATTTTTTTCTGGTTATGAAACTCGTGTCAGTTTCATACGTTTTTTTTCTCACTAATCCCAGCTGAGTTTGATTGCTCCTATTGCAAATGAACCCTGCTGAAATTGGTGAAAAATCATATTCTGCTGGGAAGGCCTAATGAAGAATTGGCCAATATCCAGTGGTCCCAAGGTATACCCTACACACAGTCAACCACAACAGAAATTTTGTAGACTTAACCACGGGTGCTTGCATGTATGTGGTGGAAGTAATGTGGAAAGATTCAGAAAATATTTTAAAGTATGGCTGGGGTGCATTCTGATATATTTCTTTCATGTGCATGAGAATTTCTAAGGCGTCAAAGAGGATGAGACGTCCAGGAGAATATAATGGCTTGTATCGCCAAGATGTACCTTTTCACAATTATGAAGTTCAAAGTGCTTGAAAAGATGATTATCGATATTGAAGAAATGTCAGGTGGATATGGAGGATGCTGCAAGATTTCATTTTTCAAATAACTTTGAAAGGTAAGGAATCAATCAGTGTTATAGAGCATTTGATTCAATTCATATGGGATTCTTTTTTCTAACATTTTTCCTTTTTTTATAACCTTAAGATGACATGATTTGGTCACTGTTAAAATCTTAAAGTCTCTAGAAAGTGTCTGAGCTGTTATTCATGGGTGGTTGGCCACTGCTGTCAATAATTCTTCATCATTCAGAACAGGATTGAGCCTCCTTCCAGGTTTATTATTGGTATCAATATTTCCAAACCTGTGGAACCAATGCTTAAAAGTTTACATTATGGTAGTGTTTACTTCAAATGCTTTTATTATGCTCTGAAAAATTGTTCATGATTAAGGTGGCTCCTTTTACTTTCAGCGGGTTGACTAATATAAATACTGTTCTAGTTAGCCACTTAATTGAAACTGTCACATGACCAACATGTTTTGGTAGCGTGCCATGTGGGGGTGATCAATAAAAAATTGGAAAAAGGGTTGATAATCAATAAATTACTTCTCTGGCCTTTGGTTGGACAGGAATCACTGAAAATGTCTGAATTTTCAGAAAAACATGCATGGATTCTACTGAACACAAACTAGGGTACCAATTTAGCTTAAATTTACATTGTAAAATGCCCCCCTCCTGAAGACCTATGTGGGGGGGTAGGGATAAAAAAAAAAGAATTTTTTTCAAGCATAATAAGGCGTAAAAGTTGAAATATTCAGCACTATGACTTCATTGACGCAACTTGTATATGTTACATGCATGGCCAGCTAACCATTCAGCCAGACCAACTTCGTGGATATTAGATATCGATTTTCAGATGGAGTTCCGTTTTCGACAAATAAGTTTTACAATGCAAAATTATCGTGAAGTACTTGCAGATGAAAGAAGCCACCCTTTAATACCACCACCCCCCCCACAAAAAAAAAGAAGAAAAAGAAATGCGACGTTTTTAGCTTTGTAATTTTATAACTGGAAATAAATTGATTGCTACTTGTTACGTTAAACTTGACAAACAACTTATGTTGCGACTACCTGGGCAGGTAAGCTAGTCACGGGAGAGTAATTTACTTGATCAGTCTTATTAAACATGGTGTCCTGCTTGTGACGAGACACATTGTCATGACATCTGGCAAGAGGGCAGTGTGAGAGAAAAGTGGATTCATGCACTCCCTAAGGACATTAGTAATGCAAAGTGAACAGCCTTTTCTGTAATTTGAACTCCTGCCATAGATCTAGTTTCTTTTTTTATATTCCCATATTGCAGTATCTTACAAGTATATGAATCCATTTACTCAAAGAAAGACAAATTGTTATTCTTCCTCCTCCCCCTATTACTACTACTACTACCATGAATGGTGAACGCATCATTGAACTTGTTTAACTATCCCTCCAGTACTGGCTACTGTTGGACTGAACAATGAAGGTTATTTGTATCTACTGTGCTATAAGGAGGAGTAGCAAAGAGGGAAGGTCATATATGCCATCAAATATGCTATGTTGGTTTTATATTATTTGTTTCCATCTAAAATTTCACCTTCCATCTTATTTGTGCTAAATGTTTAATGTATCCTTTTTTTTTTCTTTCTTCCCAGGTCAAGTCGTCTTATATTGAAGCAGAGTTTGACAAATTAAATGGTGATGCTTTGGTGTCCCTGAAGGTAATAAGTTGCCTCTTGTCTGAATAAGTTTTTTTGATAGAAGTTTGGTTTATAAGAGAATGTTGAATTCAAGAATTGGCCTTTTGCAAGATTTGAACCTGCTTCTGTTTAGGGACTAGCAATGTTCACCAGTTTTCTCACAAGAAACATTCTTTCATCAGTTCAATATATACATTTCCTGTCAAAAACATGAATATTTTTGTTTCTGTGGATACAGCCGCTTACTATGATTGCTCTGCTTTCTGACAGGGTCTTTTAAATGATAAAAACCGGTTGATAGCATTAAGCGAAAGATATATAAAGGAAACTGCTTATTGTGATCGCTTTAAATAAAGTCCTATTGATTTTGATGAAAATAATTGTTTGATAACATTATTTAATTACTCATGGTGCTTGATGGGGTTCCAATGAAGCTACTATGTAGACCCTTCTTCATTGGTTTCTGTTTATGGCCAGTTTCCTGGCTTGTTAGAGTGGTATGTTGATGTGGCCAAGGTCCTAATTAATGATGTCCAGTCAGCGTTGTCTTTGTTAGCCTTTGGGATGTTTCCAGATCTAGGTCTAGGTCCAAGATGTCCTTTGCTGGATCACCACTCCTTCCTTAATAGATGTTCAAAACATTTTATCTCTTGCAAGGGTGATTGGTGCTGAAGCGGGGGATCTCCTTGCTTTGTTAGCATTATCCATGATCAGCTGGAGCGCACCATTGTATTTCTGAAGCATTCAGCATGGAATGAACTTACTGTCAACAGCTTTCAAGATGAACAGCTATACATTTAGCAATAGTGATTGATCCTCAATGTAGCTCTCGATGAATAATATCACAGTGGATATTTTCTTTTCTTTTTTCTCACATATTGACCTCTGCCAATTTTTTTCATCTTAATGTGAGATTTTGATTTTTTTCAGGAAAATATCAATTTGTGGTTTTACAAATGTGTAGAAACGTTGAAGCAACAGGCCAGTCCCATCCGGATTGTAAATGCAATTCATGTGAGTACCTATGAAAATTACCTAGCTGCATTGAAACTTTCCTTAAAAATCAAATATTGTACAAGATTACCATTTGAAGGTTTTGATAGAAGTATCTTTGAGGTTTGAGATGGTTACATTGGTCTTTAGTTTTCGTCAAACTCCAGCCCAAGTCTGGAGTTGACTTTGTAACAACAACCCTCACCAAATTTAGGGTAAACTCTACACTGTTTGCCTATAATGTCATTTTAGACCAAACTTATTTGTGAAAGTAACATTTTCCTTCTGTGATTTGAAATCACATCCATGTGATCCGCTGGCAGCTCTCTTACCAACTGTGCTAAACTGAGAAGGCTTATATACCTATAAATTCATTTTTCATATATATGTCATGCTGAATCGGGGAAACTGCCAAATTGGCAAAATTACTCATTTTTTGTAAAAAAGAAGTTAGATTTCACTTTGATTTGTCAACGTCTGATCATAAAATAAGTTGTTTTATGTGCTTGTTTTGATTAGATAAACTAAGGATCAAATCAAAACTACTCATTTATTTTAAAGTTGAAATTTTGCCAATTGGATGATTTCTCCAATTAGGCATAACAATACAACATTTTTAAACAATCCAAAAATTGCATTAATCATCATCAGTTGGAGTAGGAGTTTGACTCTGCTGCAGCCAGGCTTGTCACAATATTTTTGTTCTTTCCCTCAGGTTCTTTGTTGATCAATTTAGGGACAAAGCCTTAAATGATTTTACTCCATTTAACTATAAAAGTTGCTATATTTCATGGCCTATAATGCATACTTTTTCAATGAAATTCGGTCTCTAAAATATCTGTATGTTATATGCAAAGGGTCAATTTTTAGCAGCACTCACTGAAAGTATGCATCGTGTTAATAGAACATTTGAAGTATTTTGCTTTGATATGTATATATATATATATATATATATATATATATATATATATATATATATATATGTGTGTGTGTGTGTATATATGTATATATATGTATATATATATATATATATATATATATATATATATATATATATATATGTATATATATAATTAATGCTCCTCCATTCAGGGTTGAGCACTTTTTAAGTGAGGTAGCCCATCCACTGTAAGCTTATGCTATGCTCTTCTATAGGAATTGAGCACTCTGGTGGATGACGGATTTCTGTGTAATTTAAAATATATCATTTAAATTCAATATTACTGCTTGTTCAGTTCTGTAGTCCAGAGGTAGGATATCGGCTTACGGGTCTGAAGTGAAGGTTTCCATTCTGCTTTGCGGTACTGGATGGGATAATGGAAAGTCTATAGCTACACTGAAGAGATGTAATACATCGAAACAGCTGTCTGTGGATGACACAATAATAATGTATATATATATATATATATATATATATATATATATATATATATATATATATATATAAATTTTTTTTTTTTTTTTCATGAATTTCAGCTTAGAACTATGTGTGTTAAACACAAAGCATTATACAGCATGAAATACAATACTTTGGAACAGTAAAATTGTTATTGCTTATAGTTTTGGGATCCCCAGCAAAAGCTAAAGTCCATAATTTAGATTACGGGAATCTGTGGTTCCCTTAGTTCCCCACTAATGAAATAAACCCAAAATTTCCATTGGTTAAAAAAACAATTGTTTGATAGAGACTAATGTGAAAGCCCCAAAATGCTGTGTTCTGACAGCATTAGCCTGTTTTTCAGGCAGAGTTGCAAAAATCTGACCACTGGACTGATCTGGAACTCAAGTAGAAAGAGTTTTTTTCATGCTTCTGTACTTTAAAATTATGGACATCAGCTTTGGGAAAGAACTGACAATAAAGACAAGGTCCCATTCTCCTGAAATGACATCAACTCAAACAGAAAAATGATCTTGTATCCTAATATGCTTATATCAGATCAGGTTATTTTGAATTACTCTCTTTTTGCTTGTATCTTGCACTGATAATAATCTAAAACATGATAGGACCTGGATGTTACTATGCTCCAATAGCTGTGTTTCAACTCCCTCTGTGCTACAGTTCTATTAGTAAGATCATATCTGTCTGTCTTTTGTCATAAAAAAATATAAATGTATATCTCAAGCATTCTAGAAAAAGGAACAGACTCACAGCATTTGTGTATGTTTTGTCGCTGACCATGTCAATAGTTGATTTCAGTTTGATTTACATATTCATCCAGTTAAAAGATATGTACTTTTTTACCACTTTGTGTCAATTTTCATGAAGAGATTGATGAACAGATACAACGGTTCGATCATATGTTACCAATAGACATGTTAAATGATGTTGTGTTCAATCTTTCTTCCTTTGTTTTTTCAATTTTTTTTTTTATCTGTCTTTGCAGACTTTATGTGCTTTGATCCGGGGGGCTTTCCGCAAAAGTCTGAACAATTATGGCTTTGATGTCATTAACATCCTTATTGGCTTCGATATGGCTGAGGTTCTCATGCAGGTAAGAAACCCACAATTTATCTATATTTGCCAAGATTAGCCGAGCTCAAGTGTTGGGCAACCAGTGATAATCAAACTATGGTAGCAGCAGTCTGCAAGATGAGTTTGCTAGCCACTACTCCACAGTGAGGTGCCTAGAATCTTTTATTTGTTTATGCTTTATATGTAATTATTAATCTCATTCAGTTTTTTGCTAAATTGGTCCTTTAGTTTGTGTCCGACAACTTTCCTGCTTGTTTTTTTCAGAAATTAGGATTTTTTTTAGAGATAACTGCCCAACCGAAGGCGAGATAAGTGACCTATTCATTGATCACCCTTTTTTCCAATTTTTTCAATTGATTAACCCCTAACATGGCATTGGTCACATGGTTATTTCATTGAGTGACTAACAAGGCCTGTTTATATCTACATTTGGTTTAATTACAACACTAATACATTATAATCATATGCCTTTATTTACTGCCAGTTGGAAGATGTAAATCTTTTTTGAACAGATACAGCACTTCGATCATGTGTTTCTAATAAACATTTGATTATAATCAAATGCAGATATTGTTTGCGATAGTATAAACATTTTGAATGGTGATTTGATTGTGTGCCTCAATTCATTTGACAGTCAACAGTTCCATCTACTTACCATATTCCCTAGCATCAAAGAATCTATTCCTTTCCGGAAATAAGATTTTTACCCTGAATCCTACAGGCCCAAGATTACTGTTTTTATTGGTATATCCTTACTCCAAAGGAAGTTAATCAATGCTAGACTGAAATCTGAACTCATGTGTGTGACCTCTGGATGAAGTATATAAATTATACTTTGTATGAAAATAATGAGATATCATAAAAATTCATTCCAGTATCGATATATTACCATCGATGAAATGGCTAGGTATTTTATACCACATATGAAACTTGTACATCAGTCTCAGTTTTTTCTGTCACTGATACGTCAAGTGCAGAAAGGTATATTATATATTAAGATCAATGAACTTGAAAAAATTATTTTTAAAAGCAATGAACTGTACAAGCCAAAAACATCCCACCTCAATGTATTTAGACTGTATGAAATGCACGTTAAAACAAAGCTGTTATCTAGTGGTAATAAGGTTGCCAGCTTGAACCATCTGTTTTATCATCCTCATCTTCAGTCTTTTAATGTCCGTCATTGGACACAGACCTTCCCCAGGATTTGCCACAATTCTCCGTCATGTGCGTCGTAGAGCCAGTATTTTCTAAATTTGTCTAGTTCATCTCTCCATCTTATGTTCTGTCGGCCTCGGTTTCTCATGTGATCTCTGGGGATCCATGTTGTGAGACTTGATGTCCATTGGTTGTCTTTCATTCTTGCAACATGGCCTGCCCATTGCCATTTGATTTTTTTAATAGTTTCTATGGTGTCACGGACACCCGTTTTCTTCCTTATATACTGTGCTGTCTTGTGATCTTTCCATGTAAGGTTGAGCATGATTCTCTCATGCGCATGTTGCATACTTCTCAGTTTGTGGGTCTGTCTCTTGGTTAGGTTCCATGTTTCAGCTCCATAAGTGACTATCAGGGGAATGCATTGATTGTATACTTTTCATTTTAGGATTATTTGGATCGTCTGGTTTTTGGAAGTTGAGAACCATCTGTTTAGATACTATAATTATCATTATTGAGTGTGATTTAGATAATCCAATGAAATTGAAAAAAAACATGGCTTGGTTGAATACTTTATCATTGAACTGGAATATTGTAGTGTGGTTGCAGCTCTACCATTGTTACTTACTAGTGTAAACTGGGTTATGAATTTACCTTGTCTCAATGTTTGAAAAGAAAAAGAAGACATGCCGACTATAGTCGCCAAGTGGGTCTTCATACTGCTAAACCACCCACAGAACATTTTAGTTTGATAAATGAAAGTGCTGACACCATAATTCTATTGTCAAACTACTATTAAATTTTGACTTTATTTTTGTATATAACAACAATGACAATGACCCGACCAAAAAAACAGTGATGTCATGCATGAATAGAAGTGACATACAGAAAAATCAAACAAATTTACTTCCTTGTTTCATTAAAATCTAAAATGTATTTTGTTTACCTTTTAGATTCTAATGAAGTAAGGGAGTTTTGTTTGCTTTGTTTTTCAAATTTTACTTGAAGTCAAGCTTTGGAAACAAGTATTGTACTTCCTGGAATGTCAAAAGTGCAGCATGAATTAAAGCTAAGTTTAGAATTCTGCATTCCATTTGCTCTTCTTTGACTTGAGAATAATTCATTATTTTCATTTTTTTTTTCTTTTACAGTCTTTGATTGAGAGTCTCAATAACTTCTTAACTGGAGAGTTTTCTACAAGTCTCAAGCAGCTGTCCCTAAAACTCTTGCTGGTCCTTGCAACGGTAAGTTCGTGATTTATTACGATTTTGTAAGTGAAAGAAATGGGATTAAGAAGATTGTCTTGCATCAGTCTTTCAAGTGAGGAAAACTTGTCTGCTTTGCAAATCAGCATTCCGAATCCTGGCTCTTCATTCTTCTCAGCCACGACCTCTAGAACTGGTGGGAAATTTACAATTATCTAATCCAACTGTTATTTTCTAAGCTCATCTTATTCTCACTCAAGAACATACCTATTGGACAACCAGAAGGGATCAAACTCACTATGGACAAGCTTTCTGATCATAGCTCCATGGCCAGTCAGCTTGTCATTTATAACACTTTTTTCTTTATAACACACTGTAAGTCTCTTCAAGTGACATTGATTGTTAGTCATCATATAATAATATTTTTCTTTTTGATACTCTTTTTAACTAGTATTGTATGTTTAGTTTTGCTTGATTTGATCTGAAGAATCTATTTATTAGTGATGATAATAATTATTTTGGTCTTTTTTGTTTTTTTCAGGCTACTGATAACATAAGTCAAAACACAATGCTTGAATACATTCTCATAAATTGTGTATTTGAATCTTTGGTTCAGGTAAGTGTATCTGTGATTTATTTTTCCTTTCGTTTAATCTGAAGGATTTCTCCTTTTTACAAAATGATGTTTCTGTGATTAATTTTGACAATCCATTGTTTCATTTTAAGAATCAAAAATTACAATTCTACAATGGAACTTTGCAAAAACAGTTGTTTTTTACAACCAAAAGTCCACTCATACCACTTTATAACTGGGCTTCACTTAAAGTAAACTTACTGTTAGTTTTTTTACACTATTTTTTGCCAGAAAAAGTCCAAATTTTAGACAGATTGTTTGCTTCCAATGGAGAATTTGAGAAAAAAAAGAGGAAAAAAGTTGATCTAAAAATATATGAACAACAATGTAATTTTTTTCTTTGTAGATTCTTGGTAATTCAATTTATCGTCAAACCCTTGGCCATGATGCAGTTCTGCTGCTAACACTGTTGGTGCAATATAGAAAATATGAGGTAAGCAAGTTCTATTGTTTCCCCTTTCTTTCATAAATGCTTCATCAAGGGACAATGAGAAAAAAATCAAGCATGTTTTTCATAGTCATCATTATGTTCATTTCTTGTTTACCACTGCCAATGATATCTCCAGAGCTTCTCAGTGAATTCATTGGAAACTGTTGGGAGATAAGTGGACTGACATGAGCATATACTTGGTTGTATGGAAAAAAAAAAAGGAAAAATATCTCTCAATCAAAGAATTCTGGATCTGCTCCAAACTTTTATCTCACTCTTCCTTACCCCATTACCTGCCCTTCAATGTCCATGGCAAAAGCAGTTGAGTGTCTCCTTATCCACATTCCTAATTAAAACTTGGTTGCTTTTTAAAAATTTTTTTAATGATGATTTTAATTGAATTGAGCATAGAAGAGCAGTAAAACAGTGTAACATCTATATAAATCTCTCTCTTTCAAACATATATATATATATATATATATATATATATATAATGTTATTGGTTTGTGGGTTTTGAAATTGTTTTAGATATCATACCGTCAAATCTGTCTGTTGGTAATTTTTGCTGTCTTTTACTATCGATTCTCTTTTATTTGTTCTTTTTTATATTTGCACATTTATCTCTTGTACAGGAAGTGAAGTTCTAATCTTTATGCTTGTGGCTGATTGTTATATAACATAACGAAGAGAAAATTGCAAAAACTTGAATAAAAAAATTGATTAAGAAAATCTAATACAACCAACAAAACCAAAAACTTGAGATACTATGAAATGAAAAAATTGAGATTCTACGATTGGAACAATCATGAACAAGAAGAGCTTAAAAAGAAGGATAAGTATGATAGGGCGGGGCATTCCAACCAGAGAAAAAAAAATATATACACCTCCCAAGAGCGTTATAAACGTATCTGAATAAATCGAATCATTCGCATGAAGAAGCCCAAAGAGCAGAAACATGAACGCGTTAGTGTCAAGAATCCATTATTTCACCTCATTAAAAGCTCTGCTCTAACTAAATGTTTTTGTATCAAGCACTTTTATGAAATGAAACCATCACACCCTGTATATTGAATTACAGATTTGTAAACAGCACACCCATTTTTATCTTGACCCTTCTTATCTTAGAGAAGCCTGGTACAAATACCCCGTAACCCCTCTCTCAGACTTTTTTTATTTCAGACTAAGCCTGATTCTCACTTACACAGATACAAACACCTCCCAAACAAACCACAACATAGAAATATTCCCTTTTCATTTCTCAAATCTCAAACATGCAGACAACACACTGCAAGTTCTCTGAAAAAGGTGGCTAACTACCATTGAAATGCATCATGATAATAGAAAAAATTGAGATGAAACAACTGTTTTTTTTATTTAATTTCCTCTTCACATTCTAATTGTCATTTTACCAACATTCTTTCGGATCACCTCACATCCACACCACAAACATATATTTACATATATATATGTATATATAATGAGGCAAATAAGTATTTAAGCTTCATAAACATAGTTTATTCAATAATCAGCTATATTCCAGAAATTTTGTATATAACAAGCTTCCAACAGAACTACTATATTATGATAGAAAATTGAAAGATTTTATCCCATAAATTCCACAATATCAGTTATTGAATGTCAAGAATGATTCCAACGCCTTTAAGAAAGTACATTTATATTCAGTTGTTTAGCCACTTAACAGAGTTCAGCTGAGCCATGACGTAGTTTTTCATTAACAGTGGAACCCTGCAAGATCTACAGAACCTAAATTGATATTATGTCACAAACAGACTGGTCAGTGACTACATCTAAATCTTCAACCAATTCCTTCCGAGTGATGTAAAGCTGTTTTCTCATCTTTTCTAACAATTTTCAAAGCCGCATACTGAAAGATTTTGTGTGGAGCTCCTGTTCTCTACATATTTACTGTAGCCTTACGTTGCTTTGATTTGTGTATCATTGCGTCGATTGTGGTTACAATATTAAAGTACTTTATAACCTTTTCCTGTCAAATGTTTTTGAACAAATTTTTCTCTCTTAAGTCAACTGAGTGTTCTTTTACTTTTGGCATGATGACAACCTTATTCTTATGGAGGAGATTTGGCACATTTTGAATGGAGGTCATTCTTGTTACCTAGAAGGTTTACGCATAGTCTCACAACAGAAACTTGACTGTATTATTCTTACAAACATTAGATGTTAGTATCAATATTAAAGGAGTTGAATACTTTTTATCACGCAATAAACTGAATGAAATATACTGTTTTATTAGTCGAAATCTTTTCATTTATGATATTTTTAGTAATAGATTCCAGGTAGATTTGACTAGAGGAAATCCACCAATTTTCAAATAAACCGTATATTTTGAAGATGGTTAAATGTTCATCAGCGTCATTGTATGTATATCCAGCCCTCTCTTTCCCTCTGTATATAAATCATGTGATTTGACAAATTGGAGAACCAATTATTTTCATATATATTCTATATTCATATATGTCAGATTGTCAAATCATATTATTTATATATAGTTGGAAAATGACATCCCACATATATATATATATATATATATATATATATATATTATCTATTGATTGAAAAAAAGCATTTGTTTATACCCATGATATTTGCTTTTTGACATAATCTCCTTCCTAGTTAACGCACTCAATTCCGCGGTGAATATTAATCTTGTAGATCGAACATTATATACTGATAATTTCAGATCGAAATTCAATCCAAATGTTCTAGGGAAAGTTATTCTGACAAAAAATCTACTGCTTGGCAGTTGTCTCGGCTATCTAGGCCTATTCAGCCCCTGAAGAACCAACCATAAAGACGGGACTGAGTACACCAGCTGATCCCCACTTCAAAAATGAATGTAGACATGTCCTCTTCAGTTTCTAAGTTGGTCTACCTGGCTATGTATGTATCATGCATACAGGCTACACCAATGGAGCTAGAGGGCTGAAAATGTGAACATGTTCTCATGTATAGAAAAAGTTGTTGTTTTTTTTAACCCCTCCCCCCCAACAAAAAAATAAATTGGGTTTCAATGGTGGGGTGGTGTTGAATTTACAAAGTGAGTTTTTGATAAATTGGTCTCTTGGTTTGTGTTGAGCAGCAATCACGCTTGTTTTTCGGAAATTCAAACTTTCTTAGTGATCACTGTCCAACAAAAAATGAGAAAAGTAACTCATTCACCGATCACCCCTTTTTTCCTAATTCTAATTGATCACCTCCAACACAGCATCCTGCCAAAAGGCATTGGTCATGTGACAACTTCTATTGAGTGAGTAACCAAACCTGACATGGAGGTGTTAGTTGTTTTGCTCTTTTGTCTTGTCTCTGTCATTCCCTTGTTCATGTCTCTGATTCTCTCTGACTCTCTCTCTCTCTCTCTTTCCAGTCGGCCAATCCATACATTGTGAAACTCTCCATCCTGGATGACGAACTTGCCTTGACTGTAAGAAAGATTTATCTCTTTTTTTTTTCTTCAATTAAAGGGCTAATAAAGAAGACAAAAAGGCTTGGAAGAATGTTACTAATCAACAAGTTATTCAAAGATCATGAAACATAAACAAATCTTGGCATAGAGGAAGAAAACAGAAAGTGATAGGCTATTGATTTATGCAAATTACATGGAAGAGAATGGAATATGAAATATGATGGAAAACTTGTCAGTGAGATATTTTGTATTTTTGAGATGAGTCATTGTCTAAAATATTCTGCCCATTCCTTACTGCATTCAAATGTTACTAAATTATTGTATTGATCTGTGTAAATATTTCATTTTGATGATGTTGGAAGAAGATCAAGTTGCAAAAAAAAATGAATTTATCTCTTAAATTTTTATTAAATTATTTTTCAGGGTTATGCTCAAGTTGTCTCCTCATCTCTAACAGATTTCAACAGGTTAGTCAAATTTATTACTCTTCCTTCGTCACTTGATTCTACCTAGAAAGTATAAATTATCAAACAGGTATACCTTGATAGGTGTGGATTATTCATCCCAAAACTCTCTGTACTATTCAAGCATGTACTGATCAAGTTTTTATTTTAATTTAATGTGATTTTTGAAAAAAAATTTTGTTTTCTATCTTATACTTACATTGGTTGGTACAGCAATACTTTTGCTCTACTAAATCAAAACCTATACTAATCAAAACTAGTGCGTCCTCCTGATGGACATTTACAAAGTTGGAATATGGAACTTAACCAAGAGATTGGTTTTCAAACTAAGAACCATGTAACGTGCACCAGAGAGAATCATGCTTAACATGACATGGAGGAATTACAAGACAGCACTTTATATAAGAAAGTCAACAGGTGTCAGTGATATCATAAAAAACATCAGAAGTCAGGCCATGTAGCAAGAATGTCAGATAACAGCTTGATATTACAACACTGAAACCATATGTGAAACTGTGGCTGACTGAACATAAAATGGTGTGATGATTTAGATAAGTTCAGAAAGTATTGTTATTGTATTGCTTGGGAAAGGTCTGTTCCCAATAATGGACTTCAAGATGCTACTGCTGCTAAATATATATTACATAAATATGAGCTACATGACCAAAATTTAAACTCGGTTCCAACATAATCGTAACTTGTTTGAAACTAGAATAAATGTGGAATATTAGATTTCAGCTTTGTGAAAATTTACAGTCGTCTTCGTTGAAAGCAACATTTATCCTTCGTAAGTGGTCAGTGTTACAGTCTAATTCAGTGTGTCTTGTAGTATATCTCACCGTGTATGTTTCTGATTAAATCAGTGATTCTTTAATGGCTGGCACTTGGCTCCCATAGAAGGAATTTTGGCAAGGAGAGGAATAGGGAGTAGCAATTTTGGTCAGAATTTTCTTTTATGAAAAGGTTGAGAAGTAACAATTCAAATTCAATGTTGAATTGATATTTGTTTGCCGAAAAACAAAACATTGGTGTATTTTGAATATGGCAATCAAACTATTGCATTAGTGATGAAAATGACTTAATATTCCTCTACTCTTTCTATATCTTCCAGTATTGCTGCTGTCTGATTTGATTTTCACTGTTAGCCACCTCCTTTTCTTTTTTCTGGCCTTTTGGCATGGATTAAAGTGTAGTATCTGTTCCATGGCACAGCCCAAGGTGGAGGTACTGATGCTTGCCTGACCGAATGTGTAGGTGCAATGCATCAGCCAGTGAGAGCACAGTGAGGTTGCGCATTGTTAAGTGCATAGGGAACCTTTGGTTCTTTCTATTACTTGGCCCTGCTGTGGGGAAGCAGTGTGCCCCCCGAGGCGGCGCTGTCCATTTACTCTAAGAGGGACAGGTCGGGCTCGTCCTGACGTTTTTGCGACCTTGATAGCTTTAGCAACCTCAGTAGCGTCGACTGGAGCTTTTTTTAGATGGGTTGCTTTATTTTCCCACGTTAAGCTTGACCTTGTGTCGCATTTGGCTCCAGTTGGAGTGTGGATAAATACACCTTTAATTTTTTCCACATGAATGTTACTCGAGTACATTTTTCTTTTCAGCTCGTATGATTTTTAGCTCATTATTAACAGTATTTGTTTTGATTCTTTTTTTAACTATTTTGATGATATATTCTTTTATTCCAGAGAGTACCAGACAAAGAATGCTGAACCCCAAAGTGGTTGGTTCTCTACCATAGCCAACATGGTAAAATCATTGATATTTTTTCCTTATTTCCATTATATGGCAAACAGAGCAAGGGAATACAGTTACTCGATCTTATGGACAGATATCTATTCAAAACCATGAAATCTCTTAATAAAAATCATTATACAAGAAAAGTGAAATATGAATATTCTTGATATTTACCAACTTTAACTTAATATGATACAAGGAAAAATGGAGTTGGAAGATTGTGTAGCATCAGTCTTCCAAGTGAAGTGGAAGATCTGTCTGTCAAGAAAATCAGCAGTCAAAATCCCACGTTTGATCCAAGCTCTATCACTGGCTGGACAGAAAATCTAAATCTTATCTGTATAATGAACTTAGTGGCTTTATTCTGTTTGTCCATGACAAAGGACTCTTCCACTTGGATGAATTCAGTCAATTGATAAGACATTAACCTTTATACTATCAAGTCTTCAAGTAAGACAGAGAATATTAACAGTTTGTTTATATATACAGATAGTTTTGTTAAAATGACCCTCAGTTACTAGAGGGAACTTGATATTTTATAGTAAATATTTAATATGCTCTCGATTATTGATAAATGGGCATTAATGTTTTTTTTAATTTTTTTATTTATATAGGTTGGGAATATGTTTGTCGCTGAAGAAAAAACTGTTGAATCTGTGAGGTAAGACTAGATTTTTCAGTATTCCTTGAATAAGATTTATATATTGTTTATTTTTTGATTTCTGGTAGAAAAATATCAACCGAATCTGTCACCACTGTTTGAGTTGGTCTGGCTATGTATTGCATGTGCAGGCCATACCAATGGTGTTAGAGGGCTGAAAATTTAAACATTTACTCCTTATGCCTAGAAAAAACATTTTTTTTTTTTTTTTTAAAAATACACCCACTAAATTGTTTTTTGGTGTGTGTGGGGGGTCAATTTATAATGTAAGTTTATGCTAGATTATCCCATAGTTTGTGTCTGTCAGTGTTCACAATTGTTTTCTGAAAATTCACACTTTTTAGTGATCACTACCCAAGAATTCAAAACATTGAGCTTGAATCCCCTTGTAGTCTGATGTGCTCCTCAGCTTCTGTCTGTTATCTCCTGCATCGACGATGGCGCCAAGCAGTATTCAGCCTTGGACAACATTAGACCATAGAGAGGGGGAGACATGCTGTATCGGCAACCATCTGTCTTCTATACAAATTTGACCAGGCCTGCACCCTTGAGAGATTGAAAGCAAAACCTTTTGGGTGCAGATCCATACTCTTGGAAGAGTGACAGATGTCACATGTATTTGATGATTTTATGTAACATAAAGTCACGACAAAACATAGCGATTAACCCTGATTCAAAGATAAAGAGTTTTAACAAAAGTGAAAACAGTGATAAATGCATTAATTCAAAGGATTTTTTTTCATAATTGAACTCCTCCTTTTTGTTTGTGTTGTTAATACAATGTTTTGGCTGATCCATTCTATGGCCTTCTTCAGGTGTACTATCAAAATTGGATGGTGTTCTAATGAATTTTTCCTACAATAGTAGCAACGCCTATCACGTAGAATTCAGGTGTTTTCATTTCCTTTCCTTGTTAGGCCTGAATCACCATACTTTGTCACTACTGAGCAGCAGGAACCAGATTGGGTTGAACTCTGGTCTTGTCCTACACTCAGTTGACATACTGATGTATGCTGCTTCTTTGATTTTTCTCACTTACCAACAGTGTTCCCTGTCTTTAATCAGAACTTCTTCCCAGAGAGGACAGTGTTCTCTTTTTTCTCTCCAGATATGGTCAGCCATCCCAATGTATAAATATTGATCTTTGGTCTATTTGGAGTTGAAACCCGATTGATTTAAATTGTTTTCCTCAGCTTTTGAGAACCAAGTTGAGATTTTAGTTCTATATTTTGTCAATGAATTCAAAAAACAGAATCATAATCATAATTCTTTTTTCTGTTTACTTTCAGAGCAAATGATTCTATTTTACTGGCATTATACGAAGCCATACATTTAAATCGCAATTTCATCACAGCACTCACACATGTAAGTATCTTTGTAAAGTTCCATTTTATATGAACACATTACTGATGAGCACTTATTTTCATTTCAGTATATCTGTCACCCGATTGAAAAAAAAATTTCAATTTAATTTTATGATAGAATTCTAAAATTTCTAAGAAAGAGAAAATAAAAAAAAACATCTATATGAACTTTCCTTTGGAATTATAGTGAAGTCATTCTTTCTTTCAACTTCTTATTTTAAAAAAATGTGAGCGAAATCTGTCATTTTTTTTTTTTTTCAAATGGACGACTGCCTGTTCCCGCTGAGAGAACTTGTTGCCATAGACAACTGCCATTACCGCACACTGGGAGAGTCATTTCATTGTATGAATTCCTTTGTTGGATCGCACTGATTTTTTTTGTTGTATCACTTTTCACATTGGTTAAGAGACAGCTTCATTGGAAGGTCATGGTTTCAGTGCAGAGGTCGGACCCCCCCCCCCAGAAACACGCAGACTGGGCATGTATGTTAGGTGAAGTGCATTCCCTTCAGGAAGCAAGATTTGACATTCCAAAACCCATCAAACTCCTGAAGAAGGTTGGAAGGTGCACTGAGTGAAATGTTATGATAAAAAAACAATAAAGACATAAAAATTAGTCTGAACTAACCCATAAACAGTGATACATTTGAAAAACAATAATTGGATAAACGTAATTAGCACACTTTTTGTCAGCAGCCAAAATAGTTCAATGGAGACAGCATAAGATGGGAAGATCCAGAGATCCCCTATTCAATCCAGGGGTTTGGTATTGTACTATTTACATCAAGTACTATTTTGTGTGCAAGAGATTTTAGTAGATAGCTAAGTTTGAATCTTCTTTTCTAAGAAGATGATTATCTATGTTGCTTTGGATTAATCAAGCTTCAAATATTCACTAGCCTTATGAGATTTGAATCAAACAGACATTGTCATTATCTAAAATCTATTGCCATTTTTTTGTCTGTTCGTTGGTATCTGTCACTCTAAAGCGAACAGATTTATTGAATTGATGAAACTCCGCAGTGATTCAAAGATCCAAAGTACGTGCAGATAGGTAGGCCCATAGCATATTTGTTAAGCCAACCTTATGCTGTTTGAATATTGGGCGAAATTGGGTTACAAGTCAGCAACTGTCCGAACAAGCAGCAGGCAAAGCTCAAATGGTTGCTGTTGATCACAGCTATACCTGTTTGCCTGTTACCACTTTTGTTTACATCCAATACATAGTACTAGAGAAAGCCAAATGTAAGTAAATATGGACCTGAGGAATGTTGCTCCAATCCTTATTCTATCGTTACATGACATTTATAATCCTGTCATTTTTTGACAGGTGCTACACTTATTATGTAAAAGATAATAATGGTTTTTGAAAAAAATCAACAACTTCAGTTTGTAATCTCTTCAACAGCTAGAAAATGATGTGAGAGCGACTTGAAAATTATGTTGAGTATTACTTTTTCATTCAAATAGGAAACCTGTAAAATCTCTAGATTTATAAACTTGCCTTTTTTAAAAATTTATGCTCTGTTGTAATTTATTCCTTTTACCAGCCTTATGATATGATCGAAAAAGAAAAAATATTACAAAATGTTATTTTTTGTTTGTTTTAAATATTACTAAATTTTTCTCCCCTCTCTTTCAGACTCACACTCCTTCAAGCCCTGCCACTCCTCCTGTATCTCCTATCTCCCCTACATCAGTTCCCTTCGATGGACAAGGTTAGATAATTTTTGCATTTTATTTTGAATCGCTTAGTTGTTGCTGATCAGCATTTTCAGGCTTTGCATTTATAGAATGATTCTTGGCTCTGAAATTCAATATTCATTTTCTAATGATGATTTTCAAAACACTTATTTGCATACACATTGGAATGAAAAAGATTGCTATTGATGTTTGAAAAGAAGGAATTAAACTGGGCACGTCATGTATGTGAAACTCAGCTGCCGAAATAAGTTGAAGATGATGGAATGAAACCTTCTCTTGCATACAAATATGTTTTGTCTTAGGAGCCAAATGATAAATTGATTTCCAGTTCAATTTTTCATTTTTTCTTCATCATTACACTGTTGTAACTCTGACCATTGTATGAGTCGTAACTGGAACCATTGATTTAGGCATCAAGTCGTAACGAATGATTGTATGAGGTATTATCATAACTCTGGCCATTAAATGAAGCATCAAGTTATAACTGTATTGTTTATGTATAATAACCAACATCATTTATAAATTTCTTAGTCTTTCATGTTTCACTCTGATAATAGATTCTTGTTTGAGACTAAAAATTCCTGCTGTTGAAACCTCGTTGAAAGAAAGCTACAGTGGGGAGAATATCATTTAACTAAAATGAACTTATGATGTTTCATCTTACAATAATGTATGATTTATAATTTATTCCTCCACTTTTTTTTTTTGACTCTCTCTTTTTTCAATCAGATCCAAATCTAAATACAAACCCAGATGAACCCACGATACAGCCAACTAATTTGTTGGTCACATTTTTGGAATACAGCTCGATTGTGATGCAGGGCACCAAAGGTAATAAGTTTTAAAGAATCACTTTTTTTTTTTTCCATTTCCTTTTTTTCTTTTTGTGCTACAAAAATCTCAGCATCAGAATTTGTTTTCTGTCTGATACTTCTCAACTGATCTTTTATTGTTTTGCAATACAGATATATGTCTTTATATATATATATATATATATATATATAACACAAACACACAACGGTAGGAAAACTGGTTTGGATTTCATCTAAGGTTGCTTATATTCACTTGGCACGAATACCTTTAGGAAAGGCATGCAGCTACTTTTCCCTGCATTTTCCTATTGACTGATATTAGGACAAAAAATGTCTTGTTGCCGGTATGCCATGATAGTCAATTAAGAAGAGAGTGAGTGATTGAGCATTTTGGTGAGCTGCTCTCCAATAATTACCTTCCTGACTAGGTGGTGGTGACAGTAAAAAGCTGTTACATCTATTGTTAACTTTGACAGGGGCCCGTCAATTTGTAGTTACTTACTCACACAGGCATGTAAGCACATTGTTGTTGATACAAATGGACATAGTATTTAAATTATGTATATGTATATATAGAGAGAGAGATACAACGTCCATTCAGAAAGTATCCAGCCGTTTGATATCAACAAAAAAATAGCCTACCCAATTGAGACATTACACTCTTATCCTAGCATCTCTACATTCTTTCTGAACGATCCGCTAAGACTTCTTTCTGGGTCGCCATTAATGTGGTATTCTGTGTTTTTTCAAGTTATCTGGTGCTGACCTGATTAGCACTAAAATGAAGCTGGACTGGATACTTCTGATTCAGATATTGCAACAAGATCTTTATCTGGAGAATCAATTAGAAGGAGTTCTGAAATATTATTCAACAGAAGAATTCTTTTGTTAGTTGCAAGTTGGGAATGTTATGGATACTGAAGATGTTCTTTTAACTCTGAAAAAACCCTTTGAATAGTATGTCAAGTGTAAACTCTTGACCCTCTGTTTCAAACTCTGCCTGGTCAGATATGAAGGCCCTGAGGTGCTTTAATTAAAACCAGACATTTTTTCAATTTTTGTGTAGCTGTAAGCTTATATATTTTAGTCTTGACGATTAGATTTAACTTGGCAGCCATACACTGTCACCCTACTGAAATGCAAATTTCACATTACTGTATATTCTGTACTCAAGATGGCCATGTAATTCTAAACCGAAATATGTGTTGTCCTTTTCCAGATGAGACCAGATACAGCAATGCTAAACTCTGCTTGATTATTCTCACCTGTATTGCAGAGGTAGGTAATACATGGATTTCTGCCTATTTTAAGTGGGTACACCTGTTGGGTGTCTCTTTTTTTAAAGGAATCTGAACTCAGGCCTCTTCAAAGGCATTCATCATCATCATCATCAGTCTTTTAACGTCTGTCGTTGGACATAGACCTTCCCCAGGATTCGCCACAATTTGCCACAATTCTCTATCATAGGCGTAGCAGAGCCAATATTTCCTGAATTTGTCTAGTTCATCTCTCCATCTTAAGTTCTGTCGGCCTCGGTTTCTCATGTGATCTCTGGGGATCCATGTTGTGAGATGCGATGTCCATCGGTTGTCTTTCATTCTTGCAACATGGCCTGCCCATTGCCATTTGAGTTTTTTAATAGTTTCTATGATGTCACAAACACCTATTTTCTTCCTTATATACTGTGCTGTCTTGTTGTCTCTCCATGTAAGGTTGATCACGATTCTCGCATGCGTGTGTTGCATACTTCTCAGTTTGTTGGTCTGTCTCTTCTTTAGGTTCCATGTTTCAGCTCCCTAACTGACTATCAGGAGAATGCATTGGTTTTATACTCTTCTTTTTAAGATTATTGAGATCGTCTGGGTTTTGAAAGTTGAGCTTGCTCTGCCGAAGATTTGCCATCCCAAAGTGATTCTTCGCTTGATTTCCTGCTCTTTTGAGGGTCTCATGGAAATTCATTGTCCTAGGTAGATGTAGTGGTCTACTTTGCAGAGTTCTGCATTTTCTATCTTGACAGTTATGTTCTTATTCTCGACATAATTCTTGCACTTGATTTTCGTTTTACTGAAGTTCATGTGTAGACCCTATTTATCAGGAAAGCTTGGGACCAGAAGTGACCCGGATTTCTAGTTTCCTGGACCTAGGCTTTTAATATATACATGTCTTCATCATCATCATCATCATCCTCCTAGTGTAGATGATGGACATAGATCTTCCCCAAAATTCTTCAGGTATTGTGGGGCCAGTATTGCCTGAATATGTTAAGTTCATCATACCATCTAACTTTCTGTCAGCCACATTTGTGCATATAATTTCTGGGATCCATCTTATGAGTTGTGATGTCCATCCGTTGTCTGCTATTCTTGGCACATGTCCAGCCCATTGTCATTTGAGTTGTCTAATGGTTTCTATGATGTCTCCTACTCCTGTCATTTCTCTAATATACTTTGCTGTCTTATCATCTCTGCATGTGAGGTTGAGCATGATTCTCTCATGTGCGTGTTGCATGATTCTCACTTGAAGGGTCAATCTTTTGCTTATCTTCTGCTCCATAGGCGACTATTGGTATGATGCATTGGTTATAGACCTTCTTTTTAGAACGTTGAATTTTCTTGTTCTTTAAAGTTGAAAACTTGCCAACCTTTATGTTATTCTTTACTTGATCTCTTCTTCTTTAAAGGATTTCTTAGAGATTCGTTGTCCCTAGGTAGACATAGTGGTATACTTTCTTCAGCTCAGCATTTTCGTTTTTAATCAATGTGTCTTTGTCTTCATCATGTTTGTTGTACATGACATTTGTTTTATTGAAATTTATATGAAGATATACTTTTTAGCCGTCTTCATTTAGTGCGTCTTGCATTATCTGATGTACTTAATTATAAAATAAACAATGAAAAGTAAAGAAAGAAATTGTATTTAACAGATACAGATTGATATATTTCTAAAGCAGGGTCAGCCTGACCTTTATTGATCCATTTAGAATTCTTGAAATGTAGAATATAAAATATCTGTTGGAAAGTGTACAAAGAAAAGTAAACAAAACTGTTTACACCATAAAATTAATACTCTTTGATAGGAGGGTTTGTTTAGACAGTGTTAAGCCACTAATCTCCAAGTAAAGGCCATTCAACATCTTGGGTGATAGATCTAGAGAGATAAGTAGCATGGGTATTTGAGATTGAAAACTGAGGCTCAGGCTGAACTTCCCTTGAAAGTTTATAGTTGAGCTTTGGAAATATGTCTTGCCAATTTTGTTGTTTAATATACTTTGGGTTTTCTTCAATAAAAACCCAAATTCATGGTCATGCCAACAAATTGATCTAGCAGTGAACTTCTATGAAGCCTGCCGAATTCAAAACTAGTCAGTTTAAAAAATGGATGTTTTTCTCATAATTCTGGTTTTCTAAAAGCTGGGTAAATGGTCTGACAGATGAGCACTGTAAAATGAATGTGCACACCAGACTAAAATTCTTCATATAATAATTCTGTTGAGGGGTGGACAGTAGACTGTGGAACAAAAGGTTAAATTTTTTGAGCGAATCTACGCAAATTTACCTCCCCTATGTCAGTTATATGTCTAGACCGTATAATACTGCCCAAATTTCATGTCTGTCCGTATGATATCTCCAAAAGTTCCTTTTGGGTAGGGTGGACAATCGACTTCAGTAGAACTGATTAGATTTTTTACCTCCCCTTCAACCAGTCTTGCCAACTTGAGAAAAAAGTTTGCGCTAAATTAACCCTGAAAAAGCATAAGAAAAAACACCAAAATGTGCTGAAAAATAAATCATTGTTAGCATTTTTATGGCCATCTTTAATAGCTGAAAATGGTTACATGTACCTCAAATGTCCAGATAATAGCACGTAATTTTGGCTAAAAATAGTGCAAAATGTTGTGTTTTCGTGTTGTAAATTGGGGAGTCTAAATGTTATCCATAAACTTGTCAAAATAAGGCCTCAAAAAAGTGAAAAATGTTTTCTTTCCAAAAATACAAAAAATCATTTAATTAGTGTCTACTGGAGTACTGATGCCAATTTTCAAGTCTGAAGACAAAACAGTATGGCCAAGGGGGTTGGAATGCACGAACGCCAGCGCATATAAAAAAGGATAGAACTCTTCACCACCTTCTGAGGCTACGGTTGTACAAAGTCTCTAATTTTATATTGCCCTTCAGAATAAGTAGGAATTCGTTAATTGAGTCTTGATGTCTCCAGCCAACTCTCCCCATCTCTGTCAGTTTGTTTACAACTGAACACTCTCGATATGCTTTTCTATACTGGCCGTCTTGCATTTCTCAGTTTCTAGCCAGTATCTGTATTAAATGGACATTCTGACAATAAGATTGTGCAGATATTTTTTGAAAAAGACAATTTTTCATTTTAACTTTGAATCGAGCTGACTCAACACGTTTGTTTTCTTGCCACCTTCTCATGATACCGACTCATTTATTCCTTTTCAATTGATCAACGTGTAAATTGATCTGCTGTCTTTATTACAAATGGCAGGTTACCAGTGAATGTGAACCCCCCCCCTCCGGGGCTTTTGTCTACCTTGCCTTCTCTCCCCCCGACCCAAAGAAAATCCAACATCAGGTGACAGCTGCTACTCTGAAAATGATTTATCACATAATGAATATATCTGGGTAAATTTGTAAATACTTGCTGCATCGAGTCAAAAATTCCCTTCGAATCTATTCAGTTGAGAGAATTGAAAGAGAAACACCTGTCTCAAGTGTAACACCTTGAGGCAAATTAATGTTTATGACTATAAACAGTGTCATTACAGGTGATTGAAAGGAACCGACTTTCTGTGATCTGTGCATCGACAAGTATATTTATTCTCGTAATTCTTTTATGCAGATCTGATTGGAAATCCAACTTTTTTCATTATCAAAGGTGGAATAAAAAAAATAGCATATATTCATTTGTAAATACTGTTCTTATCGTTCGTAGTAGAAACTTGAAACTTATCCGTAGCATTGCCCTTTTCTCTGTGCGATCCCGAGGTAGGTCTTCTAGTCCATTTTGTTAGTTTCCATATTGTACGTCATAGCTGGTATTATGCATTCACTGTACACTTCACATTTTAAGCATTTGGTATGAATAGAGACATATTGAAAAGCACCTTATCAATATGCTTAAAAGGTGGAGTATTCAATGAATGCATAATACCAGCTGAGATGAACAAATGTGAAACGTGGAAACTAATGAAACGAACTGACAACCGACTTGGAATTGCGTAGAGAGCCATAGAAAGAGCAATGCTTGGTATAAATCAGAGCAATCGAAGAAGATCGACAATGATTTGAAGGCAGACCAGTGTGAAAGATATCATTCAAATAATCAGGCAACAGGAAGGGAGATGGGCTGGACACTTAGCAAGAAGAAATGGCAAAAGATTAATGCTGTAGCAAAAGACCAGATATAAGATGGAGGAAAGAGACATGATGATGATAGCAGGGATTCATTCCTGGGGTGGCCCAGGGATCAAATGATTTCTTGCACACTCCAGCGTACTGTGTAGCATTATTTCCTCACTAATGTTTTCAAATTCAATGTTTGTTCTTCTTGGCCTGTGCTGGGATTCAAAAATGACATGATGAATATGAAGGGTTAATTGGGAAAAATCTCTAAGTGGAATCAAAATAACCTTGCGAGGTTGAGTGTACTCACGAAAGAGAAAGCTTACCAAAACAGGTTTGCGAAAGAATAGATAAAAATCTGAAATTGTGAAGCAATTTATATTGAACCCTGAGTTGGTAAAATACTTCAGCACTTAGTTTTGGACAAGCCCTGCCTGGATGGAATACAGATGTATGATTAATAGCCTTTGTTTGAGAGGTTTAATATTCCTGTGTTTGGAAAAAATTTTTGCAAGCATTGGGCAAGCAAAGCCTGGACAGATGTTTGATTATTAATCGCCTTTGTTGAGAAAATATCTCTGGTTTCCAGGCGGATAAATTGATGGCCAGGGGATCTAGCCCTGCCTATCACCTACAGATATTTCCATAGGAAAAATTTTTGATTCCCAAGTTCGCAGAGATCAGAATGAAGATTGTTTAGGCTAACATTATTTCAATATTTGCCAGCTGAGAAGGGAAGAAATCAATCATAAACCCTTCAGTCATCGGCCTCAACCACAAGGGGAGCTGGCTATCATATAAGCCACCTATTTTTGAGTAGACGGAGTAGGTGCAGAGAAGTTGCCGGGACACTGCTTAGAATTCTAAGATTCTTGTCATCATGATATCCTGAGCCTCAGAAGATTATATTTTTGAAGCTATACCAATAGATATACCAAGAGACATCTAGTGGATTCCCTGAATGTCTTATAATTCCGACTTGAGACTTACCAAGAGATATCAAGTAGATAATCCGAACGACAGACTGATAGTCATTCCATAGTGTCCTCACCTGCATCAGCCTATATTTTGACCAGTCAACCTGTAATAATACTGACATAAATCTTGTGGCATATTTAAACCCAGTGTCGATTGTTCCTTTTCAACTTGTGACATCTCTGGGAGTCTGTTCCAGAGCTGCAGAGTCTTTCAGTTGACTGCTGCACCCCCCTGAATCTGGACACAACATGGGCAAGGTAGGGGTGACTTGAGGCAGAGATACAGCAATTTTTATATGAATCTTTGCTGTCGGCATACAGCAGGAATCCTGGCTATGCCCAAAGAAGAAATAATTACACATTTGACAACACAGCAGTTGAACATTTTCTTTGATATATGTCTTCTTACACAATACAATCATGTTGGTCGGTTTGGTGCACACCAAAAATATTGATTGAGTGTATTAATTGGCAGGTTATGCGATCGATTCTTGGCCTTTGGGTTGCACACTCTTGGGCTGTTTTGGCAGACTCCTGGACAGACCTACATAGGTGCCCATGCTTTCATGTGCAGTTTTTCCTATTCCCGTTATTAAAATGTTTAAAATGGAAGATCGGTTTTGAGATTCCAGTAATATTTTTTTCAACTGAAAACTACTTCCTAATCTTAAATGATATATAGCAAATATTTATTTTGTGAAGGCAAAAATTTCAACCTTTTTCAAAATCAATCATAGGCACAGAAAGAGGCAAAAATAAAGTGACTTGGCTGAAATTGTACATGTTAATTGTATTAAATAGTGATTGTAAATTATCAAGTTTCATATACTCAATTACTTGATCTTAAAAAAGGTACACAAATTTCAGACAACCAAATTTATATATGTAAGGATATATATATATATATATGAATTTATGATAGAAAGATATTTGCTATTGCTTATACATTTTCTAAATTTAAATGAAATTCTGATTCAATTTTTCAGGACCAGTATGCAAACTCATTGATGACTGACAGCAATATGACTTTCAGAGTTCCGTTACACAGAATGGTAAGTAGTTTCTCATTTTCAGTGCAAAAATATCAAATTGCTATTCGAATGTAAATATTGATCACGTATATGATATTCCGCCTGACAAAGTGATCACCCTTAAATTGTCTTTCTTCAACATATTCACTGTTATTTGAGCCTTTACATAATGCCACCTGCATTGCTGTATGATATGTATATTTTTTATTCTTTTTAGCTGGGTAGATAAAATTGAATTTATCGAATTATAAAAATATGATGCTAATGTGTGCCCTTAATGCAGGCTTTGTTTTCCTTTGTCATTGTGTCATGTGATGTATTTGTGTGACCGCTCTACAAATGTAGGTAAAAAAAATAACTCGGAATGTTTTTGTGATTTATTTAAAAAATATGATAAAAAATATGAGCAGATTTTTATGGAAAATTACGTCCTCTCTCTCTCTAAAATCATGGCTTTATGGTTTGCTGTACTGATGTCCTTTGGCATCGAGATCATTTTGTTAGACAGGCATACTGATGTATATGAAACTACTTCATATTATGATCTTATCATACTTTTTTTATAATGTATCCGCCCCTCTCTTTTGATAAGTATTTATGTATTTCAACCCTTGACGTTCCTCCTATATACGGTTGTCATATTGTGAAAATAGCGCAGCAGCCACTTCAAGACAAAGAAGTCTTTCACAAGATATCTCAGCCAATTCTAAGTGGTTAATTTGATTGGTTATTATCTTTTTTTTTTTTCCTTTTTTTCTAGCCAATGAGACATCGGAAGGTTAAAGTGGACAAGTTCCCAATGTGCCGTCCTTTGGTGTGTGCACTCCTGGGTAAGATTTTGCCATTCCTGTTTCTTTTAGTTTAAAGCTTCTCAAATATGGTACCTGTACTCCTGAAATTCACAAGTAATCTAAGCTTTTGGTTACTAAAAAAGAAATCGTAATTCAGACAAAAATTCATATCTCTATATTGTCTGTCTGAATACTGATATACAATATATTTCCTGGTATTCTCTTGCGTCAAAGTCATGTATGATCTCACCAAAACTTTTAAAACAAACTGAAATCAGAATTACGATAAATAAAATAATTTAGAAATAAGCGTATCTTGGAGAATACTGCCTTTTCAGCTATAAGCAGAACATAGAGTAATCTGACTGAAAGAATCTAAAAATAATGTGTGAATAGAAAAAAAATAGTTTCTGGTGAGGCAGACAGTTGAAGGAACTGTGGAAGAGAGAAGGGTAGATTTGGCATGTGTATGCAGAGGGAGAGTGGGAGCAATACTGCACGGACAATTTGGGAGGGGACAGGCAAGCCCCCCGCACTAAGAGACCCAGATCTAGTTCCAAGATAGCTAGATTGGCATCATTGTGACTTTATTGGTTTAAATGGTTTTGCTCAGTCTTATACCATGTTTGAAATTATACTGGTATATTGTGTGAAGACGATTTACTGTTGAGCCCTAGTTAGGACTATATAGCATAAGAAAGTAACAGAGCCTATGCTTGCATGATACAAATCTTAATTCTTTATTTACTTGTCAATTAGTACTATAGGTGTGATAGTGCGTTGGTCTTTCAATTCGTTAATGATGTATTCAGTCCTCATTAGGAACACCAACCTTATTTTAAAGAGATAAAATATATATGAGTCGTAAACTCCCCCCCCCACTAACTGACTGCAAAAAAAATAAGGAAGAGAAGCAGATGAGAAAGTATGATTTTGTTGGGATATCGACAAAGCAATATTTGTTTTATTTTCCTTCCTCTGCACTATGCTATGGAAAATTGCACTTGGGAAAATGTGAGAATCATTTTGATTAGTTTTTACCTTCATTCTTACTTTCTGTTGCTTTTCATCACGACTTTGATTCTTACTATAATCATACTGTAATGATTCAAACAGAGTAATCGGAAATGAAGAGTTGGCCCACTGTGAGAATCAAACCCACGAAGGCAGTTGAGTGTAATGTCCGAGTCAAAGTTGTGATAAAATGCAACTGAAACTTAGA
Organism: Thysanoteuthis rhombus; assembly: GCA_963457665.1. Taxonomy (NCBI): domain Eukaryota; kingdom Metazoa; phylum Mollusca; class Cephalopoda; order Oegopsida; family Thysanoteuthidae; genus Thysanoteuthis; species Thysanoteuthis major. The sequence goes on from OY735219.1 coordinate 30,738,476, forward strand.
ATTAGTCAAAATTAATATTGCTAATATACTTCATCGAAATATGAAAATAAATTGAAAAGAAAGAAAAAAATATCAATGTGAGAATTGTTTATAACTCGTCAGTCAAAATAATACTGTGTTGGTGTAAACTTGTAAATCAGAGTTCAATTGACCCAACTATCACAATCACTATTCTGTTGGTTTATCTTGACTCTCTCTATCTCTTTAACAACTGATATGGATACTGTGTGGAGAAAAGAATTCTGTTATGTCAACCTTCTGATCCCAGCACAGTTAAGCTTTTGAAATATCATTTAATAAAACCTGCAATACACTAAAAACTCTCTTTCTATGTGACAGGTTTTATAGCTCAAGATATATCCAAAAAATGATTCATCTATATTTAAGGAAATGTTTGTTTTCACACATTTTGCTTTTGTTTTATTGATTATTCTTTTGTTTTAATATCTTTTTTTCTGTTACAGATCTCATGGTAGAATTTATCTTGAGTCACTTAATGAAGAATTTTCCTTCTGAACTTCACTTGTAAGTTGCCCAGAATAATTCTGTAAATGTTTTTTTTAATTCTTTTATTTCCAACCACCACCCCATCCTACTCTGTTGCCATCCATCTACCATTTAGCTTCTGCAAATCATCTGACTTCCATGGAAAGAGATAGATTTTACATAAACCACATGTGCGGATGTTTTGTCAATTGTTGGCTATGTGTTATCCTGGATTTTGCAGGGATGATGATGATTGCAACATTTGGTATATTTTTCCTTTGGCACTATGCAAGTGGGGAGGCGTTCCATTGTCTGTAGAGAGAGAATTGTGGCCATTCAATCAAATAAGTGGAAAGTGTCAAGTATATGAAGAAGATGGGACACTTATCTCATGGAAGAAATCTTTAATCAGCAATTACAGTTAGCTGATTATTTGTGTTGTATCTGGGAGGAAACCAGAGTCCGTGACGTCAAAGAATCCATTAAAAAACTCAAATGGCAATGGGCTGGCCATGTCACAAGACTGACAGATAACCGATGAATATCATGACTCATGACATGGATCATCAGAAAGCACATGTGCAAACAAGGCGAGCAGTGTCCTAGATTGAGAGACGAACTAGACAAATTCAGAAAGTACTGGCCCCGCGATGCTCACGATAGAGGAGTATGGCAAAGTATGGCAAAGCCTGGGGAAGTCTAACAATAGTCGTTAAATGACTGATGATGATGATTATTTTTACATTGATTTGAAAGGAAATAATATTCTAAAAGGAATTTGACCCTATTGCAATGCAAATTGGGGATGTGAATTATGCAAGGAATGATTCATTGTTCTTTTGGTTTTTTTTACATCATCCAACAAACCAATCAGGGCATCAGGCCCAATTGGGATTCGTATCTCAACCTCATCAGGGGTTGACTTCTGAAATACCACTCAAAGGGGCAAACTTTGACCCCAGATTACTCCCAATGTATCCCTCAAAGGGACAGGGCATAGTGCAGAATCAAAAGAAAAATACTGTTTACATTGGTTTCTAACTTGGTCCCAAAACTAAGGTTTAATTCAATTTTTGTCCAATATTCCCTCCAAGATAAAGCTGAACTGTGTCCATCGAATTGTCCTGTTTATAGAGTCTAAAGTCTAATATAGGGAAAATAATTCATGCTTAAGAAAAGAACTTATACGCTGGTATATAAATTAATGATAGTCTTTTTTTTTCTTCGTACATTTTGTTTATGGTTTTATAACACTGACCTGTGAAGAGTAGAGAATTGAAAAATGATGGCAGTTTGCAAATGAAGGCCTTCCTTTTAGTAAACTGTATGTTTCAAGTTTATTAGAGCTGATCTATCAAGTCTGTGGCCTAACACTGTTATAAGCCGAATTTTGATCTGAAATTTTCACTGTACAATTTTTTGATCTCTCTGATTAATGGGGGAGTGTTAAGAGCATTGATGAGGAATGAGATTATGCTGGGAAATATATATTGTAAAATGAATGCTTTTATTCATCATTAGTTAATGAACTTGTTGACTTGCCTATGTGAATGTCAATGTGAGTAAAAAAAAAAGCCATTACTGCCTGAACAATCTAATGAATAATTTAAAACATGAAATACTTCAAACAGTTCAATCTTTCACATTGCAAATAATAGCAGCTGTTCTTGCAAATGCATAATTATCTTGTACAAATTGTTCATTTTGCCGCTTATCAATCAAATGAGAATTTATGAATAAATTTGTTGACTATTATTAAGGATTAAATGAGAATATTAGATTTTGAAATACAGGTGTATCATGATTAGTGTGGTTCATTTGTTTTTAAATGTCCAGTGCTGTTCAAAATCGCACTATTCAAGGTCTTATTGTAATTCAATGTGTATTTTTTTCCCAGCTTATGCTTACTTACATTAATTTGTATAGCAATGCCTTGATAATAATTCATGAAAACCCACTGTAATCAAGGTATTCCTATACTTATGTGTACATATATATATATATATATATATATATATATATATATATATATATATATTTTTTTTTTTTTTTTCATGAAGAGTTCTATTCATTGTAAGCAAATCCAACTTGTGTAAATGTTAGTGTGGTAATTTTAAAGATGACACAGCTTGTTGCCAGACGGTACGGGTCACTAATGCACAAAAAGGTCAGGAAACAATGACATGGCTTGTTACAAAAAGGGATTGGTCACTCTGTAACTAGTGCACCAACTGATGCACTAAAAAGGTATGGAAAAATGGCACAGCTTGTTCGGATTTTCAAAATAAAAGGATGGACAACTGGAAAATTTTGATCAGTAAGTCAAACATTGATTGCCAACATGTAGCTCAACTATGTCTGGTCCTATCTCTCCGTCTATCTTATTGACTGTCAATTTGCATATTCACTTGCTACCAAGTCAAAAAACTTTAATGATTCTACTCAACTCACAGCCCTTTTTATCAGTTAAGATAATTTGAGTTACACATGTGTACTTGACAGCCAAAGGTATAAATAATCATTCCAAATACAAACATTCTTTCAGTTTGTCTGTATTTTCAACAGACAAAATATGCCAGTCACCCATGGTGATTGCCATTCAAATTCTCTGCTACAGGCCAGTGGGTATGAAAAATTACAACTGGTTCAATAGGAAGCAAGCTCACATGAAAGATGGAACCACGTGTGTTATACGTGTTGCTGTAAATGGGTTGGTCCTATCAGTATATTTGCCATTATTTTTTATCTTGTTTTGACTAAAGTTCAGATTCTAGAGTATTGGCAACGAGAAATCTACTATAGAATTCCTATACTTATTTAGGAATTTACTTGGTTAACAGACAACGGATGAGAATATTGGATTTTCAGCATTTTTTGTGAATAAGTCTGTCATAACAAGGAAAGCCAATTTTGAATTTCAAGTTTTCTTCTATGACGATGAAGAAATAAAAAAGTTATCGCATGATTATGAATACTTTTTTTTTTATTTTGATGTTTATGCTATGAAATGTAGCGGCCTGCTGAATTGATATTCACTTTCCAGATACTTTCATTTATTTTGTTTCATCTCTCCCTCAGGCGATGCTTGGGTATCATACACAGAGTGCTGTGCTATCAGAAAAAGTGCCGTGTTCGATTACAGTATGCCTGGAAGGATCTTTGGACTGGTTAGTTTCTAAAGAATATGTTTTTTTTTCAAATTTAGGATCTTTTGTTTTAGTGGAGTGACACTCTATAAATTTATACTTGTATTGGTCTTCTTATATGTATATATATATATTGATAAATGAAGCGTTCCACTGTCAGCTACAATTGGTTTCAAGCAGTTCATGAATTTAAGAGTCAAGGAAGCCTGAACTAATGTATCTGTGGACTTTATGCAGTAATTGAGATATTTAGAACCCTCTCTCTCTCTGATCATCCTCATTACAATGATACTCTCTATTCTTTGTTTGCTCTTGTGATGTATAAGTCATGGTTTCTAATGGAGAAGAACAAACTTCGAGTAGCTGGTGTATAAGTCATAGGAAGGATCTGTGAGAAAGATATCAATACGAAGCATTTTGAGTTAACCCTTTGGAAACTCCTGAGTGATATACCATTCATTCCAGACTAATAAATGAATTGTTTGCGTGGATATTTGCTGGACTTCCAATCACTGCTACTCATCCAAGTTGGACTTAGATGCTGCTCATTCAGTATAACACGGTTTCTATGTCCTTTACATCTTTTGTAGAAGTCCTCTGGGATGTGTGAGTCGGCAAAAATAAAGTAACTGAGATTTTCCAACTACAGATAATAAAGTCAATATTATATAAAACTCACGCAGGAATTAGTTCTCATGACATGAACTAAGTGGAAAGATGTGGTGGCAGAAAAGTCATTTATATATAAATATATAAATAAAATATTAAATATAAATATATCATATATTTATTATATTCCATGTTTTTCATTTCCCTACATAACTGTCTAGATAGACAATTGTATCCCATCATGGTTTTGGTTCTTCAAAATACTGAGGTTTTGATTTAGTTAGAATGATTTAAGGTTAGTTTTCTTAATTCATTAAATAAAAATGAATATGCTTCTGGCCTCTTTTTTTTGGTACTATTTTGAAAATTCAGGCCTTAAGCACCTTCATAGGTCAGTTGTGAAAATGTTAGGAAAAGACTTGTAAGTTCAATGTTTGAATTTTGCTCTCTGGCATCTGTGACTGTACTTTCACTAAATCTTTTTACCTTACGCAATTGTTTGAATGATGTATGAAAATGTTTCTTTCTTTTTACAGCTTTAATGAATTTGCTGAAATTTGTTTTGAGTCATGAATCACATTTGTTGAAAAAGCATAACATTTTCCACATTGCCTCTAAGGTAAGTTGTTACTCCTCTTTTTTCAGGCATTTCTTTTATCATATTGCTGACATCAGAAGATGCCACTTTTTTACTAAAGATTTTTCACCCAAAATGTGTATGCTCGTCTATAAGATGAATGATGTACAAGGGTATCTGGAGAACCACTGCTGGCTACAACTCACCCAAAGCCCCACAACTGTCCATGTGGAACTTCTGTAGACAGATCCTTAGTGATGATACCTGCTCATTGAACGCTATATAATATTTGCATAGATTTAAAAAAAAAATTAAATATTGATCTTATATACCGACATATACTGTAAATATCTAAAGTTTATTTGGCATTTGAGGGTTATATTTCTCAGATATGATTATAAAGAGGATTGGTAAATTGATTGAATTACTTTTTTGAAAATTCTGATTAAAATGGTTGTTCACGTCCAACACAACCATGTCCTTATAATGTACAGTGTTTGTCGACCCAAAATTCTTCTTTGTTTACATTAACATACTCTGCAAAATGTATGGTGTCAAAAACCAGTCACAGTTTGATTTAACTTTGTTTTCCCCTTATAGAACAATCCTAATCAAATTTTAGGGAGTTAACTCTTCACTGTTTATCTATCATGCCATGTTGAACTAAATAGAATTAATATTTTCATACTGTGATTGGATTGAGCTAAACTAAAGTCTTATACACCTATTAATTAATTCATTACGTACTGTGTGTTCTAAAAAAATATGCACAATGATAATTCAGAATACATTTTTATTGCATTGATATTTTGAACTGAAATTTTCACTGTATAAACTACACCTGCGCTAAAACACAAAGCGATTTAATAAATCTTGGTTCCTGCTTGGAAGGAACCAGCACAAGTTTCTGAGCAGGCATCAACCCATGCTAACTGATTTGATTTCTGTACATCACATCCAATTACAACATGAAAAAATCATAACTCATTCTCTGACCATTTGCAATGTTTGGTCCAAAGGCAGAGTAGTAATCCTCTTTCAATTGTGTTGACCAAAAGGAAAGAGCTTGAATCTTGGTTTCAAACCAAGTTTTTCCAAATCGTGCATGTGGTCACTCAACTTATCTTGATAAATAGAGTTGAAGGGCAGAAAATTTGAATATTTACTTGTAAAATCTAGATTAAAAATTTTTGTTGAGTAAAAAATCCCAACCCACTCCCATTATAGATTTTTAGTGTGTGTGTGTGGGGGGGGGGATGTGAATTTATGTTAAATTGAACCCTTAGTTTGTGTCCAGCAGCATTCATGCTTATTCAGTGGAAATTCAGACTTTTTTAGTGATCCCTGCCCCCAAAAAGGCAAGAGAAGTAACTTAATCATTGATCATCCCTTTTCCCAATTTTTTCAATTGATCACCCCCAACACAGCATGCTGCAAAAAGACATTGGTCATGTAACACTTTCTGAATGACTTACCGGCACAAAAAATTATCTTGCTGCATTACTTGAAACTAAGGTGAAGGGATTTGAAAAAAGTCTGTTTCTCTTTTCTGTTTTTAAACTTATTGTTCTCAAAGATGGAAAGGAGAATTTCATGTCTCTAAAAAAATGAAGTCTTTTTCTTGTCACTGTTCTTGAACTTATATTTCTCAAAAATTATTTTTCCCAGGTTGTCAACATCTTCAATCTGTTTATAACATATGGTGACACATTTCTGCCGAACCCTACCAGCTACGATGAGCTTTATTATGAGATAATCCGAATGCATCAAGTCTTTGACAATGTTTATTCTATGGGTAAGTCAACTTTGTAATTCTGCCCATTCTTATTCTTCTTCCCCCTGTTTTTTTTATCCCTGAAATGATTTAGTTTTTAGAGTTTTGTGTTCTTTACTAAATTTGCTGGCATTTGAAACAACACTATCACAAGAGCTCCTCCTGTTCTCAGTTTGGGTTTATTTAGCTAAGAACACTCAATTATTAATTGAATTCAATGTTTTCGTGGGTCTAAAAAAACATTCAGTTTGAGAATATGGTGTGCTGTATTTTTACTTTTCCCCAATCCTCATTTTGATATTGAAGTTTCCCCTACCACTTGTGTGTGTGTATATATATATATATATATATATATATATATATATATATATATATATATACAGTATATATATATACAGTATATATGGTGCAAATCAGGCTAGCAGTATAACATAATATGATAATATATAAATAATATGAAGCCACTTCTGAAATGTAATGGATTTATTCTATAGAGTGCTCGATACATACATCATTTTACTCATGGAGTTGAGTTATATATGTAATAATCATAAAGACATTTTAGTGGGAGCCTATTTTGCTTGGCACCAATGTTACTCAGTTGAAAATTGAGCGGCTCCAGATTGTGAAGATAAATAAAGAAATAAGCATTGTATTTACATGGTTTCAGCTGCTCAATTTGCAACTGACTAACTTAGATGGCGAGCAAAATAAGGTCCTACTAAAATATCCTTATAATTATCCCATTCTGTCGGATATTTATTGTCCATCTACTGATACTTGATATATATGTATAATCATCATCATCTAGTATACATCCACTGCTGGACAAAGGCCTTTCCCATCTCCATCCATGACGAGTATGATTGTGCTACTCCCTGTCTTATCAGCAAAATTCTTAATCTCATCTCTCTATTTACTGTCCTTTGGGCATCAAATCGTTTAGCCTTTTACACAATCTGTTGTTCCTTCTTCTTGCTATGTGTCCTGCCGAATCTCTATTTTTGTTGCTTAATTACTTGTATGGTATTCTTCGCTCAGGTCCTCTCTTGGATCCATATCGATCTTTTTCTATTGCAAAGTGTTATTTCTAGCTTTTTTCTTTTCCCTCTGTGTGATTCTGAGTTGGTTTTCAAGTTGTTTTGTGAGTTGCCTGGTTCCATTGTTAAAATCTGCCAAAATCATGTGTGGAGAAATGAGTGAAGGATTTCGGTTCTTTTCTGATTTTTATTTGGGATATTTTTGATATTCAGTCACTCACCCAAACATGTGAACAAAAAAGTTCATTGTTCCAACTTACAAGCAGACCATTTCACCTTGCTTGTTGTGTGATTCTATTTTACTCAATAATTTACCAGGTAACAATTCATTACCTGAACACCCCACTAAATCACGTTTTGTTTTGTTAACAAAGTTAATATAAATTGTATGCATTCAAAGAGTTTTTTGAATGATTGAACTCTTTGTTTACGTTGTTAATACAACATTTTGGGTGATCCGTTCTTAGGCCTTCTTTAGATTTACTATCTATATGTAATAGTGATAAACAGAAAATTTTTCTCTTGAATGGTAGCAATGCTTATAATGTTGGATTAAGATGTTTTCCTCTCTGGAGTGAAGAGTGATCGTTATCCTCTCTGAGAAGAAGTTCAGAAAATGCTGCTGAGAAAATTCAAAGAAGCAGCATACATTGACCTGTTGGAAGAGTGTTTAAATTTTGGATTCAATTTAGTGTAGCATCCGCCACTGAACGGGAACAGGGTATGGAAATCCAGACCTAATAAGGAAAGGATAGGAAAACACCCAAATCCTACACTAAGAGCGTTGTCAACATTGAATAGATGAAATTTTCTGTTCTACAACCATTACAATTGGATAGAACGTCTAAAGAGGGTTATTGAATGGATTGGTGGAAACATTGTGTCAACAACATGACCCATGAAAAGGAATACAATTGTTGAAATGATCCTATTGAGAAATTGTGTACCGTCTATACAGGATTCATGACCATTTCTGAATACTTAGTAATCAAAATCTAATTACTCCTGTGGTCAATTCTCAACATGAGATCTTTAGTTTCTAAACATGAGTATCTCGAAGTCCAGGGATTCTTCATGACTAAATATAATTTTCAATCAGATTACATTGAGCTCCAATTATCCTCATTGACTGATTTTAACCCTTTAAAGACTAACATAATAAGGTGCTTATTGCCTGAATTCTCAAAACCATATATAAAGGCCCAAAACATGTTCATTTTGATTTAATGATGGAAGAAAACTCATTTAATAAAATTCAAAATTGTTCAATATTTTGAAGAACCAAAATCATGACGGGACACATTTTTCCCATTAGGCATTCATCCTTGGACAGATGAAAAACAAGGCATCAGCAGATCATTTTGCTTTCATGTTTTCCCTGCTCAGTCATGCATTGCATGTGTGGATTTCATGCTATGTTGACATCATTGCCTGTCGTTGAACAAGCCAAGAAAATCTTATTTACCTTATTTTTTGGGACACATACATCCCAATAGACTTCTACAAGGCATATATATCCCAGCTATCATAAAAGCCTTGGGATTTTTATGGTGCAGGAATCTCAAAAAGGGTTCAAGCAATCTTTTATTCCTCTTATGTGGACTTGTCATTATTAATTTTTGACTAATAAAACCAATGGGACGTACTAAAGAGACTTCCAGTGTGTAAAAATAAGTTGGTAGACATTTCCGATCAATTGCAATGAAAAAGTTACTGAAATTTCATAATGGCAAATTTTTGCAGTGGTGCCCATGTCAAAAAAATAATTGCTCAAGTTTCCACTTATCTCTCTATTTCCTGACTATCATTGTGGCTTACCAATGACAAGACTATCAAGCTGGCCTTTTGTCTCTGGACTTTTAATGTACCTGGTTCACACATCTTCTCAATGGCATGTCAATTAATAAAGGATTAATTAATTAAGGTTGTATATTCATTGCCAGATTTTATGTAGAGCATTTGGTTTTGATATAAAAGTAAAGGTCTATGTTTAATAGAGCCATAATTGATGATGGTGCATTTGACTGAGTTGTCGGGATTAAGTGTGGTGGGAGGTACTGGAGACTGGAGTATAGGAGAGAGAGAGAGAAAGAGAGGGAGGAAGAGTGTGTGCTGCCTCTATAACTGCTTGTTGCCAAACTAATGCTGAACGGTGTTTGAATTTTTTGTTTTTTACTTAAAAATAAAATAATTGACATAAAACATACTTTCAAAAAAGTGGGAGATAACTGTGATTGATAATTTTGATAGTATAATAATGTCTTTACTTTTTTCATGTTAATATTGTGTGATAAAAAATATCCAGTTTTGTTGACTTATGGCTTGTTCAGTTTTTCCTTTTTCTGTGATTGTTTTTTAATCTCTCTCCTAATTTGCATGGGTTATGGGCTGCACTGAACATACCATCTTCTTTCAATTTCTTTCTGAAACTGTTTCATGTACAGTGTTTCCCATAAATGAGTACACCCCAACTGCTTTTGAATAGAAAGTTAATATTCTTCTAAACCAATCATAGTACGATCGTATTATTCCTTATGGAACATTACACAATCGATACAGATATAATCAGTTATTATGTATGTCTAAACTCTACAACTTTAAATCTCTGTTACCAAAAATATGAATAAGTTGCCGTCTAAAAAAAGTTCATTTAAAATCAACAATTTGGTCATAGATAATACTTGATGATATTCGTTTTGATTGTGTAATGTTTCACTAGGAATTATAAAATCCTGCTATGCTTAGTTTAGAAGAAAATTAATTTTCCTTAAACAAAACTGGTGGGGTGTACTCATTTATGGGAAATACTGTACATCATTTTTCTTGCTTTTTGTTCCATCACTGATAGTACTAATTGTCTGTCACTAACTGACTTGATCTGAAAATTTCCCTGCATTGTCTTCCTGATTTTTGCTCTGCCAAATTGAATTGTTTTAGCCTGTTGTGCTAAGCTTTGAAGAAAATCCTCTCAAAGATTGATTGACACCAAAAAATTTAAGCTCATTTCCAACAAAATATTACAGTAATGAGATTGCTGTGCCTCAGGGAAAAATGGATTGACTGTGTTTTTTCTTCTTTTGTACTTATTCATATTTTCTTATTCTTTCAAACGGACATTTTGATTTCATTATTATTTTCACACTCACTCTAAAAAGAATAAATGCATTTAAAAGAGACGTGAAAAATTTTTTTGAGTCATTGTCTTTGAATTTCTTTTCTCAAAGATAATTATTAGTAGGCTGCGTCAAGGAATTATTTGTATCTGCAGAAGTGAAATATAATTTCATTGGATATTTGGTTTCTTCAATCCAGAGGAGACCTTAAAAATACCGATGTACAAACATTTACAATGGTTGAATTGGAAGGTTGGTGCAAAGTCATATTGACTAGATTATATTAAAAGAAAATATCTAAATGCAACCAGTATTCATAAGGCTTTGTCTTCCCCCCGAAAGTCGTCTTTTTTCTATTTGAAGTATCAATATCTTGTTTACTTCTCAGTTATATGTAAACACTTTAGATTATAAGATTTCGGGTGCAATTTTTCCACAGCATGGAAGCCATTAAGAATATTGAGATCTCTCAGAACTCTAGAATCAAGCAATACTAAGCCTCTCACCTTGTAAAAAAGAGAGAAAATGATGACGTGTTTGTATCATTTTCTTAATGCCACAAAAGCTAGAAATACTTTTTTTGAAAAGAAGTAATCAAGAGTTGAGTACAAAAATACAAGTCGTTTCTCCTTCTAACCTTTTTCAGACTTTCTTTTATCTATGGATTTTTGCACAGGAAAGGATACCCCAAAAGATGTGTTGGGAGATGAAGTCATTTATATCAATGTATATTCAATAAAGTAAAAATAATTTTCAACCATTGTTATCAGGAGTGTCTTTCAAATTTCAACCAATTTAGATTAACAATTTCTCTCTTTTGAAAACTATTAATTATTTTTGACTAGGATTTATTTCATTTCATTCTGATGCTCTTCATTGCAATTTGCATGTCATTCTTAAATTTATGCTATGACTGTTGAGTAAACAGCATGATTTGGATATGAAAAATTAGCTTCTGGTGAGACTTGAACCTGTATTTTTCCTTGGGAACCTGCTTTATTGTTATTGCTCCTCACTAATTTTTCTACAATAGCTCAACCAGCAAGCATTGTGAAAATAGCCATATACATATATTTTTCAAATCTACAACCATGGTATTTGTTTCTCTGATTATACAATCATAGAATAAATGAAGAAATGACCTGAAGGTTTGAGTAAAGAACAACAGAAGGAGATGAGAGAAATACTAGTAAAAAAAATGATGACTAAGAAATTCAGGGACTATTTTGAAAACTTTTTTCTTTTTTTAATCTAAATAAAAAAATTTTTTAAAATCATTGTCCTCATTCTTGGAAATTTTCAAAATTTAAATCAAGTTTGATGAAAATAGTAAATAATTTGAATAGTTCTGCCTTCAAGCTGAATTGTACAATCTTACCCACCAATTGTTTGCTTTATGGAATTATTTTAGGTAAAGAAATAAAAGAAAAAATACTTTATGGACAATGATCTTCATAAGCATGATAGTATGTGCACTGCAACACTTCTGTCAATGAATGCATCATTAGTCATGAAAAATTAGAATGAAAAAGACATTATTTTGATTAAAATGACAATTTTGTTCTTCACCAACTTACCTTTTCATCTTGTCAACTTATTGAAAATCTTATGGGTTATCTGATTTGGAAGAGGAAAAAAAATCAAGCAGTAGATTTTGAGTCTCTGCTGGCTTTATGTAACTAATTTTAGAGCTTATTACTATAACATAGTGCAACAAGATTTTTGTTCTTGGGTAGTGACTGTTATTTTATATTTGTTCATGTACAAAAATATAGGAAATGACTCATTCCTCTAAACTCTGTTTTTGTGGCTGAGGCAGTGATATTCATGTATTGTGTACCATACTTAAGTGATTAAAAAATGTACAAATTCCAATAAGAAATGAATGGAGTTCAAATTATCACCATCTTAGTCACAGAAGCAAAGTTTGAAAAAAATGATTGATATTTTCTCTACTTTTTAGACATAGAACCACACTAATGATAAACTGTGATTTTCTTGGTTTGTTGTCAGTTACACTCAAATCTTCCTGTCGGGTATTAGAATTTTACTGCGAAAAATAATTTCTATAAACCATTTCGAAATCCATTTGGATTAATGCATAGATCATACAAAAGAAATGGTCCAAGATGCAAGTTGTATAGCAATGATCAGGACGCTTTTAGCAGGCAGCTGTTAGCGGGTTCAATCCTCTCTAGATCTCTCTATTGATGGTCTGATAAAAAACTTCCATGTTAATAAATTATAGTTAAAAAAAAAAAAGCAAATCAGGATGCACTTTGTATAGCAATGATCAGCCAGCTAATCTGAGTAATCATTTGAAAAAAATAAAGCAATGATCAGCTAGCTAATGTTGCTGGTTTTTTGTTAGTGGGTACTGTCCTCATTGAATCTCCTAGTATGGATAGTTCTGATACCAACAAGTCAATACAAAAGAGCCACCTATCCACAATTTGAAACTAAGGACTCTTTAACCGTAATTAATCCACTATTTCATATTTTTTTTTATCTTGAAACATCCATAGACATTCAAAGACATCCATGAATTTCAACTAATCAAAATGTAACACTTTTACCTCGGAACAAGAAAAATAGTATAAAGAAATGTTCTGCAGTGTTATTGATCCCAAAAATTTCCTATTTACTTCCCATGAAAAATTTTCATTGCAATAGAATTCAATAATTGTGTACATGAAAATATTTTCAAAAATTAGACAGAAAAATTTGGCTGGTTTTGGTAACATTTTATCATTCTGAAATCATAAAGTTGGACTTTACTCCCAGAGAAATATTTTTTTCACAATTTAATGTGAAACTTTCATAATACCTTCTTTGTTAAGAAGAGACAAATACAGCCACAATGCTTAAGGCTTAAGGGAATGTTTTTCTTTCGTATGATTATGGTAAATGAAAAGTAAAATTGTTGTAACTGAAAAATTGCTTCGGTAAACCTAAAATTATTTTTTTTTAATGTGCAAATAATTTTATTGCCTCAGTACACTAGTTCAAACGTGTTTCACTGCCAACTGATTAATATCATTGAAGAATGTCTGTTCATGCATGTGCAGAGATGTCCCCTCTGATTGATTGCCTCGATACATGAAGAGCTTGTATTGCTTGCTACATTTCTATCTGAACAGTTGATTCTGTTACTTGGAGGAAAAATGAAATGATAATCAGGGTTGTATTTTAGCATTCACTCTTTTTGGACCCAGTTCATGTAGCCAAGATTTCAGCTTTTCCTTCTACTGCCCACTGACTTCACAGATACTCCATCACTTCCCTACTTAGCAGTAGTTTGCTCTAATAAATACTGGAGGTTGGGGAAACATTGATAAGCACTAAATCTTATAATGTTCAAGGTAAAATTTGTTCTAGCAAGATTCAACGCTCAATTGTATGTTTGATTTGTTAATCAGAAATAAAGATTTATCACTAGCCAGGAATTGAAACAAGTGTTACTGACAGAATAGGGCTATCAAATGTATTTTGTAAATACATTGTAAATAATTTTATTCTAGAAATGCATAGAAAATCAGAAGGACATTATCCATGATCAGGAATTGAGGCAAGTGTTACTGAAAGAAGAGGGCTATTATATCTACATTGCAAATAATTTTACCCTTAAAATGCATTGAAAATCAGGACAGAATAGGTCTATTAGATGTATAATTACTGGGTTTCGGGGGTAATTATATAATAAAGACAGCATTGAATTGGTTAGAACAATGGTATTTCCCTTTTCTTGGAGCATGAATATATTTGAAGAATTTTGATGGAATGTACTTATTCCATTTAGAGATATGTCTAGAAATATTGGCTATTCTATCTCATGAAGTCCAATTATATTAGCATATAGTAATCTCTATTATGAATGTGATCAGTTTATTTTGTCGTATCTCTTTTTGAAGTTAGGCTCTTCAGTTGGGGATCATAGTCATAAGGAACCTCTTTTTGTTAGAAGTGAAAAATCTATTTATACATCTATATTCACACTCGTTTATATTGGAATTAGAAACAGTCATCCAAAACTGTCAATATAGTTTACTCCAGTTTTTGAGTTGATCTGGCTGGCTATGCATGTATCATACATACAGGCTGCAACTAATTGAGCTAGAAGGCTGAAAATTTCAACATTTACCCCTTATGATGTCAAGACAAATATTTTTTTTTGTTTTCTGAAAGTTTTTTTCTTATATAAGTTTTCAGTGTAGGGGTTCAGTTTAGCAATGTAACTTTATGCCAAATTGATCCCTTTGTTTGTGTCCAGCAGCATTCATGCTTGCTTCTTGAAAATACAGACTTTTTCAGTGATTACTGCCCAGCAAAAGGTGAGAGAAGTAATTCATTCATGGATCATCCCTTTTTACAATTCTTTAATTGATCACCCCCAACATGGCATGCTGCCAAAAGCCATTCATCCTGTGATACTAGTTACCATTTAGAGCTAATTACTTCAGTTCTCTGTATGCTTTTAATCGAGATTAGGGTTCGGATACCATTGGCCCTTGAGCATGGAACTTAGCATGATCGATGGAAGCTTTTAGAAATAGCTCTTCCCCATACTTTCAGTTCACTAACCCCCGTTTCTTTCCCTGACCACTAACCAGAAGAAAGGGTCTCTATCTGTTGCCCACAATACAATCTCTACTGTGTGTTGTCGTTTCAGCCATGAAAGCTGGAGATCCCGGTAAGCTAGTTTCGCTGACTTTCTATTTTGAGCTATTTACACAGATGATTCTGTGTGTGCACATCGTGCTTTGAAACTTGACTGTTGCAGTTTGCAATTCTACTGGACTTGCGGTCTAGTGTAACTATTGATGGGTGGTTGAGATATTGTTTTTTTTGTTTGTTTTTGTTTTTTTTAATCTTGCTGCTAAGCTTGTGCTAAGAAATGATTTTCCAATGTATTAGATTGTCAAAATAGAAAAAAAAATTGTTTTGGTTTAAATGTGTTTTATTTTAATTTGGTCTGTTTATTTTTTTTGATCTTTCACTACCAACTAAATGTATTTTATTTCTATTATTAGATCTATTTATTTTCCATTAACTCTGAATGATTTTGTAGAAAATGAGAAAAAAAAGTTTCTCTGAAGCACTCTTTGCACAGATCATACTATCAGACTTCAACTAAGTTAAAACATTACCCGCGCCATTTTTTTCTCAAACTTTAACATATGACATGTGCAACTCAATTTTACTGTCCTTATTTCCCTCTCCATTTAGCTGCACAAAGCCAAGTTTAGAAAATATTGTTCAGGGGTCTGCCACTTTTTTGTGTTGTAACAGAATGATGCTGATTGAAGATATTAGTTATTGAAAAATAACAGACTGTTCAATGATTAATTAAAAGTTGAGGTGGGATTCTAGAATCATATTTGAGGTATTTTTTTAAAAATAGAAACTAGATCAATGGAACAGTGCAGGTTAGAAGTGAAGAAGCATCTCAGGGTGAGACTTGAACCTGCATCCCTTGTACCTTGAGAAGTTTGTTTATATCCAGCGACTGCTCTATCGATTGGACCACTGAAGCTCTTACAGATAGCTGAATATCAAATCCAGCCTCCGCACTCATCCCTCGTACTTCCTCAATTGTTCGGCATCATATTTACGATTCTTTTTACATCCATTAGTTGTGTTTGTAGTTTTTCTATTATCCTGATTAAAAAAAAAAACAATTTGTATCTTGTTATAGCTCTCTCCTTTG
Source organism: Thysanoteuthis rhombus (assembly GCA_963457665.1). Taxonomy (NCBI): domain Eukaryota; kingdom Metazoa; phylum Mollusca; class Cephalopoda; order Oegopsida; family Thysanoteuthidae; genus Thysanoteuthis; species Thysanoteuthis major. The sequence goes on from OY735219.1 coordinate 30,754,928, forward strand.
GCCTTCTTTCAATCTGAATTTCTGAGGCAAAGTATTTTTCCTATCATAAATTGATTCATTCAGACTAGTTTCATTGCTTGTGTTTTTACCTGCGACGAACATTGACAGGTCTCTATGAGAGCAAAAAATGTTTTCATTCAGACCAAATTTGAATAGGTTTGTAGCGTTCATAAAAAAAGGAGTGAGAGAGAAAATGGACAAAAGAAAAGTAACTATTTGATTTCTTTTTCACATCACACTATGTCATATAATCAATATAAAAAAATCTCAAAGTATAAAAAAGCATGAAGTAAGAAAAAGCATTTGTAATTTAAGAAGATCGAACATCTTTTTCAACGTCTCATTGTAAGCAGAGAATTATGACTTATATCTTATGGGGGAACACAAGTTTATGCATACTAGAATACAAATGAAAATATAGCAAGGCTTGAGAAAACCAGTCTGTACATTTTCATAGAGCCTCTTTTAAATTCTTAAATGGCTTCACATTATTCATTTTTTTTTTATCATCATCATCATCATCATCATCATCAGTCTTTTATTGTCCGTCATTGGACATAGACATTCCCTTGGATCCGCCACATTTCTCTATCGTGGGTGTCGTGGAGCCAGTATTTTCTGAATTTGTCTGGTTCATCTCTCCATTTTGTATTCTGCTGGCTTCAGTTTCGCATGTGATCTCTGGGAATTGGAAACTAATAGTTTTATAACCGGAAAAAATGTTGACAAACTCTGTCAAAAAGTTTGTAAACAATGTTGCAGGTTTTGAACGGGGTCTGTTCTCTTTCTTGTTTCTATCGTATTTTGCCTGCTTGCTGTACCCTTTGGCTCAGTTTCTGTCTGGAATTTTGAGACAAAATGTTGTTACTCTTCTCCCCATCTTTATTTTCTTTATCACAATGTTTCATCTGCTCCAACCTTCTTCATGTTCTACCACATTCAGTCACCTCCCAAACAGTGTTGAATGGAACCCTCCATTCAATCTATAGGTGTATATATTTGTCATCCTCTTCCTGTCACAGCCATTGTCCATATCATGGACTTTCAAAACTCATTACCATCAATTCTTCTTCATGATGCCTATCTATTTCTGGACCGGATTCGTGTACCTGACTCATGAATTGTCTCAATCTTTGGGGCTGAAGACAATAGTCAAAAAAATCTGCTGATATATGAATATGCTTCATCTCAAAATTTGAGAAGAGAATTGTGTTGTCAGTTTCATGAAGGGTCTACGATTTTGGGTTTTGTTCAAATATTTTCTGTAGATTTCTATGCTATGTTTTTATCAGTTCCCACGCGGCAATTGAATGGTAAGGTCTCTGCTTTAATGAAGTTGGCCTCCAATTATTATTATAGTTCATACTAGTCTGTGACTTGTTCGTTGCTGATGGTAATCATAATTGTAACAACGGGCTCAACTGATGGTTGTTACTGATATTTTAAGTGTAACAGACACAGTGAGGTGGAAGAAAAGAAGTTAGGTAGTTTAATAAGGGTAAGGGAGCGAATAAATACTATAACTCACCAGCTCAGCTCTTATATATATGATTCAATTTTTTTTCCTCACTCAGTATTTATACTTTAATGGGGTTATTCATTCAGAAAATGAAGTAGATTTGATGGCACTTATCAGTAGCAAGTGACTCAGCAACTTCTCACAGATTTCAGAAATTCAAAAACATTGAAAGTAATTGAATAACAAATATTTTATGAAAACTGATCGCAATTCAGATTCTAAACGATTTTAAAATAAGGTGTGTAACCTTTCTTATCAAAGTGGAGTGCCAAGATTTTGCCACCAACCTCAGCCTAATTGGCTTGGGTAGATTTGCCTACATTGGAAAGAAGGAAATAATTGAAGGTTCCCAAGAAAAGGGAGACTGGACATCAAGAAAATCTTTTTTTTTAAAGGAATGAAGAATTGTTTGCAATAATTTATTGTCATTATGTAATTTCCTTTATCAGAAAAATATGTTTGAGTTGCGTTATCAGATCACTGTATATCTGGAAATCATTTTTTTCCCCTTCTTCTTCTATATAGCTTTATTTTAAAAAACTTATTTCCTCTTTACCGACTATATAGCTTTCATTACCTAAATTCTGTCTGCTAGTTTTCATTCTGTTTTCACACTGGTTTGATTTATGCCGACTGATAATAACTTTTTTTGTCTTGTGAATTCTTTCAGTTTTTGTTTTGATTAATGCTTAGTAACAATCGTGGTCCCGATGACATTAAGACTAATTAATCAAGTAACCCTTTCATCGGCATCCATTGAATTTAAATTTTTTTTTTCTTTCTCTTTCTAGGGTTTTTTCTATTTGAAGCTTTGATAATTTTCCCTATAACTATATATTCTACGTGTCTTGCAGTTTAATTTTTATTTTTAAAAGAATCAAAGGAGAAAAGAGAAGAAAAATTGATTTGCAGTGATATTGTGAACTCTTATCACAATTCATTATTTTGGCGACTGCCATTTGTTTCCTCTGCAACTAATTAATGTCCTGTAAAATTTTCAAACGTCACATTTTTTTGCAAGTATGAATCCTTTGGTAGAAACAAATAATCAAAACTGTACGTGTAGATTTCTTCAGTTTTCAAGTTGGCCTGTCCGATGGAGCTAGGGGGCTGAAAACTTGAACATTTACCCTTTATTATATCTGGAAAAAAATTTTATTTGTTTTTTGAAAATTCCCTTCCTTGAATGGGATGTCAGTGGTGGGTTCAGTATACAATGTAAGTTTATGCTAAATTGATCCCTCAGTTTGTACCCACTTGTTTTTTTTTATTGAAAATCCAGATTTTCCATTGATCATGTGTTTCTCCGATTTCCCAACTAGGCATGGTGTCAAAAGACGTTGGTCTGGCGATGGTCCCTATTGAGTAACCAGACCTATCTAATTTGATTAGTTTTTTAATGTTAAAAGAATGAGTTTTTGCAATAAGATATTTAAACTTTAACTCTTTTGTATTAGCTTGGGTTGGTAATGTTAACTATTAATGTCTTGAATTCCATTACTCCCCATCTGTCAAGGGAGGTGATAAAATTTAAAATTCAAGGTAAAAGTTTCTAATGTAGGGAAGGTGATCCCAATTGTAAAGTTTTGTTCTTTCAATGTTAAAAAGCGTGCAAATGAATGAATTCCATTTTTATTCTATAACTTCCCTTTACAGTTGCGAAATAAATGAATTCAAGACGTTGAAAGTTAACATTACTGCTTGTCTTTCTTGAAAAACAATTATCGAATAGTGAAGTCATTAGAACGTGGATTGAAAAAAACTCTTTGTGAAAGTTGAGAACCCGTTGGATATGAACATTGTGGACACGCATGCACCTCGAGAGGTTGGGAGGATGTTTAGAAGATCCAATAAATCATTTAATATGATTGATGATTCATTCTAGATTACAGAAATGGTCTCCATGGATGAAGAGACTGTTTGGCAGATTTTGCACAAAAATTCAATCCTGACAATAATTGCAAAGGTTATCCCTATAGTTCTGACTCCTGGCAAAATCTCTTGTGGTACTTGAACCCATATCTTTTGAATGACTCGCATTCTTTCCTATAAAGATTTCGTAACCATTTTGTTTGATTTCATTAAAAGATTTCAAATTGATGCGTTGCTCAATTTTAGAGCCTACCATTTTATGACACTTCAAAAAAACAAGACACCTTGTTTTTGTCAAATGTATTTTCTATCAAAATAGAGTGTCAAGGTTTTATCTCTGGCTCATCTTTGGTTTAATTAGGTATGTTTGTATTGGTAAAGAGGAACTATTTAGAGAGGCTCTTAGATGAAGCAGAGGCTGCATCTGTGTAAATCTAGCATTCTTAAACTGTAACTCTGAACCAACAACCCAAATTTTTTCTTCATTCTTTATTTTGATGCTTGTCTTGGATATTCAGCTACTTTTATTGCTGCAGATTATATGTTGCAGTTTGTCAGTACTGACCTTCTTGACTCCAAAATTGACATCTTTCAGTTTTTAAGCAAAATGAGAACCAACAATGTTGATATAATGAGGTATTGCTGAGGTGCCCTGGATAAGTGGTTATGTTTATGCTCCAAACCCATTTCTGATAAACAGACGTCTCAGAATTAATGAAAAATTAATTTACTATTTATACAAACAGATCAGAAAAAAGATCACTCCCGTAGAAACCTTTCATAAGCTGAAATGGTGTAGATTGAAGAAACAATTACCATCAATTTATGTGGGAAACATTTTTGAGGATTCACACTCCTAAAAAGGCCTAAAAAATCATACTGAATGACGCATAAAACTTGAAATAACAATAATCTATGGTAAAAGCGGGGATAATGAGAAATAGAGGGTGCATGCTGTCTTTAATGACTCATTGCAAAACGAAGACTGTACACTATTTTCGCATTTTGCCTTCTTTCATAAAGTAGTGTAAAGCAAACTTTCAAATAGCAGTGATACTTAAACTGTGTTGAATACGTAACAGCAGTTTAGGAATCTGGTTTGTTGATGCTTGTTTTCTGTCTTTCTCTGCAGTAATGAATTGAGAAAAAAAAAAGATATTTCTCATCTGAATTCTGCTTCTAATTCCATCTTCTTTTGTTCTAAGGAACTCAAGTTGGCGCCAACTTCTATTTCTTTGTGTTGTGATTAAATTTGCTGCTATCATTGCCTCTAAAAAGTGGATTCAAAAAAAAAATTGAACAAAAAATGTCCAGAGATGAACAGATTTATTTTTGGCTTTAACCTTTGAAGCAAGATATGCATTTTTTTTTTTTCTTTTCCAATTTTTATGTTGTTGACTCATCTTGCATAATTTTTTAGCATCAAATAATAACACTGTTTTTTTTTCCTTTTTCATTGTTGTCCAGCTCTGAGATACACAACAAACGAGGGAGAATGGAAGGACTCGGCAGCAAAATTAAAGAACCATCTTGGAAACATTAGGTAAGATTATTTATTCTTACAGTAAATATACAACGATTCGAGACAAGCATGAAGCTGAAAAGGGTTTTGGATGCTGATTGGAACTGGTCTGGCCCTATCTATCTTTCTTTTCTAGTCTCAATTGTAACCCTAACAAACATGAACATTATATCTTTCACCACAAGAATTCCTCTGTCATCTTGTAACAGTCACCGTTATGCTACTTTACAAAATTATAATCTTATCATCATATTTTCCTGACGCAAACATTTTGCTAATTTCCCCATGAGGGTTCTCCAAGCCATGGTTTGATCAACCTCATACATATATATATCTAAAACTTTTCAGTCTATCTTTCGAAGAGTGAGAAATTTCAATAACCATTCTTCAAACTTGAATAGGTAAAGCTTGGTGTGTGTGTCTTCGTGTAAATAACTTAGTTGTCAACTTGTAGCAAAACATTCATCGGCATAGAGAATGGAATTGGCGTTTGAATTTAGCTGAGTTATCTTGTGTTCATTTTACAGAAAAAACTTGAGATGAGCATGAATCTTCTTGTCCATACACTCAATTCTGTTGTTAGTTATATTGAGTCTACTTCCTAGGTTGTGAAAACTGTAAAAATATATTGTTATACCTTGACAGGGATCAGCGTACCTATGATATTTGATGGTATATTACGTCCATGTGTTTATAAGTCTCCACCAACGTTTCAGCAGCGAATATTAAAAAAAAAAAAAATTCCAATGTATTTATAACTAAGCATTTAATGTTGTAGGAATATGTAGCTTCAGTATAGCAGAAAAAAAACCCTGGACACATCCTGCTACTAAGACAGCAGGAAAAATTTTTTTAATCATAATCCTCTATAATTTACAAGAGTAAACAAAAGCAGCTCAAGTTCACGTTTGAGACCCTGATGATATTTTTTAAATTTTTTTTCGTGACATTTCAGGGGAATAATATTCCACCTGATACGAAGTTATTAATTCAGCGGTGTTGCAACGGCTCAAGGGAAGTAACTCTTGCAAACGTAAACACGAGTTGTGTCCCCTGATTTTTTTCTAAAATTCCAATCACATCGTCTAATCGTCGTAAATTGTGGCTACAGTTTATGGCCAGAAATTTCAAGGATTTTCATATTGTTTTCTCCCCTTGGAAATTTCTCATTATTAACATTTTTTAGATTATTGATGTTTTAGAATTATTATCTTTCAAAATATTGTGAGAAACTATTCTACACAAGAATATTTTCAAAAAAACCCTGTCCACAGTTCAGCAAAACAGAGTTGATCCTTCAGGTACATTTCCTCAATCTTAATATGTTTCTGAATCAATTTCTTCTTTATGACCCTTCTCTTCAAATCTAATTTCATTTTTTCATTTCAGGGCTATTATCAATCATTTCACCCCAAAGGTTGACTCATGGGCAGCACAAAACCATTTGGCATCTCTCACAGAAGAACAGGTCTGTAAAGCGAATGTGCTCAATTTTTTTTTTTTTTTTTGCAATGGAATTTTTCTTTCTACTTCTCAGAAAATTTTATGTTTACTGAACACTTTCTAAACTGTTTTGGGAGAAATTTGTTGAAAATCAAAAAAAATTTTTTTCAAGTTATTTTTTTCTTTTGCTTTACAAAAAATCCTGTGTCTACCCTACTAGACACACCTTAGAAGTACACCCTGAAGGCACCTTATAGAAATATTTTCTTTTCTTTTAGGAGAAAAAATACTTTCTTCGTGTGTGGAGAAAAAATTCGGGTTTGGGTAAACTGAATATGTTGCTGTCTAAAAATGAGTACACCCCTGCTATCTTTGACAACAAAATGCTGTAGAGTTTGGTCATGAATAGTTCTTGATAATATCTGTTTTGATTGTGTACTCTTCCATGAGAGATTGATAGAATCCTATGTTTGGTTTTGAAGAAAATTAAATTTCTCAAAAAAAACTGGTTTGGGTGTATCCATTTATGGATGACTCTGTATTTATCCTAGTTAACTTCATTATAGTTCCTGTATAATGAATTAAAAAAAGCCATCCTAAACTAGCTTACATTTGTAGGGCTAAGTTCATTGGGAGTATGAATTTTTATTGTATCCTAGAATATGTATCTGTCAGTCTTTCTCTCAAATGAAGTTTCGCTTTGAGGAAAAAAAATAATATCTACCAGTGATGTGTATCGGAAGATTAATCATTTTGTGGAATATCAGTAATAGACAACATGACTTAATACATCTCTCCATATTCTAATAATTTTGACTCTTTTTCCTTCATCTTCATTTCTTGATTATAAAAAAGAGATGTGATTACTCTGTTCTTTTACGCATTTGCAAACAGCTTTTATCTTTCCTGTTTTGAAACTTAAATTGTATAATAATAGTCATAAATGAATAACATTTCTATTTTCGAAATGTCCATCTGTGATGTACAAGAAACAGCTTTCTTATACGGAGAAGTTTTTTTTTTCCTTTTTTTTTCTTTTTTTTTTTGGATATTTTGTTCAAAATGATTTGCTGTTTCATCAGTTGAGAACAATCTTCAAAAGATTCTCTTTCTGATGCCCTAAAATCTGTCGGTCTGTACACTTCTGCTTACCTCCTTGTATTTACTTTTGTCAAAGGATGAAAATTCAGTTCTGTTTTCTTTTCAGGTGCTTGAAGTTGTCCGTAACAATTACGATACCCTAACGCTGAAATTACAAGACAGTTTGGATCAGTTTGAGAGATACTCAGAGAAACCACGAGAAGCTTCTTTCTTCACGCAACTTGTAAGTAATCGTGTGAATTCTTTATCTTGCTAGTTTTCTTGTGTGTGGTTTATGTGTCTTTAATTTGATTCTAACTCTGGTTTTGAATGCCTCCATGGGATGGCATGAGCTAAAAACTGAAAATCCCTTGCATTGGCTCAACTGGAGTCAGTGATTCTCTGATTCTTGTGAAGTAACTCACAGACAGAGGTATAACGCTTCTAAAGTAGAGGGAAATTAACCAAAACTTGCAGATCGAGTGGTTGACAGTGTATCTTCTCAGATGGAGAGTTCTTGATGCATTGACACCAACTCTGCCTTAGTTCAATGTCTGTATGTCTTTCAGATGTTTAGAGACTCTTTCCTGCCTTTCACTTTAGGAAGAGATCAAGTCCAATTTAAACACACTTTTGTTTGTTTAGTTTTATTCTGCATTTTGATGCAAACATTTCTTTTGAGGACACTGTATGATCTTATCTATATAGTTATGTACTCAGAGCTGTGAGTGGCCTAATGGTTAATTGCATGGAAAATACTATTGATGAGCCAAGTTCAAATTCCAGCCAAGACTGTTTATGATCAGTTCATACTCAACCCTTGGGAAAAGTATGAATACATCTATTTTTCCCCCAGCTATGGGTAAAATAGCCATGCGGACTGGGCTCTCAAACCTCAGGAGGCAACCAGTCTGGAAGAAGGACAATTTTGATTCGAAACCACTTCATTATCCCTCACAGGAATAGTTAGTATCATGCACAGTTTACAGATTTATAAAAAGGAAGCTGTGGAGAGCCATAATCACCCATATTGGTAAGATATTTACTACTGTTTTTGAAGGCGTATAAGTTACTTATTTTCCCCAAAAAATAGCTCAAAAGGTGAATGTAATCTTTTGATATTGGCCAGAATTTGAGGAGAAATTACAACAAATATAGGGAAACATTTTCTTCATATTTCTTGTTGAAATCAAAGTATTCTTACATGTTATCAAATACTGTTATTGCTGTCCTATCATTGCTTCTTTTTATCACATGGCTTGGGCCAATGTCTTCTTTGATGGCTAAAGCCAATGGTAGAGACTTGAACTTGCACCCATCACCTTGAGAGCCTATCATACACGGATGTTGCCATAACCACTCAGGCCACTAAAGCTATCCAAAACAAATTGTAAATGTAACTGCAACCTGACCATCATATCAATTTTTTTTTTTTTTCTTTTTGTAGGTTCGTTCCATTACGTGTGATGTGCGCAAAAGTGTCACCAACCTCCCCCCGATCCAGCAAGACGATCTTTTGCATGAATATCCCATGATTTCTTGATGGCCATACCACTTGGACAATCTCTCTCTGGCTTTGTCGACTGGCTGCTCTTCAAGAGACGCGAGCCTTCGGGTTTTCTCCGACTTGGGTCGAGGGCAGCTGAAAATTATTCACGCCCCACACTTGACAATTCTCGGGGCGGCAGGCACAAGGACCTTTTGTTATTTATTTCTCTCTGTTCAGACAAAGAAACGTGCAAGACTCTCGGCTTGCGTCCACTTGCCCTCCTCCTTCTCTTACTTCTTTTCCTTTTATTTTAACAAATAAATCCGTATATGAAACAGGTCTGGTTAATCAATCAATAGAAAACCGTCATGCGACTAATGTCTCCTGGCAGCATGCCATGTCTGTGATGATGAATAAAAAAAAAATGAAAAAGGGGTGATCAATGATTATATTACTTATCTCTCCTTTTGTTGGGCAGTGATCACTGGAAAAAAAAAGGTCTGAATTTAAAAAAAAAAACCTAATGTGAATGCAGCCAGATACAAACTAAGGGATCGATTTAGTATAAACTTACTTTGTAATTTGTACCCCCCCCATACAAATCTATTTGGGTGGGGTGTCAAAAAAAAACAAAAAGGTTTTTTTTTTTCCTTTGATATGATAAGGAGTAAATGTTTTAATTTTCAGTCCCCTAGCTCTATTGGTGTAGCCGGTATGCAAAATACATACATACCCAGCAAGCCAGCCTTAAAAACTGAAGAAACCTTTGATGATAATTTTGGTTGATTGTTTCTTATAAGTTTTGAAAATGAATTTTGCTGCCCAGAATTTGCGATTTTCAATTACAAAAAAAAAGAAAATGTTGTTCGTGGATTTCTTTAATTATTTCCTTTTTCTCAAATATTGTTCATTCATTTTTAGCTTTTAGTAAAGAAACTAAATAGATAATTTCAATTCCAAACAATATGCGGATGATCAGAGAACAAACTGGCTGAGATGATCAAAATGCCAAAAATGGTTACTAGTCTTAAGACTATGTGAAGACGATTGCAGAACATGTTGGTCAAGAAGTGATCAAAACTACAAAGGACGAGATAATAGTCTTCGGACATTATGAGGATGATCTGATAGTGAGCTGGCTGTGACGTGATCAAAACAATAAACACGAAGATACTATTCTTCTGACGATTACCAGGATGACTGGAAGCGGGGGTTGCTGGCCAAGTTGTGTCTCGAGACAAGGATGATCAGAGAGTGTTTAAGATCAAATTCACAATTTAAAATTCCAATCCTGCATTAATAAATAACAATGCTTTTTGTAAGAAATCTGAATACTATTATATCTAATACTACTAAGGTTATAAAAAGCAGCAGCTACAAAATTGAACAAAAAAATTAGAATGGTGAAAGAAACGCGTCACAGATTAAGAAATTTGAACGCTTACATTCATTACTACTGGTGTAATCAAAAACTAGCATTCCAAGGGAAATTATGAATCATCGCTGCCCTCTTATGCTCATTTTTCTCCTGTAAATTTAGCATAAACGTATATTGTAAATTGAATCCCCTGTTGAAAATTGATGGGGGGGGAGATTTTATGATAAAATACCACTACTCATTGAGTGTGTATGTAGAATTTAAAGTTTTGATTCAAAACGCTCACAGCTGGGCAAAGTCCAAATGCATATATGTATATATATAATTGTCAGAACACATGAATAACTTGAACCCCCGAAGCATTTTCCCTACACATTGAGTGGAGTTGGTGTGCAAAATTTCAAGTTTGAATAATGGAGGGTAAGAGCTGAGCTATTCCTGATGAATAGATACATATGGTGAAGGAAAAAGATGAGATTTATGCGACAATATGGAAACACAAAAATTTGGGAACTGGATTGAATTCATCTCCTTTACACACATATATACGTATATGTAATTTATATACTTCATTCAGAAGTCAGATACAGAAGTTGAGGTTGCTATATAGCATAGATTACTTTTTCTAGGTTTTGGATAGGCCTACAGAAGAGTTAATGTTTGGCTTGTGAGACATTGGTAAATTCTCAAGACTCATTCTGGAAAAAATAGTGTCTGGAAATACAGTCACATAGGCAAATCTCAAGACAATGAGTTTAAAATGTTTTCTTGCTTGTGTGATTAAAATGTTTCAAGACAATGCTGGAGACTGTCTTCTTGTCATGGTATCGACCAGGGTAATGTTGATTAGCACTGATATGAGCGAGATTGATTTTTGGGTTGATCATGCCTGAGAGAAAGGAATAGAACTCCCACGGAAGGGAACAGACATTCTAAACTTGACATCCACATATTAAGAGAACAACATCATGATCACTTATACAGAAAACCTACATACAACAGTTGTAGGTGTATAAGAAATTGTTACGTTCACAGTTTTACAACTTTTTTTTCTTGTCATTGGTGCTTTTTTTTCTCTGGTCTGTGTCTGTATACCTCGGAGTTTCCTTCTGAATATTCGACACTGTTTGATGCCCCCAAAAGTGACAGTATTCAATTCAGCACACGACAACAGCTTGGTGGAGCCAATGTGGTAATGTAACAAAGAGACTATGCAAAAAGATTAGATACTCTATCCCTTATTCAAGTCCATTTTAACATGTTGGAGTCAAATTCTGACTGACAAAATAATCGCTACCTACTTTCATCGCATTTTGAATGTTAAAAATATAACAAGTTTGGAAATAGTAGCAGCCAAAATGTGATCAAAGCAAAAACAATGACATGAGTCTGAATATTATCCTTAACTTTGGGAGAATCCATTGACATTTCAAATATTATTCAGTCAATTGAACTCTTCCTTTGTGTTCTTGATATTGTTATCAGAACATTTCAGCTGATCTAGTCTAAATAATTAGTTGAAAAATTATCAGACCCCCATGTAATAATAATGGAGGCTAGAGATTGCATTGGCCAAAACAGTCATCAAAATAACAAGGGTGAGGATAATAAGTTCAATAATTCATAAAATAACATTACATCATCTCAGGACTCCAAGCAAGCTGGGATGATTGGAGAGTGTGCTGTCAGGAGAGTGACTGAGCACAAAGTACTTTATTTGACCCGAATCTGCTCATTAGATCAAAAGTTACGAAAGTTGTAATTGGCAATTTTTGCCAAGAAATTGATGTAATGGAATCTAGTCTTTCTATCTGCTTCTAAAGAGGAAGTAATGATGCACAAAGATATAATCCTTTTACTGCAAGATTTGCCCTCTTTCTGGAATGAAATTCCGGGGATATAGGTCAATCACCATGGGTAACTTCCATTTCTATTTTCTTAAGACCTATGTTACTGAGGCAATCGTTCCTTTGTCTAATCAGTCGAACAGGTTTAATTCAGCAGAACATAGGTTCCGAGCTGTGTTGCCAATTTAGTTCTTTTGGCACTAGGTGTAGTTTTTTTTTTTTTTTCTTGTTTAGCCACTGTTTCCGAATCTTGCTTCTGGCTTCAAAGCTTGTATCAATTTATATTTACACTAATTTAACAATTCAAATATTGGCCCCGGTCAAGTGTAATAGCAGTAGTAATATCATCGCAGGTTAAGTTACTACTGATCCTAAAACAGTTAAGTTGGCATCTTTGAAATGGAACCGTAAAATTCAAAGTTGGCGTATGCAAAACTCACTGATCCAAAATTTTTCAAAAGAGTTTATGATGATGCTTAAAACATTAAATTTCAATGTAATCGGTTACGCAAATCTGAGTTTTATCCGTCAACGATTATTTCACTCATGAAGTATTAATTTCGTCATGCAACATATTAAAATACCCAGGAGACGAAAGCATAACCCAAGGTAATTGAGAACAAAGCTAGTAGAATTCAGATCAAAAGATATTTCCTCATAATTACAGGGCCCCATACGAGCATTAAACAGTCGTGAACCATTTGCGTGCGATACAGTGAGATGATCTCTGCTCGTCAAAACAACATTATCTACCATGCTTTGGAATGAAAAAAAAAAACACCAATCGACAGAGAAATAATCAAGTAAGAGGTTACGATCATTTAATACTGGAAAAGTATCACAGAAAGAAAATATCGATCGATTTCAATGGAATGGTAGCGATCTGGTTATTTTTCGGTCATATCTGTCAGGTGACTGACCTCACCACTGTTAATGGATTACAAAAATAGTTTTCTTCGCTTTCTCGTACAATTTTTGAACATAGTACAACACAAGGCCAGGTGTTGGGGTAATCAGAAAGATTGAGCTATCTTGTAAATTGGGAAGACCGTCCATATATTTTTGAATATAAGTCGACCGTGAGCATGAGACGAGTTCAAATTAGTGTAGGAAAGACAAATAAATTGAATAACACGGATATGAGTTGCCCACCCCATTCTTGCATCATGACCAGCCCATTGGCCATTTGAGTCCATGATGTCTCAGACTCCATTTTTTTCCTTAGCATGTTGTGCTGTCTCGTGGTCTACCTATGTGAGGTTGAGCAAGATTCTTTCATGCGCACGTTGTATGCGGGTCAGCCTCTTGGTTAGGTTCCATACGACATTTCGAAAAAGAGGTAAAATCTTGGCTTCCAACCTCCGATGTAAATGAAACGTAGCCAACTATGTCAATCACGAGGCAAGTTTCTTGATATTTATGAAGCTTAGCTATGTAGGGCACATGGCTAAATTGAAGACGAAGATAGTGTTATACCAATCTTTCAAGTGGGGAGGGCATGCCTTGAAAATCACCATTCAAGCCCCAACTCCTGCGGGCAGTAGGAAATACACAGTTGTCCTCGACATGAGACAGGCCTGTAATTACGAAGCCTGCCTGGCACAAGGTCATGATATTCAATCATTCAATGAGGATCAAACTCGCTACTCTAGCGAATTAGTCGGCAATACTAATGTGCGAACAACCACGCAATTGTAGCCCCACCCAGGGTTTTTTTTTTCGTTTTCCAGACGATGTTCCATCAAGATAGCCTTGCACCGCTCTTCAAGGCAAATTGAGTATAATGTAGAAAATATCTGAACCACTAAACGTCGTGTTACCCACATGAGTGACTAGACCTCTCATTAAATTGATGCAACAGTTCGGAACACCACCCTCTGTGCAATGTTATAAAAATCTTTGAAGTGTCCTCGGCTTTTGGTTGTCAGTGCAAATGATCATCTTTAGTTTGTTATTTCCAACCTTGGGGAAAGTTCAGAGCCTTGGAAAATTAATTCCACGTGAATTTATGGAAGTGAACATCGGTCAGTGTTAAAACATTTGTCTTTCTCTTCTTGTTCAATATAGAAGACTTTTGGATAAATTTTTGAACTCACTGATGTTAGTTGTTCATATATTTCTATGAACAATTGTTGAACATAAAGATTTAAATTTAAAATTTCATATTTTGTCTTATATAGAGAGTTAATTCAAATGATGGTCCACACAAATACTATTGCAGAAAACTGGTGTCATGCAAGATTCGTTCGTTAAAATTTGGTTTTATGAACTAGTGTATTTTTGTGGGGAACTGTATTTTTATATTTCAAACGAATATAATATACATTTCTTCAGAGGTATGAAATATATTTCAAGTATTCCTCGAGTCAAAAAAGGTCAAGAAAGATTGGCCTAAACTAGAAGTGCTATTGGAAGAATTTTGAATTTTCTTTACGAGTATAAAATTATCATCCCTTATGGTGGCCATTTCCTTGAATGAGTAGAAACAACTTGAAAGCCAGCTAAAATATACATGCCTGGTGACCTGGGAGCATCAGGCACCAAATAGGAATAGCAGCACCCAGCTGCACGAAGAGAAATAGGGTCAGGGACACGCCCTGATTTAGCCGGAGGAGCCGGATTATTTCTAGAAAAAGTTGCATTCGATATGGCACATGTGGGTTTTTAAATTGTTTCTCAAACAATTGTAAATTTGCATTGAGTGGGTATGCTGACTTGAACTTCGAACCTTCTCATTTCTCAACCGGATTCGAAACCAGCAATCATGAACTGTCTTACAGGGCTAAAGGGCTCCACCATGATGTTTCAAGATACAATTTCTACCTTACAACCATTCTCAAAGAAAAATAGAAATCTTGTAGAACCACGAGGAAAAGGTCGTTAGAATGCTGAAAGCAATCATAACCGTAATTAGTCATCATCATCATCATCATCAGTCGTTATATGTCCACCTCTGGACAAAGGCCTTTCCCGTCTCCTTCCATGACGATAAAGAATTGCCATGTCTTACCAGAAAACCTTTCTATCTCATCCCCCCCATCTTGAGTGTGATCTCTTCCTACTGCGTTTTCTGTCCCATGTGCATTGATCGGTTAACATTTTGATCCATCTGTTGTCAGTTTCTCCCTGCTAAGTGTCCAGCCCATTTTTTGTTGCTTAATTGATAGTATGATATTTTTTTCACCCTGGTTCGCCCACGGATCCATATTGATTTACAGATAATCGAGAGACACGCGCTCTCTATCTAGGAAATGATCGCAAACTTGTGGTGAATAAATTTGTCAGTCCGCGTGGCCCAATTTTTTTTTTCTTCTCGTTCAATAAATCTTTATCGGTTGTGTCCACTGGTCGAACACATCTGCATCTGATTATGAATCACTCATTCTGCCAGATCAGGTGAGGAATGATATTTTTTTTCCTGTTGTTTAGAAGGAAAATATTAATCAGCCAGAAATAATAATAGTCATCATTATCAGTAGCCCCAGCAGCAGCAGCAGCATTTTAACATCCGCCGTTGGACATAGATCTTCTGCAAGATCTGCCAGACATCCCAGGAGTCGTGGCGCCAGAATCTCCTGGATTTGTCTAAATCCTCACGCCCATCTTATTGTTTTGCCCGCCACAATTCTGCATATGATCAGTGGGCATTCACGTTTTGAGTCCAGCAATCTTCTGATATTCTATCTGCATGGCCTTCCCATTGCCATTTTAGTTTTCCAATAGGTTTTATGATATCTCTGATACCTGTTTTCTCCTATCAAACTGTGCTGTGTTATGGTCTCTTTGGGTAGTCAAGCATTATGCTTTCTTGACCATTCCGGGGTCTTGTTCAGAATAATACTGATACATCCTAAGAGATTCTATTGTCTAATGTTTTTAGGTTAGTTAAAGTAAAAAGTTTATATCTGAGTTGTACAATTTTGACAACTAACTGTACCCCATCCTTAGGAGAGTAAAGGTTCCCCTGCTATACAAAAGTCGGGCCTTCCTAAGGAACCTTTCATAAGCTGAAACGATGTAAAGCGGAGAAGCAATTAATTTTATGGAGAATTTTTAACGCTTTCAGATCAAAAATATCAACCTTCTATGTCTGCAAGTTTTGCACTAAGCGTAACATGCTAACAAGTCCCTTTAGGAATTCCTCAAACTTCAGCTCATACTTGGCTAAAAATAAATCAAGATACCATCAATAACGAGATTTTACAAACCAGTGAGAAATTACAGGAAATCAGGATTCGATAAACTTATTCATCAAGTTTTGCGAAAACTAAAAATTGTCTTTTTCTCAAACTACCAAGAAATAGCAAGTTCCAGGCAAAATATTTTTGTTTGAGTTGTATTTTTGGCAAGGCTAGTGAGAAATAAATTGTTTGTATAAAGGGTTGGGGTGATTGATTGATACTGCAGTCGTTATGTGTACTGCCGAGTGCAATTTGGCTCTACTTACAGATCGAAGATATTAGACAAATTCGAAAGGGGTGCCATATGGCATTTGTCCGATCGAACTTGGGGAAAATTGTTTTGAGAAAAAAAAAAAATCCCAAAAAACAGACTGGAATTGATATTTGGAAAATATAATCAATCGACCAGATCCAAGGTCCCACTTTTTTTTTAACCATGCCATCTAAATTTGAGTATGCAGAAAAAAAAACATTCTGGGTAATCACGTGATATGACGTAAGGCGTGTAGTCAAATCCCTATGGTGATTGGCTAGACCCAATGGAATTAACGAATTTGGTTTGAAGGAGTAGATTCAGTCTGATTCGGGGAAAGGATATCAAAATGTTTCAAAATTTGGGAAGCAAATGACAGTTATGAAAAGTGATCAATTAGTTGCTCTGGGTAATTATTAGTTTTCTCCCAGTACCGCCTGTCCCCTTCTTATATAAGTGTGTTACTTTATCAGCGGCTACTTTTACCGTTCTGAATAGACGGAGAGAGATGCCCTCAGTGTTGACAACGTCAAAAACGACCAACCACTCGGTGGCGATCTTGGTTTTTGTCGAAGTCAGTTCGTTGACTAACAGAGAAGAAATTGGGTAAGAAGGTGCAGGGTTGACAAGTGGAAGAGATAATCCAGACAGATGTTCGATTCCGTCTTTGAGCGACCTTTGTTGTTCTGCCTAGAGTCATCATCATCATCATCATCATCATCAGTCTTTTAACGTCCGTCGTTGGACAAAGACCTTCCCCAGGATTCGCCACAATTCTCTATCATGGGCATCGCAGAGCAAGTACTTCCTGAATTTGTCTAGTTCAGCTCTCCATCTTGTATTCTGCTAACCTCAGTTTCGTATGTGGTCTCTGGGGATCCATGGTGTAAGTCGTGATGTCCACCGGTTGTCTTTCATTCTTGCAACATAGCCTGCCCATTGCCATTTGAGTTTTTTAATAAATTCTATAATGTCTCAGATTCCCGTTTTCTTCCTCATGTCTTGTGCTGTCTTGTGATCTCTTCATGTAAGGTTGAGCATGGTTCTAGAGTCACTCGCTGCTTTAAGATTTGGGCTCTTCAAGTGAACCAACTTTTCGATCAACTAACATTAGATAAGCGTATCACGTTGCCCCCACCCAAACCAACGGGGAAGGGTTGTTTTCTGGAACCTTGGATGAAATAAATTCGATATTTATTGATTTTCAACCAGTAAGGTTGTTTTCCCTGTGAAGTTTTTTTTTTCTCTTCTTTCGAGTTTGTAACCCCAGAACACGCACCTGCAGTCGCTTCGACCAGCATCTGAAGATCCCTTTGATCTTTGGCACAACGACAGGTGCGAAGTGTCCCAACCGGACGGCTGGTGCAGTGAAGGTGTTATATAGATGCTGACAGACACAGTTCAAAGCTATGGCTGTAGTGAAATGGCGTAAAGTGAACCTTCATAAAGCGGACGATATCAGCATTTGAAAAAGATGGCCACCAAAACCACCAGAAAAGATCTAAGTTTTGATAAACTCTATTAACTATCAGCAGAAAATAACTTTGCTACGGTTCCGAATGAGCAAATTCATTACCTTTTGTACTGAACAAACCTTTAGTCTCATACCCCGTTACCTTTACAAATGAAAGCCCTCCGGACCCATAGGTGTTTGCTGGGGGTGCAATCAGGGCCTTTGTCTTCTCCTGGATCAGGCTCCTCACCGAAAGTGAAGAGGCTGGTAATCGATGGATCATCATGAGCAGTGACAGCTTAGACCCTTTCAAGTACTTTATATCTGGATACAACCGATGGACATCACGACTCACGACATGGATCCCCCAAGATCACATGCACAACCGAAGCTGGCAGAATATCAGATGGAGAGATGAGCTGGACAAGTCCAAGAAGTACTGGCTCTGCGACGCCCATGATAGAGAAGTGTGGCAAATCCTGGGGAAGGTCTATGTCCAACGACGGACGTTAAAAGACCGATGAAATCTGGATATATCTTCTTACCCCCCCCCCCCTCAAATCCTCCTGTCTCCCACTCCCATCTCGGAATATATCCCTTTGCCTCTCCATGGAGAAGTGACTGCAAACCCCTCAAAATATGGCAAGATAAGAGAACAAATTTCCGAATAGTCAAAAGTAGAAGATACCAAATTATAGTCGTAAAGCAGTACAAATAATTATACACACAGGAAAATGCCAATTAGTAGATATTCACACAACATCAACGCAACATAAGCCTATATAAGGCTCTAAGCTATATAAAGCTTTGCAGTCCCTTGTTGAAATATCTGCAAAAAGGTCTCACGAAATTTGGAAACATGAATATTTTTCTGAAAGTGGGATAATGATGTTTACTGATTCGTTCATGTGATTAGGGTGATCTGTGGTTCCTAGATAACAGCACTGTTGTGCGACTCATTACATACCCACAGTACACATAGAAGGTTTGAAGCCCCCCTGGTCCCCAAAACAAAACAAGACAAAAACATTCTTTTAGGTCTTTGTCGATTGCGTAGGGTATGAGAAATATTGTTCTTATATTGTGTGGGAGACGGTAGAAAATAGCTGTGAGTTAGATGTGGCGAGAAGATGTTGACGAAGACAAAGTATTTTGCCTACATGCAGTGTGGTGGATGACACAATGAGCCTACGTCACTGGAAATGTTGAAGAAGGAAGAGAGATGTATAAAGAACATGCGTGCCGAGTACGAATGTAGACACAAATATCAAATGGAGACAAAAAAACACATACAAGTATTGAGATGACCGAATGAAAGATACATTTAATCCACGAATAAAGAATGGAAATGAAATACATGTAATGGAAACATTAATACATCCAATCGTGTAAAAGGAGAGAAGAGAAGAGGCCTGTTAGGTTAAGAGTGTTCCTACACGTAAAAATGTAATATAGAAAGGAATGAGATTGTAGGAGACACGTGGCATAACGGGTCTAATGTCATTTGGTTTATCTATTAAATGGAGCCTGATGAGTTGTTTCTGTTATAATGGGTGGCATAGTTGACCACGCTTGATTATAAAAAGAGGTGGTTAGTTCAGATTAGGTGCAAGACGGAACTAAAAGGGGCGAAATGGTGAGCACAGCGTTTGTGTTGTCGCCAACATTTGCATTTGGTAGCTATAAAGTTCTCTATTAATTCTCACATCTAGGAAGATAAACGAAAAGACAATATGCAACGTGCACAAGAGAGAATCGTACTCAACATCACATGGAAAGATCAAAATACAGCATAGTTCATTAGAGGAAACAGGAGATTGTATAAACTATCACAAAACTGAAATAACAATGGGCTGGTCATATTGCAAGCACGTCAGAAAACTGCTGGATATCACGACTCATAAAGTGCATCCCAAGAGATCATATTAGAAACTTAAGCCAGCAGAAATGATATGGCGTAGTGAACCAGAAAAGCTGAGAAAGTATTGGCTTCTTGAGGGAAAGTCCAATGAAGGAAGCTAGAAGGCTGATGGTGATGATTAATAGGCCGCTACAGTTTTGTTCATCTTCAAAATACACTACAGTTTATTCACTAGAAAAGATTTCTCTTTATTGAATGGAAATCCCTCAACATCGAAGAAAATTTGCTAAAATCGTGACTCAATGGCGTTCAAAACAAACAGATCTGCAATTCCATCCCCCAAACTCCCGACATTGTCCAATTCATGATTTACGAGCATCACGCGTTCATGGCACTTTAATAACCAGTTGGGATTTTGTTTGCGATCCACAAGGATCAATATTCAGAAATGAATTAGACGACATAATCTAGAGCAGTTATCCCCAGTGATGGGGGCACAAAAAGATTCAAGGGTGCAATTGAAAACAAAGGGGTAATAACGGGGGCCTTAGAAGACAAGGGATGGTGGATGGACAAAAAATGAATATAAATCAATCCTTCCTACGCATGCAAGCTGATTTTACAGGCTCGATTATTCTTATATTGAATATTCAAGTACGTGTAGTTACTTTTGCAATTTTATTCCTGGTAATAAAATGAATGCTGAATTCAAAAATAATAATAAAAGTTCAGTGTATCATTTTTGACTAACTATAGGGGGGGCAGTGCTCATAATTGATATGGTTCAAAAGGTGGCGGTAGTCCGAAAAGGTTAAAGAAACATTGATTCAGATGATGCAATCGGTAAGAAAGATTATATATATATATATATATATATATATATATATATATATATATATATATATATATATATGATCATGAATTGCGTTATGTTATATTGAAACTCTTATTTGGTTTATATGATTTACCGTATTTACACATTGGCCTAGACAACGTAAATAGAATAAACAATTTATTCAATTTACGTTATCTCGGCCAATTGATACAGTCACCGTGTATTAACGGCGGATCATTTTAAATAAGAGTTTCAATATAACATATCGCAAT
This sequence comes from Thysanoteuthis rhombus, assembly GCA_963457665.1. Classification (NCBI taxonomy): domain Eukaryota; kingdom Metazoa; phylum Mollusca; class Cephalopoda; order Oegopsida; family Thysanoteuthidae; genus Thysanoteuthis; species Thysanoteuthis major. The sequence goes on from OY735219.1 coordinate 30,775,933, forward strand.
TTATCATCAGTCTGTCGGATCGTACATCCGCTTCCTAAACACACACACACACACACACACACACACACACACACACACACACACACACATATATATATATATAACGATTTTAATATTCTCCAAGTAACTGTATCTCTCTAGTCAGCCTGGGATCTCTCAAGCGGTCATTACAGGGAAAATAAACATACATGTAGGTTTTTAACGTCTCACACCCACACATAGCCACATACATACAAACACATCCGTTTCCAAGTCCCCCCATATACTCATGCACACGCGCACACATACACACACAACAGCCGTACATATCCTCATATCTGCACAATATAATACGCCTACATGCACGCATGTTCACATAGGATAACATCAAACATGAGAAAGAAAACATTAGTACCAGAAAGTAGGATATAAAACTGCATTCTCCCAATAGTCACCTATGGAGCTGAGACGTGGAACCTAACCAAAACTAAAACTGAGAACCATGCAACGTGCACATGCGAAAATCTTGCTCAATATCTCATGGTGAGATCGCAAGACCGTGCAGTATGTTAGAGAATAAGCAGGGGACAGATATATCAGAGAATCCTTCAGAAAACTCACAGAGAATATGCTGGTCATTTGGCAAGAATGTCAGACTTCCGCTGAACATCCCAACTCACGACGTGTATCCCCTGATATCACGTACAAAACAATGGTTTGCAGTGAAAAAAAGAAGGCGTGACGAACTTTAGGGAGTACAGGCTTCATGGCGCCCATTATAGAGAGATCTGGCGAATCTTGGGGAAGGTCCATGTCTAACGACAGACGCTAAAAGGCTGCTGCTGTTACAGAACTTGTGATTTTCATTCATTGGGATAAACAAAAATAATAAAGTTCAATTTCTAACCACATTCATATCATATCGTAACATTATTGTAAGGGTGCGTATCATCGAAACACTTGAGGATTATTTGTAGTTTTAGAGAAAAAACAATCAGAGAGAGAGAGAGAGAGAGAGAGAGAGAGAGAGGGGGGGGGGAGAGGTAGAGAGAGGAAGGGAGGAGAGTGTAGAGGGAGAGACTTTTTCCTACAAGAATTTCATAATGAAAAAGGGGTTTTCTTCTTTTTCTTTTCATCCCTTTTATTCTTTATTTTTTCTTCTTTGTCGTTATTTTCCCTTCTTTCTTTTAGTGTTTTCATTCCTTATTTTTTTCTAGATTCTTCCTTTCTATTCTCTTTTGTTATTTCCTTTTCTTTCTCCTCTCTTCCCTTCTTTTCATTTTCTCTTTCAATTTGTTTAGTTTCCCATTTTCTTCCATTTTCATTTTTTTTCAGTTGAGCTTTCTCTTTCGTTTTCTCTCTTTTCTTTTCTTTTTCCTCCCCTCTCCTTTCTCTCCCTCTCTTTCCACTTCTTTCCTCTTCGCTCCCCTTATTTTTTCTATCTTTTTCCTTCTCTCCCTTCCCCTTTTCTCCGTCTTTTGCTTTTCTCTTCTTTCCCTTTTCCCTTGGTTTCTCTTCCTCTTTCTTCCCCCTTTCTCTTTCATTTTTTCTCTTCCTCTTTCCCTTTCTTTTCTCTCTTCTCTCTTTAACATTCTTTTTCTTACTGCTCTTTCTCTTGAGCTTTTTTTTAGTTTCTCCTAGTTTTTTTTTTTAACATTTTTTTTTCGTGTCCGTGTTCTATTTCTATTCTTTCCTTCCTTCCTTCCTTCCTTCCTTCCTTCTTTTTTTCCTTTTCTTTTCGTTTTTAATTTTCCATCCCTCTTCCTTTCCTTTTCTCCCCTTCTTTTTTTCATCTCCCTCTTTGTTCATTTTTCATCTTCATTTCTTCTTCTCTCTTTCTTTTTTTTCTTTTTCTCTCCCTCTTTGTTTATTTTTCGTTTTTCGTCTTTCTTTTTCATCTGCTCCCCCCTTCTGATTCACAAAAAATCACTAAATCGACTTTGATTTTCTAGTTTTAGGCCCCAAGTACCCCCCTTGCAACCCCAGATTTTTCTCCCAATTTACAAACGTTGTGATTAATCGAATAATAACGGCTTTGATTTTGTATTGTTTGCTTAATAAAATCCCACTTGACGATCAACGCAATATGACAAGGCAAACAGCAACAGACGATAAAATATCAGCAGTTAAAGCACGAGAGAAAACACATGAAATCACACGAAAATTTTGCAAGTAAAAATGCTGCACATATTTGTGCGTCAATCTTGTCTCATTGTCTAAATAATTTTCTTGTTTCTACAATGAGTAATTGTCGTATTTGTTCTTGAAGTTATTTACTGCCTTTTTCCTTTCCAGTATATCTTAATCGAGTTTTTCCAGTGAGTACCAGTTGTTTATAATTCTTTCGAGAGAAAACGTTTTTGTTGAGTATTGAGCAACGTGAAAATCTAGGCGTGGGAAGAAAAGTCCGTTGACGAAGAAGGGCAAGGTTTTGGGCGGAAGAAATAAGTAGGGACATAATGAGATAAAAACTCAGAGACTGGATCATGATCACTAGCAACAGTCTTTCAGTGTCAATCACCAAGCCTCTCTATCATGGGCGTTGCGGAGTCAATAATTTCTGAACTTGTCAAGCTCGTCACGCCATATCATTTTTTGCTGGGCGCAGTTTCACAAATGATTGTTGGGATCCATATAGTGAGTTGTGATGTTGTAGGCCTGCTTCAAAGGTGACCATCTGGGGGAGGCATTTGTTGAACACCCTTCTTTTTAGGACAGATGAGATTTTCTTGTCTTTGAAGGCAGAACTTGCTCAACTGTATGTTTGCCAACTTAGAGTGATTCTTTTTCTCTTATGAACTGTGCTATCTTATGATCTTTCCATTTAATGTTGAACATGATTCTCTCCAGAATATGTTGCATGGTCAGTCTTTTGGCTACGATCCATGTTTCAGCACTATAGTTATCTCCCTTTTTTTCAATTCTCAGATCTCCCCTTGCCAATATCGAATTAAGATGAAAGAAATAATGGGATTGAGAAAACTTCAAGCTATTGACTTTTACTTGAAACAAAAAGACACATTTTTGTAATTGACTGCACAATGTAAGCTTCTATCCTTCCCTTTTCAACTCATTGAGCCCATAGTACCGGTTTACTGGTTCAACGCCCCAATGTCTCACCACCGTAATATCGGCAAACCCATAGGATCATCACCATTATCTTTCATAATCATCATCATCAGTAACAGCAACAGCAGCCTTTAGCATCCGTCCTTAGACATAGACCCCCTGCAAGACTCATCAAACCTCTCTATTATTAACCTCACCGAGCCAATGCTTTATGGATTTGTCTAGTTCATCACATCATCAAGTTTTCTGCTGGCCATAGTTTCGCATATGATCTCGGGGGACCCACCTAATGAGTCTTGAATCCAGCGGTTGTCTCACATTCTTGCTACATGAACAGCCCACTGCTATCTGAGTTTTCTAATGGTCTCTATGATATATCCGATTCTTATTTTTCTATCTAATACACTGTGCTGTCTTGTGACCATTCCGTGTGATGTTGAGCATGGTTATTTCCTATGCATGTTTCATAGTTCTCAGCTTGAGTGTCAATCTTTTGGTTAGGTTTCACGTTTCAGCTCCATAGGTGACGATCGAAAGGATGCATTGGTTGTATATACTTCTTTTTAGGACTAATGGGATTCGAAGGCTGAGCTTGCTTTACCGAAAGCTTGCCAACTTAGAGTGATACTTCTTCTGATTTCTTTTCCTTTTGAGGATCTCGTGGAGATTAATTGTCTTTAGAAGCACTGCTCAGTTCCTTTGGGAAAAGATTATTGTATTGGCTGCAGACTTTGTTCACATATTTTTGCAAATAATTGTTGTGACTGTATGAAATGGATTGAGACGCCTATCAAGCCAGTTTTTCAGGATTGAAAAGGAGGCGGGTAAATTTCATATGCACTGAAAAGCCCATGAAGCTTATTACGATCAAATTGTTTACGATGGAGACAATCCCAAAAGTGACCTCGAGTTAACATTTGGAATATTTATTGTAGTGTAAAAGAAAGTGTACAATTTGTATATAAAAGCATACATCCACTGATCATATTTACACAACATCGTAATCGCAGACATTTGCATTAACGATGGTGTAAAACACCATGATTCTTTTGAAACTTTGCGACATTTGTAGATAGCACAACGTTCTCCAGTAATCTATTCCATAATCCCATTGCTCTGATTTGGACCCCTAAAAGTGGGGAAAAAAAATCATTTCCTCGATTTTAACCTCTAAAAGTGAAAAACAACTTCCCCTCAATTTTAATCCCTAAAAGTCAAAAAAAAAAATCCCTCCCTCAATTTCGACCCGTAAAAGTAAAAAAAAATTTACATCTCCATTTTGCCCCCAGAAAATAAAAAAAAAATCTCCACCTCCATTTTGACCTCTTGAGTGGAAAAAAAGTGAATAAAAAATCTGCCTCTAAACTTTGGCCCCAATAATAAAAATGAAATTTTCCCCGATCATTACCGTTAAGATTTTTTAAAAATCCATTCGATTTTGATACCTAAAGGTAGAAAAAATAATTTCTCCTTTGATTTTGACACCTAAAAGTTGAAAAAATTCCCTACTCAATTTTGACCCTTAAAACTGGAAAAAAAAAAGATTATTTTGTATTTTGATTCCTCAAAGTGGAAAAAATATTGGACATATATGTGGGAAAAAATCCTCTCCCCGATTTTGACACCTGAGAGCGGAGAATAATTTTCCTATGATTTCGACCTTAAAAGTAAATAGAAAATTACCGCTTGATTATAATCTCAGAAATCCATTGGATTTTGATTTCTAAAAATGAAAAAAAAATCTTCAATCGGAAAAAAAATATCCCCCCAACCTCTAGAAGAGAAAAGAAAAAGGAAATTTCCACTATATTTCGCTGCCTGAAAGCGAAAAATGGAAATTCCTTATTGATTTCGACCCCGAAAAGTGAAAAATAAAAGTTCCCCCAATGTGATCAACATAAACTCTTATCCCCAAATTTTGTGTTTTGGAAAAGTGTGCAATAATGGTACTACTTCAAAAATGTACCAATCAAAACACTACTATTCAAGGTACTTATGTACCACCATCAAACATCGCAATATGAGATATGTCAAAAAAATATTTTTTGATTCTTCCTGAATAAGGACAGCATGTACGTCACATTTTTGTCTTCGAGGACCGACTTGAGAGAAAAAAGAATAAAGAAAATATTCTTTTATTACGTCACCAAAAAACATTTTTTTATTACGTCACCAAAAAGGATTTTTACAATTGACGATAATCACGTAAATAAACCCCTTCCCTGAATTAAAACCACACAAAAAAAGCGAAATAATAACCCATACATCCTCTCGATTGTCACCTATGGAGCTAAAAATGGAACTTAAGCAAAAGATTGACACTCAAACTGAGAAGCATGCAACGTGCACTTGAAAACCCACATGGAGAGAGCACAAGACAGCACAATATGTCAGGGGAAAACAGGAGTCCAAGACATCATAAAATCTTTTGGAAAACTCAAATGACAATGGGCTGGTCATGTTGCAAGAACAGCAGACAACCGATGGACATCGAGAATCACAACATGGATCCCTAGAGGTCACATGCAAAACCGAGGTCGACAGAATACGAGATGGAGAAACGAACGAGAAAAATTCAGAAAGTATTGGCTTCGCAACGCCTGTGAAAGAAAGGTCTGGCGAATCCAACAGCTGAAGAAAAAAGACTGATGATGATGATGATGATGATGATATACATTTTTTGGAGGATGGTTTTTAAAAACTCTTCCCGGGGATCAGATCTGTACCCATAGAAGATTTCATGGATTTATATCAAGTAGTTTTTGCGGTAGGTGAGTACAGACAGATTGCAAGCCAGAGAGACTTTTGACGAATTATGATAAGGTTTGTACGATCTTGAAGTCTACAGAATCTTTTAAAAAAAGAAAGGTTTTAGCACATTACATGATTTTTCAGATCTGGATGTACAAATCTCTGGAAAAGATTTCAAATATAATTTCAACTGATGTAATCTCACAGCACAAAATAAATTTATAAATTCGATGGGTGCCAGAAAGCATAGAATGGAGTAAAATTTCTTAATGTATGTTTTTTTCTGTTTTAGAATCTTTTAAAAAATTTCTTGAGGGTGTTACTTTTTTCGAAGTCGTGCTAGGGATCAAGTTCACCCCCAAGTCATTTAGGTGAAGCAATGCTATTCACATCCAGGGTTGCTAGATGTTGCCAGAAACAGGCAAAAATGTCCCAAAAAAAGTCAAAAGCCAATATTGTCTATAAAACATCGCAATATCGAAGGACACACCAAAAATGGGAATGTATTAAAGATACTTCTGTAACAAAGTAAACTTTCTGTTCCGCACAAATAGCAGAAAGTAAGCGTCCAGTTTAGCACTACAATCAGGTCTCACAGCGAGACACAGATCATCCTTGTTTTTTTGGCGAAACTGATTCTTTTTTATGCATGGTCTTTATCTGTGTGTCTCTTTCCACTTCTATAATCCTATCTGTAAAGAAGAAAAAGTGAAATTCAGATAATTGTTGTGTTTTAAAAACATGATATCTTTTCTCTGATTAATCAAGAATTCTGCATAATTGATCAACAGGTTTGCAGATTAATCCGTAATTTTGCTCTGGCTTCACTTGAAAAAATGTCTTCTTTTTGATTGTGAAATCTTCAAATGTCCAAGAATATTTCAACTCCTTGACAGTGGAAAGATATTGAAAGCTTCCTTGTGACTGGATAGAAATGTTACGTTATTCTCGGCCTATTGCTATTATTTTTGAGTAATTCCCCGCGCAGTCAAAAATTGTTTTTTTTCTTTACGAAATATTCAGCTCCAACTTTCATTGTGAATTTTCGTTAGATTGTTTTTGTTTTTTGATGTAAGGTTTCTCGGAGGATAGAAAGAATTAAAAAAAAAAATTTCTATGCTTAAGAGTTAATCGTTACGTTATCCTCCGATAAGGGAATTATTTTTCCAACTTTTAAAATTGTGAAAGCGATAATTTGCTTTCCATTCTCTCTTCCTTCCTTTCCTCCTCTCTTTCTTGTTTTTATTCTCATTTATATCTAATACAATAATATTACACACACACACACACACACACACACACACACACACACACACACACATACACACACACACACATATATATATATATATATATATATATTGATTACTTTTAATCATTAATAATTATCCCCTCTTAACAATACTGCAGAGAGCGAAAACGTCGACAGATTGTTATGTGTAAATTTGTAAATAAACATTCAATAATTAGATCCAATGACTTTGTCGGATGAATAGTCAATCCTCGATAACGTCCGACAATAAACGTTATGTGTAAATCTATCAAGTTCAAAATATCTTCTACATGTTGCAAGACGAACATAATCTGCCATTACAAAACTCGTACCTACATTTCCTACAACCTCAGCAGGAATGCCAAATCAGCCATCTTTGGTTAGATGTAGCCGACCCCCCCTCCCCATTTCTGCCGATAAAAACCTATCGTCGCAAAGGCAGCAGGACAAGCCCTTCCTCCCTGGAGAGCACCCCAGCCTGGTAATAGGCAAAGTAACCTTTTTTGGACCACAGGCTGAATCCTTAGAAGTTCGACCGCAAGTTGACTTTGATACAGAATCTCTCATCACCCACATCCGAAATAAACAACATTTGTATTCTAGAAGGTTTTTGGAGCATTCGTTTTGGAGCAACTACGAGACTTATTACACTTTATTTTAAAAACGTAAATTATTTTTAAAAAATGATCTCCGAGAGGGAAAAAAAACCCTAATATTTGTCTAAAACGAGAAAAAACCAATCAAATATAGCGTGAGATCAGGCTGTTTTAATTCTGTGTTTCCGTGTTTTCAAAATTTACCGGCAAAACTTCACTAATGGGTGTTGACAGCTTATTGAAAAATGATAGATTAGAAGATCATCATTTGATTTCTACGCCTATTTAGAAAATAGCAGTCGAAAGCGTAATTGCACTTGAACTAGAAATCAAATTTCAATTTCATTTGAAGAAAGCATAACCCTTGGAAGACTTGATCGGCGTTGTATACAGATCGTATCTAGAACGACTCTTTCGTTTAGTAAAAAAAAAGGAAAGAAAAAGAAAAGAAAAAACTGAGGAGTCTCCAACTTGACCTCTGGCCTTGAATACTTACAAAAAACTTTTGATTAAAAAAACAAAAAAACACAAAAATACCTTTGTATTTGATTATTCGTTGTTCTTACATTATGATTACCAAAATTTCATCATGGTATGAATAATGTATATTAAACAAAAAATTCAGAAATAATCAAATTAAAAAAATTAAAATTAAAAGAAATGTCTCTATAAAAACATTAATTTTCAAGATCGTTTTGTTTTAACCGAAAATAACCCTTTTATATAAGTTGTGTAAAAAAAAAAACGTCAATAAATGAAAATAAAGGTTATAAGTAAAATAAATCACCAAATGAATCAAAAAGTGTGGGGTATTATCACAAAGGACCACATTTTTTCCCGAAATTTGGATACTTGGAAACAGTATGTGGCATTTTTCAATTTTCAAAGCTGGATAGACTAGATCCGCCTCAGTCTATTCATATGACCCATACTTTTTAATCTTGGTACCAACTTAGTCACCCGTCTGTGGATTTTTTTCGAAAAGATATTTATCCAAGTACGGCGACCACGACTGAACAAATTATTCGAGGTACGGGCGGACATGTCGTATAATAAATGAAACGATTCTTTGTCTATATAAGTGAGAGTAAGCTTGTTCAGCCCGAATGCTCTGCTCGTCTTAGCAGTAGCATTAGTAAAATATTTGGAATATGAAAGGTTGTCAGTTATTACACCAACCAAGATCCTTTTTAACGTGCACAGGTGGTGGTGATGACAGCAGCAGCAACAACGACAATCGTGAGGAGAGGTCAAGGAATCAAATAAACAGGATTGCACCATTTTTTATCGCTGGCGACGCACAAAAGGTGAAATTTACCTGAATGTCTAGGGATAATGTATCAGACAGTGGTCCGGTCACGGGTTTCGAAGGGTTAAAAGTCGGCTTGGTTTAACAGATCGTCCAGTGTCAGCCTAATCCCGGGTTGATCAACATTTGTAGCGGTTTTGTTCTGTACATTTCTTCTTCTTTGGCCCGACACCATTGAAAGAAAGCCGCCCTGTGCTGTCAAATAAAAGAAAGACTCCATTGCATAACGCGTTACCGTGATGACTCGCGAGAAAGGTAAGACGAGGAAATCCCAAGAGCGTACTGGTGTGCCAGTCGAAGTGGAAGTAATAAAACCTCACCATTTGTGACTTATCTATAGAACTAGTTGAGGAATTTCCCGAAAACTTCCACTATTATAAAGCAATGTCACCATAACATGAACTTCATCGCTTTCCCAGACATCTTGGTGCCCAAGAGAGGACTTTTGATGTTGAGGATGGAATCGCACTAATTACATCACCTTGGGGTAGACACTGGTTGGAACAAAAACTAGATCTAACATTTTTTCAATTTTTATTACATTTTCATCATCATCATCATCATCAGTCTTTTAGCGTCCGTCGTTGGACATAGACCTTCCCCAGGATTTGCCACACTTCTCTATCATGGGCGTCACGGAGCCAGTACTTCCTGAACTTGTCCAGCTCGTCTCTCCATCTAACATTTTGCCGGCCTCGGTTGCACATATGGTCTCGGGGAATCCATGTTGTGAGTCGTGATGTCCATCGATTGTCAGCCATTCTTGCAACATGGCCAGTCCACCGCCATTTGAGATTTTTTATGGATTCTATGATGTCTCTAACTCTTGTCTTTTCCCGGATGTGCTGTGCTGTTTTGTTGAGACAGGATTGTCGAATGTGAGACAGGATTGTCGAACGTGCCAAAGAATTCTACCAAAAACTTTATTTGTCCAAACAAGGACTGCAAAACAATGAGCAAGATACGCAAGACACGGGCAAACAACTATTACATTTTAACATTGCTTTAAAGTTTAAAATCATTTACCACTTTGATTATTATTTATATTAATTCAGTATAGTTATATCATAGTAATTTCATAGAGAAAAAAATTGAAAATAAAATGCAATGACGTTTTTTACATACATTGAATAAGGTCGTTTTATAAATTAAGTTATTTCCCCCCCCCCCGTGTCCTGCACTCAGTCATAACCAATTCGATGGAACTCTGAGTTGAACAAGGAATCAAAACTACAGATAGAAGATTGCGAGGGTCTCAGTGATACATGGAATCATGCTTCTTTCAAAACTATTGTCCCCAAAGAATTGCTGATATATATATATATATATATATATATATATATATATATATATATATATATATATATATATATATATATATATACAACTTACACCTATATTGATGATCCTGTCCTTTTTGGTGGGTATTACGTTGATATATATATATATATATATATATATATATATATATATATATATATGTATATGTGTGTGTGTGTGTGTGTGTGTGTGTGTGTGTGTGTGTGTGTGTGTGTGTGTGTGTGTGTATAATTTTACGCATAGTTTGAAAAACAAGCGAAAATGAAATCTAAATTCACGACCTCGAACCAAATTCGATAAATGGTAGCAAAAGTAGAATTTTCTCCCTTGGCTGGGTGATCTCCTAACTCTAGCCATCAAATTTCTTTCAGCTCCGCGCGAAATTCCATCACGTCTGCCCGATTGAGCAGCCGGGCGATTAATGAACTGAGAAATGGTCAGCTGGCCAAGTTTTGCGAGCGGAAACCCAATTTTGGCGAAACACGACCCACCTTCGATCGGTGTAACTGATTAAAACGACATTTAGGCTTGTCTGGGACGGCGAAACTAATCGAAAAAAAAAAAGACCTCACGCCACCCAAATTTGATCACTTGAGGCTTCTATAGTCACGTACATCAATCATTTTTTTCTCTCCCAATCTTTCATAGTTCAGAAAGTGTCTATTGTTTCTCTCTCTCTCTTCTTCATGTGATGAAAAGTCAAATGGAGTGAGGAACGTTAGGAAGATTGTGTAGCACCAATTGTGAAATTAATGAATGTCTGCTCGACCCGAAAATCAAGATTGAAAATCCTATTTTTTACCTCGGCACCGATGAAATTGGTACCAATTAGAATTGCACTTGTGGAAAACAAGGGAAAATTGTGTATCCGATTAAGTTATTAATCATTAATCATTAATATTTTTTTTAAAACGATCTTCAGAATCAACATCCCATTAAGACAGCAGTTTGATATTGTTAGTTTATCTCAAGTAGGGACGAACAAAAATTTTCAGCGTGAAATCAAAACCTGAGAAAAAAGCATTAAACTTCATGAAAGAGATTATTTTATCGTCGAATTCTCGGCGTATTATTAAGAAATATTGGGAAAAATTTGCAAGTAACTTTCTGCGACTCAACTCTAAAAAAACCCGGAGAATCTCTTATAAAATTGACAGCATAAAAAGTAGTAAATGTGTTAACAGAAATGGCGGTAATAGAAATGGATGTACCGATATATACCGAAAAAATTAATAATGTTTACATTTAAAAGAAAAAAAAATGTGCACATTTAAAAAAATCTGTAACTGTTCGGAGAGAACTCTTAATTTGGGGAAAAAATGCAAACAAAATTAGGTTGATATTTTTATTCTTTTCGACTCTTTACCCCGATTTGATAAAATATGATTTAGGGTCTTGATTAGAAAAAGAAAAGAAAATCACACTATATTAAATGAAACGGGTTATTCTTATTGATTACTTTTGATATTTTTTAAAATGTATATTTTTCATTCTTTCTCTTTCGTGGTTCGACTGAAGTTCATGCAGAAATGATATATCAACGCTAAATAATTATATGTACAGATATGAAAAAAAAAAATTTGCCGAATGTATTTCTCTCACATTTTCCCTTCTGCTTTCTAATTCGCCTTTTACTGCACATGAACTTCAGTAAAACAAAAGTCATGTGCAACAATCATATTGAGAATAAGAACTTAACTGTCAAGATAGAAGATGCAAAACTGGGGAAGGTATATCATTGCTTTAACCTAGGACAACGAATCTACATGAAATCCTCAAAAGAGGAGGAAATCAAGCGAAGAATCACTTTGAGAAGGCATGCCTTCGGCAGAGCAAGCTCAATTTTCAAAAACCTGCCGATCCCAATATTCCTAAAAAGAACACTATACTACCAATGCATTTTCCTGATAATCACTTATGGAGCTGAAACATGGAACCTAACCAAGAGACAGACCTGCAAACTGAGAATCATGCAGCGGGTGCATGAGAGAATCATGCTCAACCTTACATGGAGATATCACAAGACAGGACAGTATGTCAGGGAGAAAACTTGACTCCGAGACATGAAAGAATCTATTAAAAAACTCAAATGGCAATGGGCAGGCCATATTGCAAGACTGGCAGACAACCCTTGGACGTCACGTCTCACAACATGGATCCCCAGAGATCACATGCAAAATCGAGGCCGATATAAAAAAATGGTGGAAAGATGAACTAGACAAATTCAGAAAATACTGACTCTGCGACGCCCACGATAGAGAAGGGTGATGGATCCTGGGAAAGGTCTATGTCCAACGATAGACGATAAAAGATTGATGATTATGAGTTCTTTTGATCTATGGTGTCTTGGTTGCGCAGCAATATCAGATGTAAAAGTTAATTTTTACTAAGTTGAAATTATTGAGAAACTAAATAGATCCATGAATAAAAAAAAAGTGAAGTAGTTGCATATATTCTGCTATCATTCCTTTCTATCTCTTAGCCATAACAGCCCAAACTTCCGTCGCTAGGGGCTCACTTCTCGATGATACCTTGGTTGTACGATTTTTCTTTGAGCTTCTTCATGGCAGACACTAGCACCAACGCTATCATCAAATGCCTGTTGACTTCAAACTAAAATAATCCTCACTTGAATTGTGACATTTTTATCATTCGTATTTACTGGTGTAGAGTTATTTCCTGACGATCTCGTTAGGTCCTGATCCTCTACTATTTACATTCTCTCTATCGAGCTACTAGCTGAATTTCTTTCGTTCGATTTTTCCAACGATTTTTTCTTCATGCTCTTTATTTTAGCCTAAAACGTATGTACCAGTTATATAATATTTTTTGTTTAGAATTGAAAGTTTATCTTCCATCAACGCTGAATAATCAAATGTAGAATGTGAAGAAAAATATTTACTGGGTGTATGTTCCTTATTTCAAACTTGTTATCATTTGGTATTCATATGAACGTTTCCGCTTTCTGTCTTTATTCTTATATGTAATGGGACTTTCTTTGTGATTTTATTTCTACCAAGTGTCTGGATGCATGTACTCCATTATTTCCCAAACCAATATCGCCGGAATACTTTCAGAATACTTCTGGAATACTTGATCTGTGACTTTCAAAAATGGCATTGACCCTTCTCATCCGAGCTTCTCTTCACGAAGTATCAAATTTTTCGCGCCCAAACCAAAAATGTTCTCTCACGTAGCAACACGTGATTTCCTGATATTTCCAGATTGCTGTTACATTAGTAACTTCTTCAATACTTAACTATTATTGATTTACCCTGTCCTACAACAGTACCATTTACCAGCCTTAGACTTGTAAGTGTATTTCTTGTAGAACATTCAATCATCTTTATGCAGAGTTGCATAATGAAGTCCGCGAAAGCAATTATTTTCTCTCCCTTTTCTGTAATAATCTTCAGTAAGAAAAGCAAAAAACAACAACAAAAAACAAACCCAACAACAAACAAACAACAACAAAAAAAAAATGCAATCTTTCGCTTAATCACGGTAAATTGGAAGGAAAATGGGGCTAATTGTTTGATAACACCTGTTTGAAAAAAAAAAACACCCCAGGTTTTGGTAGACCAAGCTAAATATTTGAGAACCAGAAGATCCCACTTGTCCCAAAAAGAAAGATACACAGCCAATGCATCTTCCTGATAGTTACCTATGGAGATGAAACAGGGAGCAAAATCAAAAGACTGACCCTCAAATTGAGGACCATGCAACGTGTGCATGAGAGAATCATGCTCAACCTCACATAGAGAGATCACAAAACAGGACAGTATATCAGAGAAAAGACATGAGTCCGAGAGATCATAGAAACTAAAATGGCAACGTGTTGGACATGTGGCAAGAACGTCAGACAACCGCTGGATACCACAACTCACAAAATGGATCCCTCGAGATAATACGTGAAATTGGGGCCGGCAGGAAATAAAATGGCACGACGAGCTAGACAAATCCAGAAAGTATTGATTCTGCAACGCCCATGATAGAGAGGTCTAGCGAATCATGGGGAAGGTCCATGTCCTACAATGGACGCTAAAAGGACGATGATGATGGTGATTCCCCTTAAATGAGATATTCCTCAAAGCAAACAATAATGATTATTTCGCTTGCAGTCTATCATCCGATCTAAACGGGATATAGCTGTCAACACCACCTGGCATTGCCTGACTATACAAAAATCATGCGACAACGTTAAGGCGTGCTGATTGAAGATGGGGTAAAATGTATTCTTCTTTTATTTGGTCAAATGAATTATTTATTTTACTTTTTAATGAGCATGAGATTAGTATGCAGTTTAGTTCTGTGAAGATAAAACTATTTGTTTTCCTGCAAATAATCTTAATCTAACGATCAAACTATTTGTTGTACATTTAAATATTCTTTCTAAATTAGCGGTATCAAATATGGTATGATGATCGATTTATCGACAATTCGAGTAATTATTGACTTTATTACGTTCCGAATCTACATTATAATTGATGTAAATTTGATTTTCTTGTTTTAGCCAAAAACTTTCGCTTCATTCTTTGTAGCAAAACAAACAAAAAAAAAAAAATTTAAACTTAAAAAAAAAAAAATTATGGTATAGTTCGTTTGTTCAGTTTAACCGGGATCAGGGCAAAATTCCAACCAGACAAACATTACCGTAATTGGTACTGTATAATAAGATTGTTTATCGAGTCTCAAATTCTAAATGATTCACCGACATGAGTTGGTTTGTTTTCAAACACATTCATTCAGCAATGAAGAAACCTTTAAATTCATGAAAAAAAATGTGTAATTGTTTAAAATGTCCAATGGATACCAGTAAGATCGCATGAAATTTAAGATTGATTCAATTAAAATAGAATTAATTCAAGAAGGCATAGAAGACTGATAAATATGACTAAAACTCCGAGGCGAACGCGTCCTATTTTTATGTAAATAGAACTTAAAAGTCTATTAAATATTGATGATAATTGAATGACAGAATGTAAAGTTTTATTTATTTTGAAATTGCTCAAGATTATACCTGTTTTGCTTTTAAGTAAAATGAAAAATCGATCGAATGTTAAAAATCGAAAGTAAATCAGGCTTTGTTCCTAAGTGTAAGCAATTCTCACTAAACGCTCGGTTTACAGCCTAATTGACACAAAACGAACTGAAACACTAGAGTAAATTTGAATAAAAACCATCGTTCATTTGTTTTGTTTAGTTTAAAACTTTGTTACAGATAATACTTGCTTAATTGTGAGGGTAGCTAAAAATAAACAAACTACATCAAACCGCAATTTCAATCAAACACACCATTTTTTTTTCTTACAAGTTTTCCACTTTTACCGGTGCCGTTTTTACTGGGAGACATTTTAGCGAGAATCTTGAACTGTGACCACATGCACCTGTGAGAAATGTTCATTATTTTCCGTATCACCGATCATTTTGTCGGAGATATCTTTGAACATGATCAGACCATCTGTACAGTTCACGACGCAAGAAGAAGATAACAACATACTACTTTTTATTCTGGACGTACTGGTAACCTACTCATACGGAAGATGGATACACTTACTGTAGTATACAAGAAACCTACACATACAGTTTATCAGGATTTTATTCAAACCACTCTATCTGCGTAAAGAATGGGTTAGTTAGGTGTTCAAAAAAATGGGACAGCAGCTCTCAGCAGTGACTCTAAGATAGAGGAAGACGAAATAAACAATATAGGCAAATATTATCATCATGAAAAAAGATGGTAGCGAAAGCTTGAAAAACAGCATGAAGGATACTGGTTTTGTCCCAACCATCCACTTTCCATATGCAGAGGGGATAACAGAGAGGATAAAGAGTCTGAAGTCACTATAACATTCGGATTACTTTTAGTAATCCTTACACTTTTCAAAACTTGATTACTACAGTAGGTCTGCCACGAGATGCGAGTCTGATCAATAATGCATAATATACCCTGTAAATGTGGGAAGAATTATAAAGGAGGAACAGGCAGGCCTCTAAAGGTCAGACTCGAGGAACATTAAAAGAATCATAATCAAAGGCAGAATAGAAAAATCTGGGATGGCAAGAGAAAGAGAGAGAGAGAGAGAGAGAAAGACGAGAATAATCTCCCCTGGGAGATTACAGAACATTGTTGGAAATAGAGGAAAATCAAACAAGCAGCAACATGTCAGCTAAATGTATGTCAGAAGATTCAAAGAGGCTTCCGCTACCCGACGGGGACAAATAGTGGAATACCAGGCCTCACGAGGAAAGGAAACAAAATCACCCGAATCTTACGTAATGAGCGTTGCCACCATTGGAGATAAATAATTCTGTTTACCACCATCACATTCAGATAGCACAGCTGAAGGAGGTCGTAGAATGGATCGGCCGAAATCGTGTTAAAAGCACAGGCAGCAAGAACGAGTTCAATCATCCACAAAAATTTTCTTGTAGTCCAATACGTTTGGTATCAGATGCTATCGGACGGATGTCAAGGTTGGAACCCGACTGCCTCAAAGGGGCTCCGGTCCCTGATTTTGAATCAGAATGGTCCCCCTGCCTAAACAGATAGCCTTCCCGTCCAATCTACCCTGTCATGCCATTATACACATACACACCGACACACACACACACACACACACACACACACACATATATATATATATATATATATATATGATGTGCTTACGATCACACGATGGTTGGTAGGTTCATTTCGTAAAATGCCCCGCGAGTGTAGTGATTCCGTTCTTATATCGTCTGAGTGTACCATATACGAAACGAAATCCTCGACTTATCAATTTAGCGACAATGAAAACCTATCAATATAACACACAGGTTTACATTTCAATAGAATGCTTGATAAATTGTATCTTTTCTCAATTTTAACTTTAGATTAGTTTGAAATCTAGAAAATACTGCACACGAAGAAGAAAATGGTGCACAAAATCATATTTTTGATATTTTATTCGTACAATGCAATAGCAAAATTACTCGATTATAGCCGTCATTTTCCAACGACACGGGTTAAACTGGTTTAAAATAATTCTAATGGACGTATAGAAACGGTTTTGACCTTCACGTAATTGTCCGTTTGCAACGCGCAGCGTGCTAATCTCCACACTCGGACAGGAGTAGCCGGTCGTGTCGAGACACTAAGTGCACTTTAGACAAAGTGATGAGTGGTC